>CM059781.1:5191635-5506635 GCA_030435695.1 Brachymystax lenok tsinlingensis | reverse complement strand
GTCATGCTAAAAAAAAAAATACCAGACACAGACAGTGATATTGATTAGAATGCAGTATTTAGATGCATAACGCTAGATCCAATGCAGTGTTAATTTACTGCTGCCAGTGCTGTATTACTAACAAGGCTGGACAAGTTCAATGACAAGAGGATATTTAGACTATAACTAGTATATGTAATCGCGTGTGTCTGAGATCCAGTATATTATCTGTCAAATCATTATTTTCCTTTCATGAATAATTCCATCCGGGAAATAAAAGTCAAACAGCAGTGACGAGGTTCACTCTGGATATCAGAGAGTTAGAACATAGTCAAACAGCAGTGACGAGGTTCACTCTGGATATCAGATAGTTAGGAGATAGTCAAACAGCAGTGACGAGGTTCACTCTGGATTATCAGATAGTTAGAACATAGTCAAACAGCAGTGACGAGGTTCACTCTGGATTATCAGATAGTTAGAACATAGTCAAACAGCAGTGACGAGGTTCACTCTGGATTATCAGATAGTTAGAACATAGTTAAACAGCAGTGACGAGGTTCACTCTGGATATCAGATAGTTAGAACATAGTCAAACAGCAGTGACGAGGTTCACTCTGGATATCAGATAGTTAGAACATAGTCAAACAGCAGTGACGAGGTTCCCTCTGGATATCAGATAGTTAGAACATAGTCAAACAGCAGTGACGAGGTTCACTCTGGATTATCAGATAGTTAGAACATAGTTAAACAGCAGTGACGAGGTTCACTCTGGATATCAGATAGTTAGAACATAGTCAAACAGCAGTGACGAGGTTCACTCTGGATATCAGATAGTTAGAACATAGTCAAACAGCAGTGACGAGGTTCACTCTGGATATCAGATAGTTAGAACATAGTTAAAACTACTTAGGGAGCACCGGGGCACTAGCGGGCCACTCCTGACACTACCTGGTGAAATGTAAGGCGCCAAATTCAAAAGTTGAATTATTAAACATTCATCAATATACAAGTGTTGCGTAGTCATCAAAAGCTCTGCTTCTTGGCAATATCACAGCGTTGTCAGATTTCAAAAAGCCTTCACGGCGAAAGCACAACATTTGATTGTTTGAGGATAGCACCTTCAATATGTATCCATTAGCATGAATTCATAAACCAGCGCGGTTCACACAAAACCCATTTCACAGCGAAAACAAATCCCTTACCTTTTGAAGAACTTCTGTTGAGTGCTTCCCAAGTGTCCAACGAAGACATACAATGTTTTTTTTGTTAGAAAAAGTCATTAACTATATCCATAAATCTCAGTTTGGTTGGCGCGTTATGTTCAGAAAATCCAATGTCGAATCGCCTATTGAAACGTGAAGAGAACGCGTTCAAATATAAACTTTTCCTAAACAAATCAAAGACCAGTTATAATGCGTCCTTAGCTATCCTTTTATGAATATTAGAGATAATATTTCACTCGGATGGTCACCTATACGTTATATAAGTAAAATAAAGTGGGCCGCGCACCCAGACTCCCCTGACCATTTCCTGTTCCTATCCGTTCTGCTTACTCCAATCGCTCCCAGTCTTTGTAAATAGACTGTTGACATCTAGTGGAAGCCATAGGTACTGCAGTCTCAGTCTCAGTTTCCTATCCAATAGTACTAATTGTGTGCATATCCTATTTTCTGGGCCTGAGTGGCAGGCATTTTACTTTGGGCACGCCAGACTCTCCAAAACCGTCACCTCTGCTGCCGCTCCCTAAGAAGTTAATTTGCACTCAAGTGGTTTTTAGACTGTTATTTGGCGTATCGTGTTGCATGCCAGCTACTATGTTGACAGTATGGTAGCTACTCTGTTGACAGTATGCTAGCTACTCTGTTGACAGTATGCTAGCTACTCTGTTGACAGTATGCTAGCTACTCTCTTGACAGTATGCTATCTACTCTGTTGACAGTATGCTATCTACTCTGTTAGCACTCAAGTGGTTTTTAGACTGTTATTTGGCGTATCGTGTTGCATGCCAGCTACTATGTTGACAGTATGGTAGCTACTCTGTTGACAGTATGCTAGCTACTATGTTGACAGTATGCTAGCTACTCTGTTAACAGTATGCTAGCTACTCTGTTGACAGTATGCTAGCTACTATGTTGACAGTATGGTAGCTACTCTGTTGACAGTATGCTAGCTACTATGTTGACAGTATGCTAGCTACTCTGTTAACAGTATGCTAGCTACTCTGTTGACAGTATGCTAGCTACTCTGTTGACAGTACGCTAGCTACTATGTTGACAGTATGTTAGCTACTCTGTTGACAGTATGCTAGCTACTCTCTTGACAGTATGATAGCTACTCTGTTGACAGTTTTCTAGCTGATCTGTTGACAGTTTGACAAGAACACATGGTTGATAACTAGCTCGAAAATTGTTTACAAAAAAATGAGTGAATGTGCTAGAGAGCTTAACAGCTATCTAGCTAGCTAGTTGACTGCTGTGGTTTTCGAAGTTGCATCATCATCTTACCCTGTGATTTTGACCATTCAAAGCAACTGGGAAACGTCCGTGGCAGGACGTCAGCTAAGCTTGCTACATGACTTCTGAGTGATAGGAAGCAGGAGCGTCACCACCAATCAGCCTACACCACTGCACACACACCTGCCGTTACTATGACAACTAGCATATCCTTGTCAGCAAATGACTGCTGTTCTAAAAGCGCACAAATCCGATTTGGTCCCTTGCAACTTGCTGTCAGTAGTCCAAAATGGATTTGAAAAATAAAACTGATTTGAGCATTAAGTTCTGCAGTGTGAACAAGGCTTTGTACGATGAGTAGGAACACAGAGTGGATCGGACGGACTCAGGGGAATGCAGGTACTATGTGTGTGTTTTTGTGCCCGTGCGCCGCTGCATGGGTTGTTGTTGTGGGACCACTTTGCTGTGCATCTCCAACACACAGCGCGGAATAGGGTCGCTAGGGGAGAGAAGAGAGACAGTAAAAAAAAACAATATGCACTAAAATAGCAATTGCATTATGATAATTCAGAAATATAAGAACCACTATTGCATAACTTTGCATTTACTTTCGTGGGGAAATCAAAGTACTGGCTCAAATTATTTGGGCAAGAAATATTGATAGTTTATAGGTTTATGGTAAGATTATGAGAAAAGGGAGAAGGTAGAACACCTCTGCCAACCTTTTACAGACAGTATTTCATTTGGGATTAACTACAATGTCCCCCCAGGTAAGAGAAAACTGAATGAAATACCATAGGCCGGCTTTGCATACATTTGTTATGTTAAATGGGAACCAAATGGAATGTATTTTGAAGGCTGTATCTTTCAGCAGTTATCTGAAAATGAAAATAGTAAGAACACATATCAAACGATTGTTGCCCCTTTGGACAACAAACACAACATCCATTTGTTGAATGCATTGTTTTATTATGACATACTCCCTATACTTAGAATAAGCCAAGGATACAGTGGGTGACAGCACTAGCAGACAGTCGACCTATTCCACCCGACCAGTAACTTCCTGACGGGCCACCTCCAGGTGGTAATGGTAGGTAACAACACATCCGCCAATCTGATGCTCAACACGAGGGTGCGTGCTCAGTCCTCTCCTGTACTCCCTGTTCACTCATGACTGCACGGCCAGGTACGACTCCAACACCATCATTAAGTTTTCTGATGACACAACATTGGTAGGCCTGATCACTGACAACAACGAGACAGCCTATAAGGAGGAGGTCAGAGACCTGACCGTGTTGTGAAAGGACAACAACCTCTCCCTCAACGTGATCAAGACAAAGGAGATGATTGTGGACTATAGGAAAAGGAGGACCGAGCACGCCCCCATTCTCATCGACGGGGCTGCAGTGAAGCAGGTTGAGAGCTTCAAGTTCCTTGGTGTCCACATCAACAACAAACTAACATGGTCCAAGCACACCAAGACAGTCGTGAAGAGGGCACGGCAAAACATATTCCCCCCCAGTAGACTGAAAAGATTTGGCATGGGTCCTCAGATCCTCAAAAGGTTCTACAGCTGCACCATCAAGAGCATCCTGACGGATTGCGTCACTGCCTGGTAGTATGGCAACTGCTCGGCCTCTGACTGCAAGACACTACAGAGGGTAGTGCGAATGGCCCAGTACATCAGAGGCCAAGCTTCCTGCCATCCAGGACCCCTACACCTGTTGTATTCGGTGCATGTGACAAATAACATTTGATTTGATTTTGAATTCACTGGCTTGACGTAAGTGGTTGTTGGTGTGGAGGTGGGGACAGCGGTTGTTGGTTGGCATGCAGAGGGTTGATGTCACCAACACCTCTCCCCTTCACAGTGGATAAGTCCAGGGCCCTGATCAAAGGCATGTGACCGTGGCCGTACGGGGTGTTGATTGCTTCCATGCACTCCTTGACACAGCTTGGCTTGGCCCACGACACCCTAATTAAAAGTGATAGTGAGAAGAGAAGGACTCCCACACACAAACTAAACAGACACTTCACTTCAGTTCCGCCTCTCCCCTCGCGACTCTGTTCCATGCTGTGTGTTGGAAGAGCACATCAATGTGCTCCCCCAACGTAAACCCACTCATTCACTCACACACACGCACACACACACACATACACAAACATACACACACACACACGCTAAACACTGCATTGACCTTGCGTTGACTGGATCCACCTCCTTTTTGTTCTGAAAAGGGCAGCTCTTTAAAAGCAGAAGTAATGGCCAAGGACCCTTGTAATGTTTTTAACCTACTGTCATTGTAGAATCCATAAGCACAAAGTCAATTCCTGCCATCCAAGATGGATGCATACCAGTAAGTGTAGCAAATAGAATGAGAACATAGAACAACCAAGAGAATCCGTCACCTGGCATAGCAGAAAGTCCATCGAATTTCTATTCAAAAATTCCCGTAAGAAGTTATTTGAGTGAGAAATACCCCCTCAGCACGAAGCCAGCAGTGATTCAGGTAGCTGGGTGCTTTGTTGGTGGCTTAGCAGGAGGGATCAATATCATATCAGGCCTGGTGGAACACCTGACAGTTCCATTTCACAGCCAGCCTCAGAATCAATACCTGTAGAATCATTTGGGACTTTCCAAACGCCTCCGTGACAGAGGGAATCTCTGGGGTCATTAGCCGGGTCACCATGTGCATGGTCATTAGACCGTGTAACAATTTGTATATATATATATTATCATTTTCTTACCCTTATTTTACCAGGTAAGTTGACTGAGAACACATTCTCATTTACAGCAATGACCTGGGGAATAGTTGCAGGAGAGAGGAGGAGAGGATGAATGAGACTGATACTGTAAATGTTCATAAATCCCAACACGCTCTGTTCTCTCCTGCTCGACACTCCTATACCGCTAATTGAGGTAAATGAATTATCTGGGATAGTCCTCAGTGATCGACTAAGTTTCATTGATTATTATTTTTTAATTCATGTTGAGAGTATATGGAAAAGGATAGGCTGTCAGGGCCTATCTACAGGGCACAAAGCCGAGGAAATTGAGTGCAGTTTTATCGAGCATAAAATGTGTTCAAAGAAACTGTTTAAGGACTGTCACAGTATCTTTAGGACAGAGTGTTTGCCCTTGAAAATGTTTACCATTTAATTCTTCAACATCTTTAAGTCTGCTTGGATAAACAGAATGAGTTACATTAGTATAAGTGTTGGCTATGATGTGATTGATTTATAATGGATATGATTTAGTATGGATATGATTTAGTACCCTCCAAGCTCATCATCAAGCTGGAGACCCTGGGTCTCAACCCCTCCCTGTGCAACTGGGTCCTGTTCTTTCTGACGGGCCGCCACCAGGTGGTGAAGGTAGGAAACAACATCTCCACTACGCTGACCCTCAACACTGGGGCCCCACAAGGGTGTGTGCTCAGCCCTCTCCTGTATTCCCTGTTCACCCACGACCTCGTGGTCATGCACGCCTCCAACTCAGTCATCAAGTTTGCAGACAACAGTAGTGGGCTTGATTACCAGCAATGGCGAGATGGTCTACAGGGAGGAGGTGAGGGCACTCGGAGTGTGGTGTCAGAAAAACAACCTCTCACTCAACGTCAACAAAACAAAGGAGATGATCGTGGACTTCAGGAAACAGGAGATGGAGCACCCCCCCTATCCACATCGACGGGACAGTAGTGGGGAAGGTATAAAGTTTTAAGTTCCTCGGTGTACACATCACAGACAAACTGAAATGGTCCACCCACACAGACAGTGTGGTGAAGAAGGCGCAACAGTGCCTCTTCAACCTCAGGAGGCTGAAGAAATTTGGCTTGTCTCCCAAAACCCTGACAAACTTTTACAGATGCACAATCGAGAGCATCCTGTTGGGCTGTATCACTGCCTGGTACGGCAACTGCTCTGCCCACAATCATAAGGCTCTCCAGAGGGTAGTGAGGTCTGCACAACGCATCACCGGGGGCAAACTACCTGCCCTCCAGGACACCTACAGCACCCGATGTCACAGGAAGGCCAAAAATATAATCAAGGACAACAACCACCCGAGCCACTGCCTGTTCACAATGCTATCATCCAGAAGGTGAGGTCAGTACAGGTGCATCAAAGCTGGGACAGAGAGATTGAAAAACAACTTCTATCTCAAGGCCATCAGACTGCTGAACAGCAACAATAACGCTGCTGCCTACATTGAGACCCAATCACTGGCCACTTTAATAAATTAATCACTGGTCACTTTAAACAATGCCAATCTAAATAATGGCACTTTAATAATGTTTACATATTTTAAATTACTCATATCACATGTATATACTGTATTGAGACCCAATCACTGGATACTTTAATAAATGGATCACTGGTCACTTTAAACAATGCTACTTTAAATAATGCCACTTTAATAATGTTTACATATCTTACATTACTCATATCACATGTATATTCTGTATTTTATACCATCTATTGCACCTTACCTATGCCGCTCGGCCATCGCTCATCCATATATTTATATGTACATATTCTCATTCACCCCGTAACACTTGTGTGTATTAGGTAGTTGTTGGGAATTGTTAGATTACTTGATAGATATTGCTGCAATGTCGGAACTAGAAGCACAAGCATTTCGCTACACTCGCATTCACATTTGCTAACCATGTGTATGTGGCCAACAAAATTTTATTTGATTTTCATTTTATTATATTTGATATTAGTATGGATATGATTTAATATAGATATGATTTAGTATGGATATGATTAAATATGGATATGATTTAATATAGATATGATTTAATATGGATATGATTTAATATGGATATGATTTAGTATGGATATGATTTAATATGGATATGATTTAATATGGACATGAATTATTATGGATATGATTTAGTATGGATATGATTATATATGGATATGATATAGTATGGATATGATTTTAGTATGGATATGATTTTAGTATGGACATGATATAGTATGGATATGATTTAGTATGGATATGATTTAAAATATATGTGATTTAATATGAATGTGATTTAATATGGATATGATTTAATATGGATATGATTAAAAAAAGATATGATTTAGTATGGATATGATTTAATATGGATATGATTTAATATGGACATGAATTATTATGGATATGATTTAGTATGGATATCATTATATATGGATATGATATAGTATGGATATGATTTTAGTATGGACATGATATAGTATGGATATGATTTAGTATGGATATGATTTAAAATATATGTGATTTAATATGAATGTGATTTAATATGAATATGATTTAATATGGATATGATTTAGTATTGATATGATTTTAGTATGGATATGATTTTAGTATGGATATGATTTAGTATGGATTTGATTTAATATGGATATGATTTTAGTATGGACATGATATAGTATGGATATGATTTAGTATGGATATGATTTAAAATATATGTGATTTAATATGAATGTGATTTAATACGGATATGATTTAATATGGATATGATTAAAAAAAGATATGATTTAGTATGGATATGATTTAATATGGATATGATTTAATATGGACATGAATTATTATGGATATGATTTAGTATGGATATCATTATATATGGATATGATATAGTATGGATATGATTTTGGTATGGACATGATATAGTATGGATATGATTTAGTATGGATATGATTTAAAATATATGTGATTTAATATGAATGTGATTTAATATGAATATGATTTAATATGGATATGATTTAGTATGGATATGATTTTAGTATGGATATGATTTTAGTATGGATATGATTTAGTATGGATTTGATTTAATATGGATATGATTTAATATGGATATGATTTAATATGGATATGATTTAGTATGGATATGATTTTAGTATGGATATGATTTAATATGGATATGATTTAGTATGGATATGATTTTAGTATGGATATGATTTAATATGGATATGATTTTAGTACGGATATGATTTAATATGGATATGATTTTATATGGATATGATTTACTATGGATATGATTTTAGTACGGATATGATTTAATATGGATATGATTTAATATGGATATAATTTAATATGGATATGATTTAGTATGGATATAATTTAATAAGGATTTGATTTAGTATGGATATGATTTAGTACCGATTTGATTTAGTATGGATATGATTTAGTACCGATATGATTTAGTATGGATATGATTTAATATGGATATGATTAAATATGGATATGATTTAATATAGATATGATTTAATATGGATATGATTTAATATAGATATGATTTAATATGGATATGATTAAATATATATATGATTTAATATGGATATGATTTAATATGGATATGATTTAGTATGGATATGATTTAGTATGGATATGATTTAATATGGATATGCTTTACTATGGATATGATTTAGTATGGATATGATTTAATATAGATATGATTTAATATAAATATGATTTAATATGGATATGATTTAATATGGATATGATTTAGTATGGATATGATTTAGTATGGATATGATTTAATATGGATATGCTTTACTATGGATATGATTTAGTATGGATATGATTTAATATGGATATGATTTAATATGGATATGATTTACTATGGATGTGATTTAGTATAGATATCATTCAATATGGATACGCTTTACTATGGATATTAACACATAGAACAAATGTATATCATGTTAAAATACAATATCTGGAGATTATTTATTATTTGAAGCCAACTATTGACCAATAAAGTATCAGATTGACAATAGTGATTATCTCAATAACAGAAACCAAGGTGATTAGAGCAGCTTGACCAACTCTATACAAATAATTAGGAGGCCACATTAATCCACATGCGTTGTACTTCAATGACCTGGATTTCAACCAACACCAGTGAAAAGGGGAAGAGGGAATGAGAGCTTTCGCCATTTACTGAAGCTTAGCTGGAACCGCCTGTCAAAACATACTGTATCATGGAAAAGCCTGTGGAAACATGACACCAGCTGCTCTCTTTTGAGTGGCATTGTGGTTTTGGGCTGTGGCCGATTCCCGAACCTGTTGTCACTCTGCTTGTGTCAGCGGGGGGGGCGTCGACAGGCAGGGGAGAGACATGAAGCAACCCCCAAGCAAGGGATTATGGGTAAAAAATGTTTCCACAAGCCTGGTTGTCTTTCTATTTTTTTTGCGTTGTAACATGCCGCAAATCAAATCAAATCAAATCGTATTAGTCACATGCGACGAATACAACAGGTGTAGACCTTACAGTAAAATGCTGAATACAACAGGTGTAGACCTTACAGTAAAATGCTGAATACAACAGGTGTAGACCTTACAGTAAAATGCTTACTTACAGGCACATAACTAATTATGCAGTAAGAATAAGAAATAAAAGTAACAAGTAATTAAAGAGCAGCAGTAAATAACAATAGCGAGGCTATATACAGGGGGTACCGGTACAGAGTCAATGTGGAGACTATATACAGGGGGTACCGGAACAGAGTCAATGTGGAGGCTATATACAGGGGGTACCGGTACAGAGTCAATGTGGAGGCTATATACAGGGGGTACCAGTACAGAGTCAATGTGGAGGCTATATACAGGGGATACCGGAACAGAGTCAATGTGGAGGCTATATACAGGGGGTACCGGTACAGAGTCAATGTGGAGGCTATATACAGGGGGTACTGCACAGAGTCAATGTGGAGGCTATATACAGGGGGTACCGGTACAGAGTCAATGTGGAGGCTATATACAGGGGGTACCGGTACAGAGT
Organism: Brachymystax lenok tsinlingensis; assembly: GCA_030435695.1. NCBI lineage: Eukaryota > Metazoa > Chordata > Actinopteri > Salmoniformes > Salmonidae > Brachymystax > Brachymystax lenok. The sequence goes on along the minus strand of CM059781.1, from coordinate 5,496,431 downwards.
CAATGTGCGGGGGCACCGGTTAGTTGAGGTAATTGAGGTAATACGTACATGTAGGTGGAGTTATTAAAGTGACTATGCATAGACTGATAACAACAGAGAATAGCAGCAGTGTAAAAGAGAGAGGGGAGGGGGGCAATGCAAATAGTCTGGGCAGCCATTTGATTAGATGTTCAGGAGTCTTATGGCTTGGGGGGTAGAAGCTGTTTAGAGACCTCTTGGACCTAGACTTGGCCCTCCGGTGCCGCTTGCCGTGCGGTAGCAGAGAGAACAGTCTATGACTAGGGTGACTGGAGTCTTTGACAATTTTTAGGGCCTTCCTCTGACACCGCAGGTCAAAGGTCAATGTTTAGAGAAGGGAGCTCATTTTGAATGTAATGTGCTTTAAGAATTAACACTGGACTTTTTCATGCCTTGAGTGAGGTCCACCTGGATATCTTTCCTAATGGCACCCATTCATTAAAATATGACAGAAATTGTCAAGAAAAATTTCGGTCAACAATATTATTAACATAGTGTCCCCTTCCCGTCCACCACTTGATGTTAGAATATTTGGTTTGAAGAAGAAGGTATCCCTATATAGAGTCATGTTAGACTAGAGCATGGAAGACGAGGAGGGATCCTAATATAGAGTCATGTTAGACTAGAGCATGGAAGACGAGGAGGGATCCTAATATAGAGTCATGTTAGACTAGAGCATGGAAGACGAGGAGGGATCCTAATATAGAGTCATGTTAGACTAGAGCATGGAAGACGAGGGATCCTAATATAGAGACATTTTATACTAGATTATGGAAGACGAGGGATCCTAATATAGAGTCATTTTATACTAGATTATGGAAGACAAGGAGGGATCCTAATATAGAGACATTTTATACTAGATTATGGAAGACAAGGAGGGATCCTAATATAGAGACATTTTATACTAGATTATGGAAGACAAGGAGGGATCCTAATAAAGAGACATTTTATACTAGATTATGGAAGACGAGGGATCCTAATATAGAGACATTTTATACTAGATTATGGAAGACAAGGAGGGATCCTAATATAGAGACATTTTATACTAGATTATGGAAGACAAGGAGGGATCCTAATATAGAGACCTTTTATACTAGAGCATGGAAGACAAGGAGGGATCCTAATATAGAGACAATTTATACTAGATTATGGAAGACAAGGAGGGATCCTAATATAGAGACATGTTATACTAGAGCATGGAAGACAAGGAGGGATCCTAATATAGAGACATTTTATACTAGAGCATGGAAGACAAGGAGGGATCCTAATATAGAGTCGTGTGTAGTTTAGTCTGGTAGATTCAATTGTAGTGTGGCTTCCTGTAATACAATAACTCTGGCTCTCACACGCCATCTCATGTCCCAGCTTACACATTTACAGCCAGCCCAGCGGCAGAGGTCCAAACCCTTAAAGCCCAGCTCCCAACACACACCCCGACCCACCCGGGTGTTTACACGATGGCTTCATCGGAAGAAGAGAGGATAATGAGGGAACTGCGTCCAAGGGTTTAGTGGCTGGGACTGGAGCCGGAAAGTGAGTTAAACAATACTGCCTCTACACAGGGATATTGAACAGAGATATGTGTTCTCGTTAAGACATTTTAAGGAAACGAATAGCGTTAGTTATAGGGTTCCAAAAATACAGAACATTTAAATGCCAAGTCTGATTTATGAGGTTCTAACAACAGAGATACCTCTTAAAGTGGTCTGAAGCAGGTTTTCCCAACCGCCGGGCCGGGGACAGGTACTGGGGCCGCAAAAAATTGGCTACCGTGCCACCAATTATTTTTGGGGGTTGATATTTTTCCTTCCAGAAATAATAATAGTTGGGAGTATTAATGGTATTATAAATAATTGTACATAACTTTTCACTTTGCAAATTATCAATAATAATAATAGGCCTTCATTAATTTGTTATATTCACTGCTAAAATGGACTAAATGTGTACTCTGCAAATGGTGATCCTGAAGAGCTTTTGATGATATTTTGGTGGTCCCCGGAAGGGAAAAGGTTGGTAACCGCTAATCTAAAGGCAAGGTTTTACATGTTATTCACTTTGGTACCTTTGAAAGACAAGCATTTTCTCCTACCAAAGATGCAAGCCTCAAAACTGCCATGAATTTTTTAATTTTTTTATCTATTTAAATATTCTTCAAACTAAATCCTTTCAGTGGGATGACGACATATTTCTCTCCTCATAAATATTTTATTTTAAAATGTCCTCTATTGTCACAATAATGGTGAATGGACATCTAGTCGGTGTGACTGACACTATCAATTACGATAACACACGGATGAATGGGATGAGTTGATGGTACTTCATTATGACCCTTAGCTCACCCAGGCAAGATTCATTTGTGACAATCAATCAATTTTACAACATTTTATTAAATGGTTTACAGAGCACACAGTATAGTCTATCCAGTAGTTGTGATTTCATATGTCAGGCCCATAGGTAAATGTGAATTCAGAACAGATTCATCATGTGATCTTACTGATGTAACCTCCAATAAAATCATTGTGATGATTTAACAAGTCATCTCAGGGATGAAAAAATGTACATTACTCCCAATTGGAAAGGCCACCAAGATGTGATCAATGTACAAACACACGCCCACCCAGCAATACACACACACACACACGCCCACACACTCGCCCTCGCAGCAATACACACGCACACACACATACATATTTGATTTGATTTGACACACACACACCACCCAGCAATTCACACTAGCACACACATGCACAGACAGACACACACCACTCCACCACAGAGTTTTAGGGGGGCGTTACCGCAATGACTGTCGGAATGGGATATGAGTCAGAGGGAAGCGATGAGTCTCATATAAACTCCAATTACCTACAACTGAGAACAGTAAAACCTACAGGGGAATGTGTGGCTTGGTGGATGGGAACATCTTCACAGAGATTTAGCTAATGGGGGATTCCAGGGGATGGATAAGGTTGAATGCAGTATAGATCAGACATCACTTAGCTTCCATAATTCCCTGCGTGGTCCAGGACACTGATCCGCACCCTGGGAGTTGGAATCCGGGAGGTGACTAAGAGCAGGGATGTCAGCTTTGGCTGTGAAATCCCAACACACTGTATCGACTTTGGCTGTGAAATTCCAACACGCTGCATCAACTTCGGCTGTGAAATCCCAAAACGCTGTATCAACTTTGGCTGTGAAATCCCAACACGCTGTATCGATTTTGACTGTGAAATCCCAAAACGCTGTATCAACTTTGGCTGGGAAATCCCAACACGCTGTATCGACTTTGGCTGGGAAATCCCAACACGCTGTATCGACTTTGGCTGGGAAATCCCAACACGCTGTATCGACTTTGGCTGGGAAATCCCAACACGCTGTATCGATTTTGGCTGGGAAATCCCAACAGGCTGTATCGATTTTGGCTGGGAAATCCCAACAGGCTGTATCGATTTTGGCTGGGAAATCCCAACACGCTGTATCGATTTTGGCTGTGAAATCCCAACACGCTGTATCAATTTTGGCTGTGAAATCCCAACAGGCTGTATCGATTTTGGCTGTGAAATCCCAACAGGCTGTATCGATTGTGGCTGTGAAATCCCAACACGCTGTATCAATTTTGACTGGGAAATCCCATGTTCCATCTTCCATGTTCCGCAGAAATGTAGTCAATTAATTTTCTTCTGTTTGACTACTTTCCGCAATGTCAAGCAACAATTGCTCACTAAACTTAGACGATTCAAAAACCTCTGGAATAAGTAAGGTGCATTTTTGAGACTCATTTTTTTTTTTTTTTATTGCCTAGTTAAAAAAAAAAGTAAAGTCTCCACCAGCCATACGGTCTGACTCCCTTTCTCTTTAACGAACTAGCACATAATGAGCAATGGGGAACTGGGACACCCATGACACAAATTTCAATGTAGTCTGACTAGGATTCCATTCAATTACTGTTCTGTTCTGTTCGCCATAGAAGATCACTGGGATAACAGTGTAACACATAACAGGCTAGGCTGACATGAACCCCCCTACAGGCCTTGTCCAACGAGGTTCATGTTGTTTTGGTTCTCAGTGGGAGTGTTTTAAGCATTACTGTTTCGGAATATGTCTCAAAATCTTTAGATTTAATACAATTATCAATGAAGGACATTGATCTAGATTATTTCCCACAATGAGGTATAGAGTGCATATGGCTGCCTTTAGACAGGCAGCCAATTCCAACCTGTTTTCCACTATGGCTGCCTTTAGACAGGCAGCCCAATTCCGATCTGTTTTCCACTGTGGCTGCCTTTAGACAGGCAGCCCAATTCCGATCTGTTTTCCAGATAATTATTATATTTTTTCCACTAGTTGATCTTTTGACCAGTCATATCAGATCTTTTCACAAAAAAAAAATCTGAATTGTGCTGCCTGTCTAAACGTAGCATATGAGGCCCTCTCATGTACTAAACCATTACTGGTGAATGCCTTTAGTGACCTGGTAGTCACACATACATACTACACTGCACAGACACACGCATGCACACACACATTTCTGGACTTGGAATGTCAATTTTTTTTTTACATGAAAAATCCCTAACCTTAACCCTAATCCGAAACCTAAACCTATAGCATTTGAACAAATTCAGGACCTGAAAAAAGGCCTGACTTTTAAAAAAAAGTAATTGTTTTCCTTCCTTTTCAGGGCATTAAGGTGAAATGTTCAGACAAATGTAGGAAAACAAGTATACACACACACTCTGTCCCTATAACCTCTGCATTAGTAGAAACCATGGCCCTACCATGATACAACCTCCTGAATACTCCTGATGTATTCAAAACTCCTGGTGTGTTAAAACCTCCTGGTGTGTTAAAACCTCCTGGTGTGTTAGAACCTCCTGGTGTGTTAAAACCTCCTGGTGTGTTAGAACCTCCAGGTGTGTTAAAACCTCCAGGTGTGTTAGAACCTCCTGGTGTGTTAAAACCTCCTGGTGTGTTAGAACCTCCTGGTGTGTTAGAACCTCCAGGTGTGTTAGAACCTCCTGGTGTGTTAGAACCTCCAGGTGTGTTAGAACCTCCTGGTGTGTTAAAACCTCCTGGTGTGTTAGAACCTCCTGGTGTGTTAGAACCTCCAGGTGTGTTAGAACCTCCTGGTGTGTTAAAACCTCCTGGTGTGTTCAAACATCCTGGTGTGTTAGAACCTCCTGGTGTGTCCCATGGCCCCTACAAAGGGTGATTTACAACCAGCCCTGTCAGGGAGGAGTGTTCTCCCATGGCCCCTACAAAGGGTGAGTTACAACCAGCCCTGTCAGGGAGGAGTGTTCTCCCATGGCCCCTACAAAAGGGGGGTGTATCCCTGATGAATAGCTTTGGCTCTACTCCCTAGGGTTTTTGATTAAAGTGTCTTCACACACACACACATCACACACACACACATCACACACACACACGCAGCTCAAATGAACCATGATAGGGCCTGGAGAATGGGGGAGAATCCAGAGAGAAAGTAAATTGAGCCCAATAGAAATGAAGCAGTCGTTGATGGTGTGACACATTGGCCTTGTACCAGCTGGAATCAACCTGTCCTAACTGGATGTGTGAGAATCAAGTTGTCCTCTTCATTAGAGAGACACACATCTAGAGAGTGGTAGTGGACATTTCTGTGGGTTGCTTAGGCAAATGAACTGGTCAATGTACACCTACCTTGTAGGATGTGTTTCGGTCGAGGGGGCATGTGTGTTCTTAAAGAAAAGTGGTAACAGTTTGGTTTCAGCTTTTACTGCAGAGGGCTGAATCAGAGTTTCTTGGTAGTCTTAAACAAATCTACTTTGAAACAAACGTCTACACCTCACACACATGGTTATGGACTTAAAAAGAAGAAGACACCTGTACCATGTCAGATATAGAGTTGAAATGTATTCAATTGAGTTGATATAGATCACAGAATAACGAAATATTGGAAAAAAAAAGTATGACAAAGAAACACTGGGTTTTCTGAGTAAAAAAATGTATATGAATGTTTATTAATGATTAAATTATGAATAATATTAATAACATTCCACCCATGAGGGCACTAGGTCAATTGACATCAGGAAAGGTGGATTCTAGCTTTGAGGTCAATAGCATTTTTACAGTCATTGAAATATTACACACACAGTCACAGTCACAAACAGATCAATACACAGATGCTTTAAAAAAAAAGGTATAGTGTTCACCATATGAAGGGCTGTAGTGTTCACCATTTGAAGGGCTGTAGTATTGACTGTCTGAGGGGCTGTAGTATTGACTGTCTGAGGGGCTGTAGTATTCACTATCTGAAGGGCTGTAGTATTCACTATCTGAAGGGCTGTAGTATTCACTATCTGAAGGGCTGTAGTATTCACTATCTGAGGGGCTGTAGTATTCACTATCTGAAGGGCTGTAGTATTCACTATCTGAAGGGCTGTAGTGTTCACCATTTGAAGGGCTGTAGTGTTCACTATCTGAAGGGCAGTAGTATTCACTATCTGAGGGGCTGTAGTATTCACTATCTGAAGGGCTGTAGTGTTCACCATTTGAAGGGCTGTAGTGTTCACTATCTGAAGGGCTGTAGTATTCACTATCTGAGGGGCTGTAGTATTCACTATCTGAAGGGCTGTAGTGTTCACCATTTGAAGGGCTGTAGTATTCACTATCTGAAGAGCTGTAGTGTTCACCATTTGAAGGGCTGTAGTATTGACTGTCTGAGAGGCTGTAGTATTCACTATCTGAAGGGTTGTAGTGTTCACTATCTGAAGGGCTGTAGTATTCACTATCTGAGGGGCTGTAGTATTCACTATCTGAAGGGCTGTAGTATTCACTATCTGAAGGGCTGTAGTGTTCACCATTTGAAGAGCTGTAGTATTCACTATCTGAAGGGCTGTAGTGTTCACCATTTGAAGGGCTGTAGTATTGACTGTCTGAGGGGCTGTAGTATTCACTATCTGAAGGGCTGTAGTGTTCACTATCTGAAGGGCTGTAGTATTCACTATCTGAAGGGCTGTAGTGTTCACTGTCTGAAGAGCTGTAGTATTCACTATCTGAAGGGCCATTTGATGGCCTGTAGTATTTACTTTCTGAACGGCTGTAGTATTCACTTTCTGAAGGGCTATAGTATTCACGATCTGAAGGGCTGTAGTATTCACTATCTGAAGGGCTGAAGTATTCACTGAAGGGCTGTAGTATTCACCATCTGAAGAGCTGTAGTATTCACTATCTGAAGGACTGTAGTATTAACTATCTGAAGGGCTGTAGAATTCACCACATGAAGGGCTGTAGTATTCACAATATGAAGGGCTTTAGTATTCGCTATCTGAAGGGCCATTTGAAGGACTGTAGGATTCAATATCTGAAGGGCCATTTGAAGGGCTGCAGTATTCACTATCTGAAGGGCTGTAGTATTCACTTTCTGAAGGGCTGTGGTATTCACCATATGAAGGGCTGTAAAATTCACTATCTGAAGGGCTGTAGTATTCACTATCTGAAGGGTCATTTGAAGGGCTGTAGTTTTCACCATATGAAGGGCTGTAGAATTCACTATCTGAAGGGCCATTTTAATGGCTGTAGTATTCACACTCTGAAGGGCTGTAGTGTTCACTATCTGAAGGGCTGCAGTATTCACTATATGAAGGGCTGTAGTATTCACTATCTGAAGGGCTGCAGTATTCACTATATGAAGGGCTGTAGTATTCACTATCTGAAGGGCCATTTGAAGGGCTGTAGTATTCAAAATCTGAAGGGCCATTTGAAGGGCTGCAGTATTCACTATCTGAAGGGCTGTAGTATTTACTATCTAAAGGGCTGTAGTATTCACTTTCTGAAGGGCTGTAGTATTCACCATATGAAGGGCTGTAGTTTTCACTATCTGAAAGGCTACAGTATTCACTATCTGAAGGGCCATTTGAAGGGCTGTAGTATTCACTATCTGAAGGACCATTTGAAGGGCTGTAGTATTCACCATATGAAGGGCAGTAGTATTCACCATATGAAGGGCTGTAGTATTCACCATATGAAGAGCTGTAGTATTCACCATATGAAAGGCTGTAGTATTCACTATCTGAAGGGTCATTTGAAGTGCTGTAGTATTCACCATATGAAGGGCTGTAGTTTTCACTATCTGAAGGGCCATTTGAAGGGCTGTAGTATTCACACTCTGAAGGAACTATCAGTGTGTTGATTTAGGCCACAGAGAAAATAAGAGGAGAAGTTATTTGCTCGTTCACTGGAGGGAAGGAGAGCGAGAAGATGCGATTGTCATGACTGAGGAAGTCAGTGGCCGGCTGGCGGTGACGACGGGCTAACCTGATGAATGCAGATGGTGACTGGCTGCCAGAGCCATACGGCACTCCAGATTAAACCTGCTGCCACTTCCACAACCATACAGCTGAGAGCGCCACTCGGAAAGCCAAGAGGGGCCGTTTGATCTTACATTATATTTCATTTGATTCCGTGCCTCACACACAGGTCTATATAGAACCATAGATTAGCCTGTAACCAGTGGTGGTTTCTGAGTGGACGACGGCTCATAACAACATGTGTTTGATGTATTTGATACCATTCCGCTAATTCCTCTCCAGACATACCCAACAGCCCGTCCTCCCCAATGAAGGTGCCACCAACCTCCTGTGCCTGTAACATACTCAATGAGAGAGAGAGAGAGAGAGAGAGAGAGAGAGAGAGACTTCACACTTTAAAAGCCTGTTTTTCTTTCTTTGAGTGATTTGTATTAAGGGTTTTATTGGGTCTGTTGGCAGACAGTTCATTGTGTTGAGGATAATGGACACAAAGCTGTTCTCCTCTAAGGAACGTTATTCATCTAAACACTATAATGAGGTATGTGCATTGCCAGCGCCTTGAGACAGACGTACAGGCAGCCTAGAGATGATTCTGTCTGAAGGAAGATGACTCGATGAATTGTTCCCTCTGGGTGAGGGTGACTGGTGGGTTCTCGTCCACATTTACCTCATTGTTGTCATCATCATCGTCACACACACACACACACACACACATCACCATCATCATCTGCCATCATCTTGACGCCTTTCGTAAAACATATTTTTTGTTGTTGTGCCTTTTTCAGTATTATACAAAGTTACCCAGCCTCCAGGGGAATTAATTAAAACATGTACAGTACCTTGAATACAGAACTACAACTTTGATCATTTCCTTTTGAAAAGTGGTGTGCATTAATTATGTAAAAATTATGAAATCAAGTGTTAATTTGAAAGCGTTAATTTGACTGATAACAATATCAAACTGAATTAACTGATCGTATGCATAGCTTTTGCTAAAATAATTAGCAAACATAAAGTCTAACATGATAGAAAGCTTGAACAAACGAATTAAACATATTCTGCAATAGTTCTGTGTTATTTTTATTTAAAAAAAAATTAAAAACTTGAATAATTAGAATAATTAGGAACAATTATGTAGAAAAGTTAATAAAACATAACCATAAACATGGTTATTGAAGATTCAATTATACTGACAATATTAGAGACATATTTCCCTTATAATAAGCATTGTTTTAATTCACAGAATACCCCTTGGGGTGTCTATTATCGATAGAAAACATTTTCAACATTTTAAGAAAAGCGAGCCAAACAATACCATATCAATACGACTCATGAAAACATATTTGCGCCATAACAATGGATGATAAAGCTTCCTCTAGCAAGGAACTAACATTAACGTTCTTTCATATTCAAAGGCCAGGGAAAAGGGAGGGAAGGGGAATGAGCCGACACTTCTGCTGATGGACTAAATGGGAGATCTGAAAACAAAGTGCACATGAGTCGCCAGCATGTGTCAGGTCAAACAGGTTGTACAATAGGTGATTGGATTGTGCCGCAAAACAGCTTGTTCCAATTTCCAGTTATTGGAACATTGTACTCTTTCCTGCCTTGTTGTCTTTCCCCCAGAGGAGTGGGGCCCTTACCATGCCCTGGGGAGTGTGAACACTCCAACCCTTTTCCACACCTCACTAAGGGCCCTAAATACCTGAGTAAATAAAGAGTCTGCTGTTGTTTCTTCGGCGGCGTGGCAGATGAGGCTGTGGATGGAGGGAGGATGTTGCAGAGATGGACCAGACAGTTTTCAGGGTTTCAGAGCCCAGGCTGTGGTCTAGACTGGTCGTTTGTGTGCATTGTGACCAAATAAAGATGACACCAACAGTCAACAGTAACACAGAAGTACCGGTTGTGGCACCCGAGATCAACAGCCCTCGGATGGATAGGGAAATAAATACTGTAGCTAGTGATGGACTGGACCAGTCGACCATGAATTACGATGTAATGCTGTACATTAGACTCTCAGCTGTTCTTCTCTCTCAATTTCAATTCAATTCAAGTGGCTTCATTGGTATGGGAGACATATGTTTACATTACCAAAGCAAGTGAAATAGATAATAAATAAAAGTGAAACAAACAATAAAACATTTGCAGTAAACATTATACTTACAAAAGTTCCAACAGAATGAAGACATTTCAAATGTCTCTCTCTCTCTCTCAAAATTTGAAATGTTGTTGTTTACAAGAGGAGATTTTAGTATATAAACCTTGTTGGGGTAAACTCCCCCAAATGTTTTCAGAATCATGCCAGCAAAGCCACTACACAACACAACACCAAACAATACATTAATTGCACTATAACGGTGACAAAAGGTGCCCACAAACTGTTAGGGCCTACATAAAGCTGTCCCAAATGCAGAGCTTTCTATTCAGCACCATGGAGAGAATCCTCACCACCGCTACACCTGGCTATCTTGTCTTGTCTTATTTGGTGACAAAACAGTTCATTCTGCCTCATTTACTGCCTTTAAAAAAAAACTGCTTATATGGCTGTGCAGCGACATAATTCAGAACATGCTCTTAGAGTATTCTCTCTGTACATCAAGTCAGAACCGCAGGATAAATAAAGGGGGCATATAAGCAGACAATGAAAGCTCTTACAATATTCTCTTTAACAGGCTATAGACTACATGTGCACCACCAAGTCAGAACAGTAGGCTAAGTTATGAGGAGGAAAGGGACCAAACTATTAGGGTGAGGCACATGGGCTACTAACATCTTACTACACAACATACACTTAGTATTACTTTCTCAGCTACAGTATACATATCTCCCTGGTATATTACATAATTATGCATCAGTGTACAAGACATTTTTGGACTCACATTTTTGTGCTGTGCTCACTTGAACAGGAAGGTGGCGGGGCAGGTCCTTCTTGTGGGCAATTTTGGTCAAAGTCTGACATTCACTGGATTTATGCTGCTTTCAAGACAACTGGGAACTCAGAAAAAAACAAGGTTGAATCATGACTTCAGTGATCTTCAGGTCGGAGCTCTAGAAAGAGGCCTGTTCCCGACTTGTCTTGAACTCACTGATGTCGCAGATTTAGACTTCGACCACATTCCCACTACACTGAATTAGCAGGCTAGTGATTGCTTTGCAGCGCTTGCAGTTAGCCACTGATTCCGTCCAAATCACTCATTGTTGAATTTGCGATTTCCAACTTCTTGTGTAATGTTCGTCCATACTACAAGTATGTTTGTTGTTGAAATCTGTCGAATGCCGAAACCTGAACTAAAGACCTCAGTTTAAAAGCTGACAGTGTTTTTATATAGTTTCATTTTATTTTGAGTCCTGCTGCTCTGTTGGACTAAATTGCTGTGAGTGCTGCTATCTGTCCCGGGATCCTGCCAGATTCCATATAGGGGGAAAGACGCAAAAGCCCAGCTAGCCTAGCTGGCTCGGCGGTCTCAAATGGAGGCCACTGTTGAACATTTACAGCGTTGCAGGAGCTGTGTTTAGTTTGTTCCGGGACAATGTGGACCGCTCTGACTTTCAATGTAGAAACTGCTTGCGGAGGACAACAGGAGCGAAGTAGCTAGTCTTAGCAAGCAAGTAGCAAACCTACATAATCTACTGGGGAACCCTCACCCACCTACTTTTTCTATTTCTTCCACCCCAATAGCCAGACGGCGCACTGGTCTGGCAGACGTTTTGCCGCCGTGTCGGCTCTCTACAGCTGACTGGCCGGTGCTCTGCAGGGTTCCATCCCCGATTGGGTCTCCGCCTTCCCTGGAGAACGGAGCTGAACTCGACCCAACCAACCAGCCATGGAGGTACGTCACTCGCCGTGGAAGTCGAAGAAGGCGTCCTCTGGCAACGGGGGTCTCCATGGAGATGTTGAGCCTGGAACTGACACAGACCAGAAACAGCTTTGCCCCCCTGGATCCAGAGGTTCCGGCACCTTCGCCCTTGGTGGCTTCCCAATCAAGATTGGATCAGGAAGTACCTGCGTTTTCATCCTCGGTTCTGTCTCCCTCTCCGGTGGCTTCTTTCTCGGGTTCAGATCCTGGGAGCTCCCAGCCTCACCTGACCGTGAGGCTGCCTGAGAGACCGGCCCATTCAACATCACCAGCTGTCATCATAGGCAGCTGTATGGTGAGATATATCTCGGACTCCAAGGCAAAAACCCTGTGCTACCCAGGAGCACGAGTACAGGACATAACAAGGCTGCTTCCCGACTGTTCTACCACAGATGCCGGGAGCTGACACTGTCGTAGTCCATGTGGGGTCAAACCACATCAGGAGGGCTACATTTGAAAATGGATTTTGAAGAACTGATTTCAGAGTTGAAAAACGGCCAATAATTTCAGGTCCAGTACCATCGTTGGGCCGTGGGTGTGAAAGATTCAGCAGACTGCTGGCATTACACATCTGGCTAAAAGACTACTGTAGCTCTGCTGGAGTCACTTTTATTGATAACTCTGACACCTTCTGGAAATAGAAGATACTCTACAGACATGACGGAGTCCATCCAAATCATCTTGACTCCTGGACTCGCATTTCAAGGCTGCATGGAAACAATGACAGGTAAATGATCCAAGACCAGCTCAGTTAACCTCTCAGGAATTGCTGGTTCGCTAGCGGGCTCGTCCCGACACTACCAGGGAAAATGTAAAGCGCCAAATTCAAAATTCCAAAGTTGAACTATTAAACATCGCCCAAAATACAAGTGTTCCATACTCATCAAAAGCTCTGTTTCTTGGCAATATCACAGCGTTGTCAGATTTCAAAAAGGCTTTACGGCGAAAGCAGCACATTTCATTGTTTGAGAGTAGCACCTCACATATTTTTCCAATAGCCATGTATCGATTAGCCATCCTGGCACACACATAACACATTTCACAGCGAAAACAAATCAATTACCTGTTGAAGAACTTCTGCTGAGGTCATCCTAAGTGTCCAACGAAGACAATCCATGGTTCTTTTGTTAGAAAAAGTAATGTATTTTATCCATAAATCCTCCATTTGGTTTGCGCGTTATAATCTGAAACGACAGCCTCAACTAGTCCATTGAAACGCGGCGCGAACTCGTTCATCTTATACCTATAAACTTGTCCAAGAACAATCAAACATAGTTTTAAATGTATCCTTAGGAACACTTTTACGTATATTTACTATTATAAATAAGCCGGAATATAAACTGATCGATAACGACGGTAAAATAGACACTCCGTGACTTCTCGTGCGCGCGCCACGGGTACTATTCTCATAAAGAGGGGGTCTTCATTGTTTGGTCTTTTTCTATGGTCTAATTCATCCAAAATGGAGGAAAACACCATCTCGAGGCTGTTGACATCATAAGGAAGCGACGTGTACTGCATTCATATGCCTTTATATGGTCATTTTCAAAAGGGAGGGGTTCCCAAATGAGCAATGTGTCAAAATCACTTTTTCCAGGACAGAAATTCCTCAAGGTTTTGCCTGCCATATGCGTTCTGTTTCACTCACAGACAAATGGTTAACAGTTTTGGAAATTTCAGAGTGTTTCCTATCCAATGGTACTAGATATATGCATATCCTATTTTCTGGGCCTGAATGGGAGGCATTTTACTTTGGGCACGCCAGGCTCTCCAAAACCGACCCCTCAGCTGCCGCTCCCTAAGAAGTTAATCCCTACCATTGTGACAATGAGTCGTCATAGTGCTGCATCAAATGTACATGATCTTAGGGGCATTGGCAAACACAATGTAAGTCATTTAATATATGTACACCTAATTGCATCGAATATATCTGTTTATCCTACAGCTAGTTTAAGCAGTAATCACGAGCCAATAAACCAGAGTTACAGTGTTAGCACTGAGGTGGTGTGCAATAGTAGGAAGACCACTTTATGCAGCTCACCCTGCACTATCAGCTCCAATGTAAATAACATGAGTAAGTCTACCTCTGATAAGCTTCCCAGTAAAGCATTAAAAGCATTCAAGCAACCCAGAAAAGTGCTAAAAATAGCCCATATTAACATTTGTAGCCTGAGAAACAAGGTCCATGAAGTCAATAACATGCTTGTAACAGATGACATTCATATTCTGACTCTCTCTGAAACTCACTTAGATAATACCTTTGATGATACCGTACATGGTTACAATACATGGTTATAACATGGTTATAACATGGTTATATACAATACATGGTTATATCTACAGAAAAGACAGAAATGCCAACAGAGGAAGTGTTGCGGTCTATATTCAGAATCACATTCCTGTAAAGCTTAGAGACGATCTAATGTTAAACACTGTTGAAGTAATACGGTTACAGGTTCATCTGCCTCACCTAAAGCCCATTCTGGTGGGAAGCTGCTATAGACCACCAAGTGTTAACAGTCAGTATCTGGATAACATGTGTGAAATGCTTGATAATGTATGTGATATCAACAGAGAAGTATATTTTCTGGGTGATTTAAATATTGACTGGCTATCATCAAGCTGCCCACTCAAGAAAAAATGTCAATCTGTAACCAGTGCCTGCAACCTGGATCAGGTTGTCATGGATACCTACCAGTGTAGTTACAAACAACACAGGATTTAAAGCAGTCTCCAAATCCATAGGATGTAGTGATCACAATATAATAGCCATATCTAGGAAAACCAAAGATCCAAAGGCTGGGCATAATATAATGTTATAGAGGTCATGCAAGAAGTTTTGTAGTGATTCATATGTTGATGATGTGAAGAATATTTGCTGGTCTGTGGTGTGTAATGAGGAGCAACCAGACGCTGCACTTAACACATTTATGAAACTACTTATTCCAGTTACTAATAAGCACGCAGCCATTAAACACTTAAGGTTTTTTCCCTTTTTTTCAATTTTCGCCTGAAATGACATAACCAGATCTAACTGCCTGTAGCTCAGGCCCTGAAGCAATAATATGCATATTCTTGGTACCATTTGAAAGGAAACACTTTGAACTTTGTGGAAATGTGAAAGGAATGTAGTAGAATATAACACAATAGATCTGGAAAAAGCTAATACAAAGAAAACACCAACCATTCTTTTGTATTTTTTTGTTAAATCATCTTTGAAATGCAAGAGAAAGGCCATAATGTATTATTCCAGCCCAGGTGGAACTGGGTCCACTAGATGGCATCAGTGTATGTGCAAAGTTTTAGACTGATCCAATGAACCATTGCATTTATGTTCAACATTTTGTATCAAGACTGCCCAAATGAGCCTAATTTGTTTATAAATAACTTTAAATAACTTCATAATATTTGTGGTGATAAATCACAGATTCCAAGGTCAATTAGCTACAAGACAATATTTATTTCTAATTAATTACACAAAAACAAATACACCCCCCCTCCAACACCGCTGTAGTAACAACACATCACAATTTTACACACACTTACATACCCGGAATACAATCCTTTCTCCAACTATGTTTGTGAGTTACATTGCACAGTACTAGGACGTTAGTCCTTCCATAAAGATTAGACAATGAAACCGTAAGGTGCAAACCTGTCTATGACTTCAGTATTTTTCCACAGCGCTTTAGGTATGTATATCTTTGTCAATTGTCATGATGCGTTTCTATCTCGGGTCATTGGGCTCCTAAGCCTGGTATGTAGACGTCCTAATGCACTGAAAGATCTCTCACCACTGCTACCTGGGATGGTCAGCACGGCCTGTATGATTGCCTCCAGCGATGTGAACATATCAGGGTCTAACAATTTATACACACAGGACATGTCAGAAGTGGTATCTTTTTTTTTTGAGAGGGTAGTGAGGTCTGCACAACGCATCACCGGGGGTAAACTACCTACCCTCCAGGACACCTACACCACCTGATGTCACAGGAAGGCCAAAAAGATCATCAAGGACAACAATCACCCGAGCCACTGCCTGTTCACCCCGCAATCATCCAGAAGGCGAGGTCAGTACAGGTGCATCAAAGCTGGAACCGAGAGGCTGAAAAACAGCTTCTATCTCAAGGCCATCAGACTGTTAAACAGCCATCACTAACATTGAGTGGCTGCTGGCAACATACTGACTCAAATCTCTAGCCACTTTAACAATTAAAAATTGGATGTAATAAAAGTATCACTAGCCACTTTAAACGATGCCACTTTATATAATGTTTACATATCCTACAATACTCATGTCTGCTGTCTGTCCTGTCTGCTCCTCCCTTTATGTTCTCCTGTGTTCTCTCTGTCCTGTCTGACCCTCCCTCTATGTTCTCCTGTGTTCTCTATGTCCTGTCTGCTCCTCCCTCTATATTCTCCTGTGTTCTCTCTGTCCTGTCTGCTCCTCCCTCTATGTTCTCCTGTGTTCTCTCTGTCCTGTCTGCTCCTCCCTCTATGTTCTCCTGGGTTCTCTCTGTCCTGTCTGCTCCTCCCTCTATGTTGTCTTGTGTTCTCTCTGTCCTGTCTGCTACTCCCTCTATGTTCTCCTGTGTTCTCTCTGTCCTGTCTGCTCCTCCCTCTATGTTCTCCTGTGTTCTCACTGTCATGTCTGCTCCTCCCTCTATATTCTCCTGTGTTCTCTCTGTCCTGTCTGCTCCTCCCTCTATGTTCTCCTGTGTTCTCTCTGTCCTGTCTGCTCCTCCCTCTATGTTCTCCTGTGTTCTCTCTGTCCTGTCTGCTCCTCCCTCTATGTTCTCCTGTGTTCTCTCTGTCCTGTCTGCTCCTCCCTCTATGTTGTCCTGTGTTCTCTCCGTCCTGTCTGCTCCCCCTTCTTCCTTGCTGTCTGAAATTCTGCTTTCCTGGATCTCCTATATTATTACAGAGACTGCATAGTATTAGTGCCGTATCAATTTGGAGTATTCTGAACAGACTTACACATAGAGAAGCAATATATGCACACACACACACAATATGAACAACAGGCAAACAAATTACCTGATTTGAGCTAAAGGTAAAATATGGGATCCTTTGTGTTCCTTAATGATATTAGCCGCTCATTTAATCTTAAACCTGATTAACATTCAACGGTCTCACCCTTCACTGTGTTCTCTCTCTCTGTTACTTTAGCAACAACATCGAAATGCGTGCAACCATGTGACAAAACAGATGAGGTTGGCTTAGATTGTTAACATGTAAACTGGATTTCGTCTCCAATCTTTGTTGAAAACCAATACATTTGCACAATGACCTCTTGTTTTTCAAAGGTGTCGTTACGGTTGTTGGTTAGCTAGCTGGCGAATTTCTTGCCATATCTGCATTGACATGAAATCAGTCCAAACACCTCAAAACAAGACGTGGTATCAATAACATGCTGGAATAAGACACGTATGATTTCCCACACATGGCAGTGTCATTATTGCTAGCATTCTGGCCATCCAGAATCACAACAGGCTGATTTATGCCCCATGGAAGTGCGCACATCGTTGTTGTGACGTTGTCAGCCAACCCATCTATGTAGCTAGCTGCTAAATAATTGTATTGTAAAAACACACAATCTATTCAGTTACTCCTGCAAATACAACAACTGTCTCTGTGTCTGCTGAGCTGCGTCATCTTCAGTTCCGTACGGTACGTCCATCTTCTATAAATTGGAGAAAAAATGGTAGCTCAGCTATCCAGCTTTGTTTTTTTCAACAGATAGATTTTTTGATTTTATTTTATTTCACCTTTATTTAACCAGGTAGGCCAGTTGAGAACAAGTTCTCATTTACAACTGCGAGCTGACGATACCAAAAGTAGCTAACGTAATGTTAGCCATCAGTTAGTTAGCTATCTTTATTAGTAAGTTTTAGCATATTTGGACTTGATTAGACAGTAATTGGTTTGTTTGTGAGGAACAGAGCTCCAGCAGTTGGATTCAGTGTCTAGATAGCTAATCAATAACTGTACCGTCAAAACCATAATTGTAGAACATCCGCCAGGTTTCTAATGAAGCAGAACTACTAGATAGACGGTTAGTCTCTCACGTTAGGTAGCTTAACGTTATGTGTCAGTGCAGCTTTTGAGTCAACATGTTGAAATGTACATTTTCTTGAATCTGGCTTACAGTGAGGTCAATAACATCATCGTAGGCTAACAAACTGTGCTATAGTAATTACAAGCTAACAGAGTTCATCTCTGGTTCTCCTTCCCATCTTTGCTCTCTCTCCCACGGAGAATGAACAGTTTGCCCACACGTGCCAAAATATACTTTTTTTTAGGACGAATGAAAAATGATTTTGTAAAAAACCACTTTGACCCCGCCTTCTGAAGGGTCACCATGCACTGAAAAGACAGGCCAGGGCTCGTGTTTGGAATATTCATTGCAGTGTGTAATACAGTGTAGCCTAGCTTGTTTTTACACCATCCCAGCAGCGTAAAAGACCCGGGAACTGAGACGAAATCATTTGGGGCTGAAGCCCCGAAAGCTCGCTTCCGGTGCCGTCAATGGTGCAGCGTCTGGTCGCTCCTCATTACAGACCACAGACCAACAAATATTATTTACATCAACAGCATAGGAATCACTACAAAACTTATTGTATTTTTTCTTATTTACTATATTAGGCCCAGCCTTTGGAACTTTGGTTTTCCTAGATATGGCTACTAAATTCTGAAGACTACATCTGACGAAGCAATTTTCTGCAGTATGTGTAAAGACGTGATGAATACATGTTGATGATTTAATTACTGTGCTGTTTGTAACTACACTGTTCGGTTGACTGATAACCTGTACCAGGTTGCAGGCACTCGTTACATTTAGATTTTTTTTCTTGAGTGGGCACCCAGAAAATATACCTCTCTGTTGATATCACATACATTATCAAGCATTTCACACACGTCATCCAGATACTGACTTTTAACACTTGGTGGTCTATAGCAGCTTCCCACCACAATGGGCTTTAGGTGCGGCAGATGAACCTGCAGACATATTACTTCAGCAGTATTTAATATGAGACATTGTCTCAAAGCAGCCTTACAATGCTGTGAAAGGATCCATGAACCCACATGATTTGGGTGCATGCCATCCTCCTGATAAAACAATCTTTGTTTCCATAAGGTATCAAAATGTACAATACATTTGACACCCACAGAGCTTCAATAGTCTTGTAGCTAGTTATGGAAGGCTAGACGCCTGCTGAAACGTTCAGTGCCATGATTTAGGGAGGGCACAGAGCCAGATATTATGGGGCGTTTGTTGGTGTCAAGCAGAGACCCAATCAGTTCTTTAAAATCCATCTTCAGCTGTTCTGAGCTGCCCCTTCAATATGTAATTGAATCCCACATTAACTATGATAGACAAAATTTCCTGATGCAAGTTTGAAATGTTTGGGAGCAGCTTGGATAGCACAAAGTTTTTGCTCCAGGGACTGAGACATTTCTCACCATTGAACTGCCAAACTACCCGAATGGTTGCAGTTAGTTTGAAAATGTATGTTTGCTTTTCGACTCCCTCCGCATTTTCTCCACATCCTTAGCTATCACACACTGCTTCCGTCGGGCATTCCACTGATTTTAAAACTCGGCCCTCCAGAAAGTGGATAGCACTATCAACACGTTTGCAGTTATCTTTCAAAGCTGTGTTAGAAAGGATTACCTACACATACTGAGCAGCTCATGTTATAGAAAGAAGCGTGGTACATAGTAGACCAATCCGAACTCATCTCTCAGCAATTCCAGCCCATCCATTATCTCAGCCAATCCTGATTAGTGGGAAGGTTCCTACCTTTATCCATGGCTAAACAAATTAGGCTTGTAATTTAACATTTTGCATTTACAGATGGCATACAAGTTTGTTATTAAGGCACATGAAAGTTGTTCTGGAAGGTATTTCTGCATTTTTATAAAAATGTATAATATTTACGTTCAAATGCCACCTGTGAAGTTGTGATGCACGACACACTCCTAGTTTCCTGAAACGATTCACATATGTAATGGATAATTTTTTATTTATTTTTTATAATCAAAGGGGAAACAATTCACGCAATGAAACAAAGAATGTGCAAGAATTGACAGGAGACAGCTGAGCCATTCTGGAGAGACACTCACATATGGTAGCCTAGTGGTTAGAGTGTTGGGCCCACCAGTAACCCACTGTTGGGCCAGTAACCGAAAGGTTGCTGGATTGAATCTGCGAGCTGACAAGGTAAAAATCGGTCATTCTGCCCCTGAACAAGGCAGTCCCCGGTAGGCTGTAATTGTAAATAAGAACTTGTTGTTAACTGACTTGCCTAGTTAAATACATTTATCTTCTTCATTTCTCAACATTTGAATTTATACTCTAGACACATTATCTTCACATAAATTCTATATGCTTTTTGCTGGCTTCAATCTTAGTCCTGAATTGAAGCTTTGCCTGTTTGATGGTTTGTGTGAGGTCCTAGGGGGATTTCTTATAAGCAGATGGATTAGTGTCCCGTTCCTTGAAAGTGACAGCTCTAGCCTTTAGCTCAGTGCGTATGTTGCCTGTAATGTTCTAGTTGGGATATGTACATACGGTCACTGTGGGGATGACATTGTCAATGTACTTATTAACGTTGAATTTGTATTAAGCCATTTACAACAACTAGAGTCTAGCTTCAGAATCTCCCTTCATATTTGACTTTTACAATGTCAACTCTTTAAAATCTGTTGATTCCTCCCTAACGCACCACTCAATATGCTGGCAATTCTAGAATGACCTTCTGTGGCCTGGCAGAGGGCATGCCGGCAGCCTCATATCAGCTGATGAGGCAGCTGACAAATGTGGCGTCGTGTGCGCCTAAGGTTCGATTAATCTCCCCAGCGATGGAAGGGCTAATGGGCAGGGCATTTAAGCGAGGACACGGCTGCTCCATGATCTTCCTCCAGGACACAGGCAGCACAGTACAGACTAATGGGACCTACTGCAATCAGATTACTCCTCTCTCCTTCAGACACCCAGCACCAGAATTATAACGGTCTCAGATTACTCCTCTCTCCTTCAGACACCCAGCACCAGAATTATAACGGTATCAGATTACTCCTCTCTCCTTCAGACACCCAGCACCAGAATTATAACGGTCTCAGATTACTCCTCTCTCCTTCAGACACCCAGCACCAGATTTATAACGGTCTCAGATTACTCCTCTCTCCTTCAGACACACAGCACCAGATTTATAACGGTATCCAGTTTTAGTTATCAGTGGTGGTAATCGATATTTTCCTTTCATTTTATTTGGGAACACTTTTTTCATGTTATTTTCCTTCCCATCCTATATAATTCACTGGTCGGTTATTTAGGCTCCAAGGCACAGCATTTCAATGCTAGAGGCATCACTACAGAACCTGGTTCAATCCCGGGCTGTATCATGACCGGCCATGATCGGGAGTCCCATAGGGTGGCGCATACAATTGGCCCAGTGTGGTCCTCGTTAGGGGAGGGTTTGGGCCTTCATTCTAAATAGAATTTGTTCTTAAATGTCTTTTAAATAAAGGATAAATAAAAAATATTTGTCATTTAAGATTGACTATTTTACTAAATGGTACCAGGAATGTAACTGTAGTCATTCCTATCCCTACCAGGTATTAAACAGTAGTCCTTCCTATCCCTACCAGGAATATAACTATAGTCATTCCTATCCCTAACAGGTATTTAACTGTAGTCCTTCCTATCCCTACCAGGAATATAACTATAGTCATTCCTATCCCTACCATGTATTTAACTGTAGTCCCTTCAATCCCTACCAGGTATTTAACTGTAGTCCCCTCTATCCCTACCACATATTTAACTGTAGTCATTCCTATCCCTACCAGGTATTTAACTGTAGTCATTCCGATCCCTACCAGGTATTTAACTGCAGTCCCATGTATACCTACCAGGTATTTAACTGTAGTCCCCTCTATCCCTACCATGTATTTAACTGTAGTCCCCTCTATCCCTACCATGTATTTAACTGTAGTCCTTTCAATCCCTACCAGGTATTTAACTGTAGTCCCCTCTATCCCTACCACATATTTAAATGTAGTCCCCTCTATCCCTACCAGGTATTTAACTGCAGTCCCATGTATACCTACCATGTATTTAACTGTAGTCCCTTCAATCCCTACCAGGTATTTAACTGTAGTCCCCTCTATCCCTACCACATATTTAACTGTAGTCCCCTTTATACCTACCAGGTATTTAACTGTAGTCCCCTCTTTTCCTACCAGGTATTTAACTGTAGTCCCCTCTATCTCTACCAGGTATTTAACTGTAGTCCTTCTTATCTCTACCAGGTATTTAACTGTAGTCCTTCTTATCTCTACCAGGTATTTAACTGTAGTTCTTCTTATCTCTACCAGGTATTTAATTGTAGTCCTTCTTATCTCTACCAGGTATTTAACTGTATTCCCCTCAAGCCCTACCAGGTATTTAACTGTAGTCCCCTCTAGCCCTAACAGGTATTTAACTGTAGTTCTTCTTATCTCTACCAGGTATTTAACTGTAGTTCTTCTTATCTCTACCAGGTATTTAACTGTTGTCCTTCTTATCTCTACCAGGTATTTAACTGTAGTCCTACCTGGAATGTATCTGTATGTCTATGTGCTGCTTCCACCAGTCCTTCCATGTGCTTTACCTTAGCTAATACACAAGCCTTGTCTGTGATGCCAAGAACTGTCTGAGAAAGGGGAGGCAGTTAGGGGAGATGAAGCTCCCTATCCACATATCTTACAGATAGATATACATTAACGGTACTTCAGCATTAAAGACCCGGAACCCTCCAAGTCAGCGACTCCTGACTCTGCTCTGATTGGGCCTTCAATATCAATTCACCTACGCTTCTGTCTGACTGCACCTGTGTGGCTCGGCCTTTCTCATTAACCACCGGGCTGATGCAATGACATAGAAACACTATCTGGCCGCTCCATGTTGGACCAACAACACGGGGAAGGTCCAAGAGAGCTGAGAGGGCTGAGAAGTGATAACCTGATGACCTGATAGGCCATCGGCGGCACGAGGAGAAAACTTTGACTTTTGTTTTGTTTTTGAACATTTCTTCAATGCTTCATGACTTTCATATCAAATAAAAAAAAAATGTCACATTTGACGACCTGAAATGCTTACTTACCAGCCGTTAACCAACACTGCAGTTCAAGAAATAGATTTAACTTCTTAGGGAGCGGCAGCAGAGGTGACGGTTTTGGAGTCTGGCGTGCCCAAAGTGAAATGCCTGCCACTCAGGCCCAGATAATAGGATATGCACATAATTAGTATTATTGGATAGGAAACACTCTGAAGTTTCTAAAAGTGTTAAAATAATGTATGTGAGTATAACAGAACTGATATAGCAGGCGAAAACCCGAGGAAAATCCATCCGGATTTGCAGTGCCCCACTGCTCCATTTAAACAAATATATACTAAATGAATTAAAATTAAAACAAATAAATAGAATCTAAAAGTAACACAAGAAAATGACATAACAATATCTAGGCTATTAAAGTGACTCTTTAAGGATAAGAAACAGCGAGTAGAAGCAGTGTAAAAACAAAAGGGGGGCTGGGGGGTCAATGTAAATAGTCGGGTGGATGAATTGTTCAGCAGTCTTATGGCTTGGGGATAGAAGATGTTAAGGAGCCTTTTGGTCCTATACTTGGTGCTACTGTACCGCTTGCCTTGCAGTAGCAGAGAGAACAGTCTATGACTTGGGTGACTGGAGTCTTTGACATTTTTTTTGGGCCTTACTCTGACACCGCCTGTGATATACAGTTGAAGTCAGAAGTTTACATTCACTTAGGTTGGAGTCATTAAAACTCGTTTTTCAACCACTCTACAAATGTCTTGTTAACTTGTTAGGGAGTGGCAGCTGAGGGGTCGGTTTTGGAGAGCCTGGCGTGCCCAAAGTAAATTGTCTCCCATTCAGGCCCAGAAAATAGAATATGCACATATTTAGTACCATTGGATAGGAAAAACTCTAACACTCTAAAAGTGTTAACCATTTGTCTGTGAGTGAAACAGAACGCATATGGCAGGCGAAACCCAGAGGAATTTCTGTCCTGGAAAAAGTGATTTTGACACGTTGCTCATTTGGAACCCCTCCCTCATGAAAATGACCATATAAGGGCATATGAATGCAGTACCCATCGCTTCCTTTCGATGTCAACAGTCTCGAGACAGTGTAAATTTTCAAGTTGGATGAATTAGACCAGAGAAGAAGAGCAAACCAGGAAGTGACCTTTTTATGTAAACAGTACCCAGCGCGCGCTCCCGACAAGGCGCGCAGTGTCTTTTTTACCGTCTTTATCGATCAGTTTATATTCCGGTTGATTTATAATAGTAAATATACGTAAAAGTGTTCCTAAGGATACATTTAAAACTATGTTTGATTGTTCTTGGACAAGTTTATAGGTATAAGATGAACGAGTTTGCGTCACGTTTCAATGGAGGAGTGCAGGCGGTCGTTTCTGATTATAACGCGCGCGAACCAAATGGAGATTTATGTATAAAATACATTACTTTTTCTAACAAAAGAACCATGGATTGTCTTCGTTGGACACTTAGGAAGACCTCAGCAGAAGTTCTTCAACAGGTAATTGATTTGTTTTCACTGTGAAATGTGTTATGTGTGTGCCGTGATGGCTAATCGATTCATGGCTATGGGAAAAATTTGTGAGGTGCTACCCTCAAACAATCAAATGGGCTGCTTTCGCCCTAAAGCCTTTTTGAAATCTGACAACGCTGTGATATTGCCAAGAAACAGAGCTTTTGATGAGTATGGAACACTTGTATATTGGTGGATGTTTAATAATTCAACTTTTGGATTTTGAATTTGGCGCCTTACATTTCACCTGGTAGTGTCGGGATTGGGGCGTTAGCGCCCCAGCAATCCCTGAGAGGTTAACAAACTATAGTTTTGGCGAGTTTGTTAGGACATCTACTTTGTGCATGGCACCGGTAATTTTTCCAACAATTGTTTACAGACAATTTATTTCACTGTATCACAAATCCAGTGGGTCAGAAGTTTACATACACTAAGTTGACTCTGCCTTTAACTACTTACGGAGTGGTGGGGCGCTAGCGCTACCCGGTGAAATGCAAGGCGCAAAATTCAAAATCCAAAAGTTGAATTATTAAACATTCATCACTCTTAAAGGGAGTGCTCCTAATCTCAGTTTGTTACCTGTATAAAAGACACCTGTCCACAGAAGCAATCAATCAATCAGATTCCAAACTCTCCACCATGGCCAAGACCAAAAGAGCTCTCCAAGGATGTCAGGGACAAGATTGTAGACCTACACAAGGCTGGAATGAGCTACAAGACCATCGCCAAGCAGCTTGGTGAGAAGGTGACATCAGTTGGTGCGATTATTCGCAAATGGAAGAAACACAAAAGAACTGTCAATCTCCCTCGGCCTGGGGCTCCATGCAAGATCTCACCTCGTGGAGTTGCAATGATCATGAGAACGGTGAGGAATCAGCCCAAAACTACACGGGAGGATCTTGTCAATGATCTCAAGGCAGCTGGGACCATAGTCACCAAGAAAACAATTGGTAACACACTACGCCGTGAAGGACTGAAATCCTGCAGCCCCCGCAAGGTCCCCCTGCTCAAGAAAGCACATATACATGCCCGTCTGAAGTTTGCCAATGAACATCTGAATGATTCAGAGGACAACTGGGTGAAAGTGTTGTGGTCAGATGAGACCAAAATGTAGCTCTTTGGCATCAACTCAACTCGCCGTGTTTGGAGGAGGAGGAGGAATGCTGCCTATGACCCCAAGAACACCATGCCCACCGTCAAACATGGAGGTGGAAACATTATGCTTTGGGGGTGTTTTTCTGCTAAGGGGACAGGACAACTTCACCGCATCAAAGGGACGATGGACGGGGCCATGTACCGTCAAATCTTGGGTGAGAACCTCCTTCCCTCAGCCAGGGCATTGAAAATGGGTCGTGGATGGGTATTCCAGCATGACAATGACCCAAAACACACGGCCAAGGCAACAAAGGAGTGGCTTAAGAAGAAGCACATTAAGGTCCTGGAGTGGCCTAGCCAGTCTCCAGACCTTAATCCCATAGAAAATCTGTGGTGGGAGCTGAAGGTTTGAGTTGCCAAACGTCAGCCTCGAAACCTTAATGACTTGGAGAAGATCTGCAAAGAGGAGTGGGACAAAATCCCTCCTTTGATGTGTGCTATTCTGGTGGCCAACTGCAAGAAACGTCTGACCTCTGTGATTGCCAACAAGGGTTTTGCCACCAAGTACTAAGTCATGTTTTGGAGAGGGGTCAAATACTTATTTCCCTCATTAAAATGCAATTCCATTTATAACATTCTTCACATGCACTTTTCTGGATTTTTTGGTTGATATTCTGTCTCTCACTGTTCAAATAAACCTACCATTAAAATTATAGACTGATCACTTCTTTGTCAGTGGGCAAACGTACAAAATTAGCAGGGGATCAAATACTTTTTCCCTCAATGTATGCAACACTTGTATATTGATGAATGTTTAATAATTCAACTTTTGGATTTTGAATTTGGCGCCTTACATTTCACCGGGTAGTGTCGGGAGTGATAGCGCCCCATCACTCCCTAAGTAGGGACTATGGTGGTCTACTTAAAACATGTTGGTATTACAGACTCGGTCAGGGAGAGTTTGAAAGTGTCAGTGAAGACACCTGCCAGTTGGTCCGCGTATGCTTTGAGTACACATCCTGGTAATCCATCTGGTCCTGCGACTTTGTGAATGTTGACCTGTTCAAAGGTCTTGCTTGGGAGAGCGTGATCACACACTGGTGCTCTCATGCATGCTTCATTGTTGCTTGCCTCGAAGCGAGCATAAAAGGCATTTAGCTCATCTGGTAGGCTCGTGTCACTGGGCAACTCGCGGCTGGATTACCCTTTGTAGTCCGTAATGGTTTTCAAGCCCTGCCACATCCGACGACCATCTGAGCCAGTATAGTAGGAATCAATCTTAGTCCTGTATTGATACTTTTCCTGTTTGATGAGTCGTCTGAGGGCATAATGGGATTTCTTATGTGTGTCCGGATTAGTGTCCTTCTCCTTGAAAGCTGCAGCTCTAGCCTTTAGCTCGGTGCAGATGTTACCTGTAACCCCTAGTTTATGTTTGAGGTATATATGTACGGTGTCTGTGGGGACAATCCGTACGACGTAGTCAATGCACTTGTTGATGGAGCCGGTGACTGAGGTGGTATACTCATCAATGCCATTGAATGAATCCCGGAACATATTCCAGTCTGTGCAAAACAATCCTGTAGCGTAGCATCGGCGTCATCTGACCACTTCAGTATTGATCGAGTCACTGGTACTACCTGCTTTATTTTTTTGCTTGTAAGAAGGAATCAGGAAGATAGAATTATGGTCAGGTTTGCCAAATGAACGGCGAGGGTGGGCTTTGTATATGTCTCTGTGTGTGGAGTAAAGGTGGTCTAGATTATTTTCTTTCGCTCTGTTTGCACATGGTATAAATTAGGTAAAGCGGATTTAAGTTTGCCTGCAGTAAAGTCCCTGGCCACTAGTAGTACCGCTTCTGGATGAGCATTTTCTTATTTGCTTATGGCCTTATAGAGCTCGTTGACTGCGGTCTTAGCGTTTATGATTGTAAATAGACAGCTACTAATAATATAGATTAGAACTCTCTTGGTAGATAGTGTGGTCTAGAGCTTATCATGACGAATTCTACCTCAGGCGAGCAATACCTTGAGACTTCTTTAATATTAGACATCGCGCACCAACAGTTATTGACAAATCCGCGTCGTCGTTCAGCGACGTCTCGGTGAAACACAAGATATTACAGTTTTTAATGTTGGTAGGATAGTCTTAATTGTAGATAATTTTTCCAATGATTGCACAGTGGCCAATAATATGGAGGGAGGTGGTGGTTTACCCACACTCCTCCCCCTTTTCCTCTGTCTTTTCTTCACACTGTAACGTGGATTTGGGCCTTGTCTTGACAAAGCTGTATATCCTCACCGGCTCCATCAGCAGAGGTGACTGTTTTGGAGAGCCTGGCGTGCCCAAAGTAAAATGCCTCCCATTTAGGCCCAGAAAATGGGATATGCATATATTTAGTACCATTGGATAGGGAACACTCTGAATTTTCCACAACTGTTAACCATTTGTCTGTGGGTCAATCAGAACGCATTTGGCAGGCAAAACCCTGAGGAATCTCTGTCCTGAAAAAAAGTCATTTTGACACATTGCTCATTTTTGAGCCCCTCCCTATCCAAAATGACCATATATAGGCATGTGAACGCAGTGCACGTCGCTTCCTTATGATGTCATCAACCACGAGACGGTGTTTTACTCCATCTTGGAGGAATTTCGGCCATTGAAAAACAGCATGGCAATGAGAGACCACGTTATGAAAACTCTTCACATTGCGCGTGCATGAGAAGGCGCGCGCTGTGCCTTATTTATCGTTTTTAGCGTTCAGTTTATATTCCGGCTGATTTATAATAGTACATATACGTAAAAGGGTTCCTAAGGATACATTTAAAACTATGTTTGATTGTTTTTCGACAAATTTATAGGTATAATTTTAACGAGTCGGCGCCGAGTTTCAAAGGAGTAATGGAGGCTGTCGTTTCTGATTATAACGCATGAACCAAATGGAGGATTTATGGATAAAAGACGTTACTTTTTCTAACAAAAGAACCATGGATTGTCTTCGTTGGACACTTAGGAAGACCTCAGCAGAAGTTCTTCAACAGGTAATTACTTTGTTTTCGCTGTGAAATGTGTTATTTGTGTGCCATGATTGCTAATCGATACATGGCTATTGGAAAATATGTGAGGTGCTACCCTCAAACAAATGAATGTGCTGCTTTCGCCGTAAAGCCTTTTTGAAATCTGACAACGCTGTAATATTGCCTAGAAACAGAGCTTTTGATGAGTATGGAACACTTGTATATAGCTGGATGTTTAATAATTCAATTTTCGGATTTTAAATCTGGCGCTACAGGTTTTCGCTGGTAGTGTCGGGATGATCCCGCTAGCGACCCACTGGTATTTGAGTCGATATCCTTCGTGTAGGACTCATTAAAGAAAAAATCATCGTCCAGTTCGAGGTGAGTAATCGCTGTTCTGATGTTCAGAAGCTCTTTTCAGTAGCAGAAACATTATGTATAAAATGAGTTACAAACAATGTGAAAAAACGAAACAAAACAGCAGTTGGTTAGGAGCCCGTAAAATGACAACCATCCTCTCCTTGACCATTTTATAATGTCCCATTTTATCTTGGTCTCAGAGGTAGTAGTGGTATCCAAATGAAATGGAAGGAGTTTTGTTTTGTTTCAACTATTCTTCAATGTTTCTGGACTTTTATCTTGGAAAAGACAAGGCTGTAAATGTCAGGTACAGTGTGTTGCCGTAGCAAAGGCATGACGTCTGAACACCACTGGAGTACATATGCTGTATGACCGCCACATTTGCTGACATGCTGGGAAAGAGTGAAACAGAATTATTTGACCTTCCACCCAGGACTTGATATATTTATGGTGATGTGGATGCAGTATGTTCCTTTAAATGAAGGCTTAACGTTGACATTATTCCCTGCAGCCAATAGTTTTTTCCACCTCACCTCTGGGCAAACATCAATGACCTCTCCTATTCCTGTCAAATAGAGGGCGATGTGACCTTTCCTATTCCTGTCAAATAGAGGGAGGCTCTCCATACTGTACTTTCTGTTCTTCAGAGTTAAACTCTTTCAACTGTGCTCCCCCAGATCCAATTACTTTTGACATTTTAATGTCACCCCACCCAAGGGAAATAGAACCATTCATATTCATTCTCTCTGAAGAGGAAAAACCCCTTCTAGAAATATTTCCTGCTATGTATTTCCCTTAGCACCACCTGGTGATTATCTAACTTTAAATTATGTGGGTCCCAGGCCATTAATGATGATGTCACAGGGTCCGGCAAACATCCCCAAGAGTCCTGCACAGTCTTTACATCTTCAATAACATGATAAGTCAGGATGTCTTATTGCTCATGTCATGTCGTCCCAGTGTATTCAAGTCTCATGATTGGGTCGTCTGTGGCGACCTTAATGCTGTCATCCTGTGAATGGAACTCATTTCCTTCATAATCAAGTCCCCTGAGGTACATTAAATTGATGCTCAATTATTTATGTTTTTCATCACTGGTTGAAATGCTCTCCTGAGGTATAGTATAACCCTTCAACACGTAATTTTCTCAGACTTCTGTACTTACTTAATATCTATCCAGAATCAAAATCTTTCCCATGTAAGCCTTGCCAGTGTTGTGAAGTGAAGATCAGTATAACTCTCTTTCATACTCTCTCCGTGGCTACCCCGCCTGTTTCCCTACCTGCTGGCTCCACTCTGCTGTCCAGGGCTGGATTACACAGTTCAAGGAGTATCCAGGTTTCTGTCCCTAACCTCTCTCTTGTTGATTTAGTGCAGGAATGTAAACGTCAAAAACACAACAGGATCATCTTTGGGGGGGATAAAAAAAGAGTGAACAGAACATGTAATCTGTGTAGTTGCCCGGGTCTAATTGACAACTCTTCCAGCTACAAACACATCACAGAATATAAGGGGGTGACG
The DNA here is from genome assembly GCA_030435695.1 of Brachymystax lenok tsinlingensis. Taxonomy (NCBI): domain Eukaryota; kingdom Metazoa; phylum Chordata; class Actinopteri; order Salmoniformes; family Salmonidae; genus Brachymystax; species Brachymystax lenok. The sequence goes on along the minus strand of CM059781.1, from coordinate 5,465,667 downwards.
GTGATACAGGAGTGATGATGGAAGTGTTTGAGTGGGAGGGGGTCAAGGTGGGCATCAACCTCTGAAAATAATTAGAAAAATCAATTACAGTCTTGATTGACTGGACACAAAACAATCTCTGACTGTTGTTGTTGTGTCCCTATATCACAAACAAACAACCAATATTTCCTGTTGTCTCGGCTCAATCTTCCCGAAGGAACAATGTGGCCTCCGTGTTCTGTATATTTCGATTCGCTGTTCGACGGCACTCAACTTCAGATTTCATCAAGTGGCGGGCCACTGATTGGAGCAAAGTGCTGCGACAGTTGCCTGTCAGACAGCGAGATTATTTGTTATGCAAACCATTATTCATATGTGACAATGTGCAGAGTGGTTAGTTTTTGCATTAATGGCCCTTCACATGGGAAGACGTTATTGATGTTGACAGCCACACCTTTCCATTGCTACGGACAAAGCAGGCCCAGCATGATATTAATAAATGGCAGACCAAGGGATATTTACGTGTGTGTGTGTGTGTGTGTGTGTGTGTGTGTGTGTTGTATAGAGAGAGAGCAAGAGGAAAGAGAGGGTGGGGGGTCAGGTCATTGTTCGACACTGTTATTCCAATATGTGTCGGGGGCTAGGGTCAGTCTGTTATGTCTGGAGTATTTCTCCTGTCTTATCCGGTGTCCTATGTGATTTTATGCATGCTCTCTCTAATTCTCTCTCTCTCCCTCTCCCTCCCCTATCTGGAGGAACAGAGCCCTGGGACAATGCCTCAGGACTACCTGGCCTGATGACTCCTTGCTGTCCCCAGTCCACCTGGTCGTGCTGCTGCTCCAGTTTCAACTGTTCTAGCTGCGGCTATGGAATGCTGACTGGTTCACCGGACGTTCTACCTTGTCCCGGACTTGCTGTTTTCGACTCTCTCTACCGCACCTGCTGTCTCTAACTCTGAATTCTCGGCTATGAAAAGCTAACTGACATTTACTCCTGAGGTGCTGACCTGTTGCACCCTCTACAACCATTGTGATAATTATTATTTGACCCTGCTGGTCATCTATGAACGTTTGAACATCTTGGCCATGTACTGTTACAATCTCCTCCCGGCACAGCCAGAAGAAGACTGGCCACCCCTCAGAGCCTGGTTCCTCTCTAGGTTTCTTCCTGGGTTCCTGTCTTTCTAGGGAGGTTTCCCTAGCCACCGTGCTTCTACATCTGCATTACTTGCTGTTTAGGGTTTTAGGCTGGGTTTCTGTACAGCACTTTGTGACATCTAATGATGTAAAAAGGACTTTATAAATAAATTGGATTGAATAAGGCAAAAGATTAAACAGAGAATATTCATGTAAACTTCATGTTTATTTTCAATGATTCCTTATACATTTCATTATCCAGCTGTGAGATACACTTACAATTCCGAACAATAAAGAAGAAAGAGATACTGACAAATCACACACACACACACGTATAAACACACATACACACACACATATACACACACACACACCACTGCATGTGTCAATCATAGTCCTAATTGGGATGGAAAGACTTTGTTTAATCCAGTCAGAAGAGATGTGAAACATCTTTTACCAAGAGCCAATTCTCACCCATCAAATGAAGAAAGGACTAAGGAAAAATAGGGAAAAACTAATTAACCTTGAGCTTGATGCCAAACATAAGGATTTCAGCAGCAGCAGAGAGTGTAGGTGGATAACAAACTATAGCTCCCAAAATACTGTTTATCTACAACTGAATGGTAAATGAAGTCTAGGAGACTGGATAACAGCGCCTGAACAGCTCTCAGTCTTTTAAAAACTTTAAAAATATATATTTTTCAGGTGTTTGATTAAGGTCATCTACCGCTGGCAATAGAAAATGTATTTGTTTTAAAATAGTGTCCTTGTTTGTTTAATGTACTGCTTGTGGGTACCCAAAGTCACAACCATTTATATAGTTTTTCTAACAGCAGCGAATTTTAAATTTTTCTTCCCTCCATACATCAGGCAGCGGGGACAAGATAAAACAAGAGAGTGTGTTAGGGGAGGGAGGGTGTTGAGAACATGTCGTCGTTACCCCCTGAAGGTTAGTCAAAGTATTATTTTACCCTCTAGGGTTGTGGCGACATCTATCATGACGGGGCGTCAGGTAGCCTAGTGGCTAGAGCGTTGGGCCAGTAACTGAACGGTTGCTACATTGAGTCCCCGAGCAGACAAAGTAAAAAATCTGGCGTTCTCCCCCTGAACAAGGCAGTCAACCCGCTGTTCGTAGGCCATCATTGTGAATGAGAATTTGTTCCTTTTAAATGAAAATTACCCGGTTTCCCAAAAAAAGCATTTTAAGGTTAAATTCATCGTTAGAACCTTCAAAAAAAAAACTCAAGTTGCACTTGAAAATGCTGGTTATTTGCCCGACTGCCTCAGACCACCAGTAGAACAGCTAAGTGCGTTGTCAGATGTTTTTTTGCCCTTCCGGCGTCACTTTTATACAGAAGGTAAAACACGGAATCAAGATGTATCTCTTTCTCTCTGTGAACGCCAATAATATCAAAACACAAGTACAAATACAATGTATATTTAATTGTTACAAACAAGCAAAGGATACAAAGATTCATCAAATGAAAACCGAGATAAATGACATATAGCCTACTATCTGTAGCTGGGCGAGTTGTCAATTAGACCGGACATCTACACAGATTACAATTTTCTTTACTCCCGCTTCAGTTCACCTCCCAGATAATCCTGCTTTCTATGGACGTTTACATTCCTGCTCTAAATATGGATTTTTACCTCAACATATTTTATGATTTGTAAAAACACGATCTTGATGTAGTGCATTTAATATAGGGTAAGCTGATCCGTCGTCGGGAATTGTGGAATAATTAAAATGTTAAGGTAAGATTTTTGAACGCCGTAAACTGATCTGAGAGCAGCTATGCCTGTCATTCAATCCGATCACTATCAGCAAATGCCTCAGCGAACGTTCTCTCTGCAGGGGGTATTGTGGGAAAACGCATGTTGCATCTCATTTGCGTAATTAAAACACAGCCTAAATTCCATCGCTATCGGGAATCCGGGCTCGGCTCTGTAAATGTAACAAAGAGACGGGAACGGTGGGATGTATGGAGCTCCAAGAGGTGCTTGGTGTGGTCGAATGTCTTGACCTGACGCGGCTCGTGCTGCGGCATCTCTACCTCCAGCCCAAGGTGAGGGCAGTAGCAAGAAATGGGGAAAATGGGCCGCCTTTGCTCTATTAATAGCACAAATAAGCGTGTCTCCTTTAAATCCCTGCCTGCTCACGCCCGTCTGCAATGTATTTAACCTGATGCAGTTGCTTTCATCTCACCCCCAGACGGAGGAATCAGTGGAGGCCACAGAGCTCTGCTAAATGGAAAATCCAGGCTCACAGCGCTGATATATTTTTGTTGGGGTGTAAGATTCACCTCTGAAGACACAGGGAATATTGTCATTGGAGTGTGGGGTTATCTTATAATATGTGGGCAGTGAAAGTTATGTGGGTGGTATGAGTTATATGATTGACTTGTCTTTTTACTCCTTTCATAATATCATGCAGAACCAAACCCATGAAGTGTTCTTTTCTTTTCACACTGTCCATTTCCAACGCTTTCCTCTTGCTCTACAGCAATCAGGCTAGCCAAGTGTAGCTCAGCTCACTAGTTGAAACAAGGTTGTTTAATTACCATTAGTGGGAAGAGCAGGAGGCTTAGAAGGAGAACGAAACATCAGCAGATGATTCATGTCCATCTCAATGGCCTGATGACATTTCAAGAGAGAGAGAGAGAGAGAGAGAGAGAGAGAGAAACAGAGAGAGAGAGAGAGAGAGAGAGAGAGAGAGAGAGAGAAAGGGAGTCGTTCGCTCAAAGCAGGTCAGGTAAAGTTGTGAAATAGAATGGCATTTAGAAAAGGCTCAAACTCAGATCATATCACCACTGTCACATTTCAGAGCTCCTCTGACATCCCCTCCTCTCCTTTCTCACCCTGTCATTGTCCCTCCCAGAATCCACTGCTTTGTCTAAGCGGAGACAGATTGTTGTCCAGGGAAAGAGAGGCTGAAGCGAGGCACGTTTCACGCTTTCCACGATTCGCCAGCTATATGAAAACAACACTAAGTACAGTGAACTGAGAATTGAGGAACCCTTTTTTGGTTCCAGGTGGGAAGAACCCTTTTAAATTCTAGACAGGGTGGTGCTGAGAATGTTTTTTTATTTTTGTCATCGAGGGGCGGAGGTTGACTGGAATCCTTTTGCCAGCCCTGGTGCTGCACATGGACTATTACAGTTTTTTTCAATTGTTTACACACAATTTTGAAAACCGGGTTCTTCTTTTCAAAATATAATCACAATTATCCAAACACCACACTCAATTTGCATAATTCCTAGATTGTTTGCAAAATGACACACTTCAGTCAAAACATACACACTTCAGTCAAAACATATACACATATTTGTGAAAATGCTATTAGTTTTCATTTAACCAACACAGTCCTCAATGATCAGACACTATTGCAGCCAGTTTCACACTGCTGTGATAAATAAAAACACAATTGTAAAAAACTAATTTTAGGAAATAGCATGTGCTAGATTTTTGGCCAGACATTGTTATGTAAGGGATAATTTAGATGAAAAAAAATAGTGACAAACCCACAACATTCTTCATGATTGGTTTGAGATATAGGGAGAATGTACACAAATAGGCCTACTATAAACTTACCAAGCACTGCACAACACTGATGCTGCAGACTGAATATTTCAAGTATTTATTTCAATACTTAAGGTATTTCTTACCATAATCAGTTACAGTAATCAACCAACAATGAAATCAATGAAACAAATAAAATCTGTAGACAAATAAAATTACTGCATGAAGTACATACACTTTGACTCTGAAGAAAAACTACTGTAAAAGCAACAAGAATACTGTAACTATTCATCATCTCTCCGTCTGGCTGGATCAGGCCTTAATAAGATTTCATCCACATCACAGGCTATGTCTTCATTGGCAAGGCACCGTTGGAAGAATCGCCTCGTGTGATGAATCCACCCCTGCACAGAAGCTGCTTCGATATGATCACAGGCCTGCTCCATGGCCTGAATGAGGGGCAAACGGTCATAGGGCCGCTGGTCGTATACCTTCCACCGCCATGCTGAAAAAAACTCTTCTATTGGATTCAGGAAGGGGGAGTATGGGGGAAGGTATAAGACTTCAAATTCAGGGTGCTCATGGAACCAATTCTGGACCAGAGCAGCCCGATGGAATGTACCGCATCTGGTCCACTTGGTTTAATGCTGTGACAATCTCGTGCAATCTGTCAAGAAATGCAAGTATTAGATTTGCATTATAGGGTCCCAGATGCCTTACTTCCGGCGCCGACAGAGATGGCAGCCTCGCTTCACGTTCTCAGGAAACCATGCAGTATTTTGTTTTTTTATGTATTACTTCTTACATTGTTACCCCGGAAAATATTAAGTTTTATTACATACAACCGGGAGGAACTATTGGATATAAGAGCAACGTCAACTTACCAACATTACGACCAGGAATACGACTTTCCCAAAGAGGATTCTCCTTTCGTTAACCCAAACACAACAACAGACTGGATAGCACGTGGCTACTCAAAACAACGGCGGCGCCGGAGAAGAGGGAAGCAGCGCCGGTCTTTTGGTCAAGCTACGTCGGCCAGGCGCATCGTGCACCTCTCCGAGTATTTTAATCGCCAATGTACAGTCTCTTGACAACAAAGTAGACGAAATCCGATCGAGGGTTGCCTTTCAGAGAGACATTCGAGACTGCAACGTTCTTTGCTTCACGGAAACATGGCTCACTCAGGACACGTTATCAGAGTCGGTACAGCCACCTGGTTTCTCCACGCATCGCGCCGACAGAAACAAACATCTCTCTGGTAAGAAGAAGGGCGGGGTGTGTGTCTTATGATTAACGAGACGTGGTGTGATCATAACAACATACAGGAACTCAAGTCCTTTTGTTCACCTGACATAGAATTCCTTACAATCAAATGCAGACCGCATTATCTACCAAGAGAATTCTCTTCGATTATAATCACAGCCGTGTACATCCCCCCTCAAGCTGATACATCGACGGCACTGAAAGAAATTCATCGGACTCTATGTAAACTGGAAACCACATATCCTGAGGCTGCATTTATTGTGGCTGGGGATTTTAATAAGGCTAATTTAAGAACAAGGCTCCCGAAATTTTACCAGCATATCGAATGTGCCACCCGGGCTGGTAAAATCCTGGACCACTGTTATTCCAACTTCCGTGATGCATACAAGGCTATTCTCCGCCCTCCTTTCGGCAAGTCTGACCATGACTCCATTTTGTTGCTCCCAGCCTACAAACAGAAACTAAAACAGGAAACGCCCGTTCTCAGGTCTGTTCAACGCTGGTCCGACCAATCTGATTCCATGCTGCAAGATTGCTTGAGCACGTGGACTGGGATATGTTCCGGATAGCATCTGACAACAACATTGATGTATACGCTGATTCGGTGAGCGAGTTTATTAGCAAATGCATTGGTGATGTTGTACCCATAGCAAATATCAAAACCTTCCCCAACCAGAAACCATGGATTGATGGCAGCATTCGCGCAAAACTGAAAGCGCGAACCACTGCTTTAACCAGGTAAAGGCTACCGGAAACATGACTGAATACAAACAGTGCAGCTACTCCTCCGCAAGGCAATCAAACAAGCTAGCGTCAATATAGAGACAAAGTAGAGTCACAATTCAATGGCTCAGACACAAGAGGAATGTGGCAGGGTCTACAGTCAATCACGGACTACAAAAGAAAACCAGCCCGTCGCGGACCATGACGTCCTGCTCCCAGACAAACTAAACAACTTCTTTGCTCGCTTTGAGGACAATACAGTGCCACCGACACGGCCCGCTACCAAAACCTGCGGGCTCACCTTCACCGCAGCCAATGTGAGAAAAACATTTAAATGTGTTAACCCTCGCAAGGCTGCCGGCCCAGATGGCATCCCTGGCCGTGTCCTCAGAGCATGCAGACCAGCTGGCTGGTGTGTTTACGGACATATTCAATCAGTCCCTATCCCAGTCTGCTGTTCCCACATGCTTCAAGAGGGCCACCATTGTTCCTGTTCCCAAGAAAGCTAAGGTGACTGAGCTAAATGACTATCGCCCGTAGCACTCACTTCCGTCATCATGAAGTGCTTTGAGAGATTAGTCAAGGATCATATCACCTCCATCCTGCCAGACACCCTGGACCCACTCCAATTTGCTTACCGTCCCAATAGGTCCACAGACAGCGCAATCGCAATCACACTGCATACTGCCCTAACCCATCTGGACAAGAGGAATACTTATGTAAGAATGCTGTTCATCGACTACAGCTCAGCATTTAACACCATAGTTCCCTCCAAGCTCGTCATTAAGCTCGAGACCCTGGGTCTCGACCCAGCCCTGTGCAACTGGGTCCTGGACTTCCTGGACGGGCCGGTCCCAGGTGGTGAGGGTAGGAAACAACATCTCCACCCCGCTGATCCTCAACACTGGGGCCCCACAAGGGTGCGTTCTCAGCCCTCTCCTGTACTCCCTGTTTACCCATGACTGCGTGGCCAAGCACGCATCCAACTCAATCATCAAGTTTGCTGACGACACTACAGTGGTAGGCTTGATTACCAACAACGGCGAGACGGCCTACAGAGAGGAGGTGAGGGCCCTCGGAGTGTGGTGTCAGGAAAATAACCTCTCACTCAATGTCAACAAAACAAAGGAGATGATCGTGGACTTCAGGAAACAGGAGAGGGAGCACCCTATCCACATCGAGGGGACAGTAGTGGAGAAGGTGGAAAGTTTTAAGTTCCTCGGCGTACACATCACGGACAAACTGAATTGGTCCACCCACACAGACAGCGTGGTAAAGAAGGCGCAACAGCGCCTCTTCAACCTCAGGAGGCTGAAGAAATTTGGCTTGTCACCAAAATCACTCACAAACTTTTACAGATGCACAATCGAGAGCATCCTGTCGGGCTGTATCACCGCCTGGTACGGCAACTGCTCCGCCCACAACCGTAAGGCTCTCCAGAGGGTAGTGAGGACTGCACAACGCATCACCGGGTTAAACTACCTGCCCTCCAGGACACCTACACCACCCGATGTCACAGAAAGGCCAAAGATCATCAAGGACAACAACCACCCGAGCCACTGCCTGTTCACCCCGCTATCATCCAGAAGGCGAGGTCAGTACAGGTGCATCAAAGCTGGGACCGAGAGACTGAAAAACAGCTTCTACCTCAAGGCCATCAGACTGTTAAACAGCCATCACTAACATTGAGTGGCTGCTGCCAACATACTGACTTAAATCTCTAGCCACTTTATACATAGGAATTGGATGTAACAAATGTATCACTAGCCACTTTAAACAATTTTGTATATAATGTTTACGTATCCGACATACTCATATCAAATGTATACACTGTACTCTAAACCATCTACTGTATCTTGCCTATGCCGTTCGGTCATCGACCCAAATCTCTAGCCACTTTAATAATTATAATTGGATGAAATAATGTATCACTAGCCACTTTAAACAATGCCATTTATATAATGTTTACATATCCTACATTACTCATCTCATATATATGTGTATATACTGTACTCCATACCATCTACTGCATCTTGCCTATGCCGGTCAGCCATCGCTCATCCATATATTTATATGTACATACTCGTATTCATTCCTTTACTCTTGTGTGTATAAGGTAGTTGTTGTGAATTTGTTAGATTACTTGTTAGATACTACTGCATGGTCGGAACTAGAAGCACAAGCATTTCGCTACACTCGCATTAACATCTGCTAACCATGTGTATGTGACAAATAAAATTTGATTTGATTTGATTTGATTTGATTTTGATTTGCATGGTGGTGGAGGACCCCATTTTGTGTAATAGCAGCGCAAAGGGTGATGTTACCCCCTCGCTGCCCTGGCACATTGGTGATTGCCCTGTGTCCAATTACATTTCTCCCTCTTCTTCTTGTTTTCGCAAGGTTAAATCCAGCCTCATCCACATATATAAATTCATGTTGAATTTCTGCAGCATCCATTTGCAAGACTCTCTGAAACACAGTAAAAGACAATAGGATGCTATTCAATATCTATTGCACAGTATTTTTTGTGCCAGAACATTATGAGCAGTGCACAATACCACACCATAGTAAGATGAACAATACATACCTCCACATACTCATTGCGCAGATGTTTCGCTCTCTCTGAATTTCTGTCAAATGGTACCCGATACAGTTGCTTCATGTATATTTGATTTTTCTTGAGGATTCGACCTAATGTTGACAGAGAGACTCGTTGGATGTTATTGAAAATATGGTCATCATTGATGATATTGGCTTGGATTTCTCGCAGCCTGATACAATTATTGGTCAAAACCATGTTCATAATGGCGGCCTCTTGTGCACGAGTGAACATAGGGCCCCTTCCACCTTGGTGTCCTCGACCCTCAATCCTATGTAAAACAAATATATAAAAAAATACACATGCATCCTACTGTCAAATGTCACAGTAAACAATATTGATGATAAGTACAGCAAGCTTCAGTTTCAATGTACTGTGTGGTTAGCTTACCTGTTTTCTCGATGAAATGTCCAAATTACTGACGCAACAGTATTTCTGCTGAGATTTGGTTGAACTCTTTGTCCAGCTTCCATCAGTGTCAGTCCATGGTTGATAACATGGTCAATAAGTGTTGCACGGATTTCTTGAGTCAAATTTGGTCCTCGTCTTCTTTGTTCAGGTTCTATCAACTCTTCAAGTCCTTCTCTACCTCTTCCTCTACCTAGGCCTCTTCCTCTATCTCCTTCTTCTCCTCTTCCTCTACCTGGGTCTCCTCCTCTACCTCCTTCTCCTCTTCCTCTACCTAGGCCTCTTCCTCTACCTCCTTCTCCTCTTCCTCTACCTCCTTCTCCTCTTCCTCTACCTAGGCCTCTTCCTCTATCTCCTTCTCCTCTTCCTCTACCTCCTTCATCTCCTCTTTGAGCTCCCCCTCTCATTCTCACTCTTCTTCTTCTTCTTCTTCTAGCTCCTTCCATTTTTGTTGAAGACAGGTGAACTCACCTGCTGCCTTTTATAGCACACCTGAGTGCTGCGTTTTCAAATTAGCACATGTGTGCTTCCACACCTGGTGGATGTGATTATCCAATTCGTTCATTAGTGTGGTCATTGGCAATCCGGGGCTTTGTAATGACAAGGAAGTAACCTCAAAATCCTTATCTGTGTCTAAGGTGTGAAAATGTGTGTAGAGTTTTACAAATCACTGTGTGTAATGTTTTGCAAAAAGGGTGAAGCAGACATTGTGTGTAATGTTGTGCAAATCTGTGGAGGTGTTTTGCTCATTGGAGTAGAATTTTGCAAATTGTTTGGACATTTTTATTTTAGTGTGTAAACAATCGTAAAAAACTGTAAAGGCCCAGTGCACCCTCAATCACATGGAGGAGAGTAAGGAGGGAGGGATTCATTTTGGCACTGATTTTGTTTCTTTTATAATTTATTTTTTTATGTTACTTTGAATCTCCACCCCTTCTCCCCTGAGCATTCTGAGTGTGAAGACGGTGTGTGTGTGTGTGTGTGTGTGCATGTGTGTGTGTGTGTGTATCTGTGTGTGTGTGTGTGTGCGTTTGTACGTGTGTGTGTGTATCTGTGTGTGTGTGTGCATGTGTGTGTGTGTGTGTATCTGTGTGTGTGTGTGTGTGTGTGTGTGCGTTTGTACGTGTGTGTGTGTATCTGTGTGTGTGTGTGTGTGTGTGTGTGTGTGTGTGTGTGTGCGTGTGCGTGTGCGTGTGCGTGTGTGTGTGTGTACGTATGTGCGTGTGTGTGTGTACGTGTATGTGAGAGTGTGTATGTGTTGGTGCAGGGACCGTAGCTGTGAGACAGAGTGATAATGAGACCCTGTGATATGGAGATGTTCTCTGGGGTTTTTGTTTGGAATGAAATATTAAACATAAGTAGATATGAGACATTCAGGGACTCTGGCATACATGTCACAGCTGGCATACATGTCACAGCTGGCATCCATGTCACAGCTGGCATCCATCTTAGGCCTCCAGAGTCAAAACACTGTCATTTGGTTTACGTATGTCTTCTGTCTCTCCTATCCTTTACAGTGAAAAGTTTCTTATGTGATGATGTGAACACGGAATTACAAATGGAATGATTAATTGTCAGCATTCACACTTTTGTGAGGTGTAAGGTTCACCTCTGAAGACACAAGGAATATTGTCATTGGCGCTAGGCATTATTTTTAGAACTTTCCGGTGTGATGATCGGCTGAAACTACTTCTCCAACAGAAATCCCAGATCACACTTGTAGGCGATGTCATGGCAACGTTTGCTAGCCTCTACGGGCCAGGGGGCAGTGTTCGGAGGTTCGGAGAGTCTGGCGTGCCCAAAGTAAAATGCCTGGTACTCAGGCCCAGAAACTAGGATAAGCTCATAATAGTATTACTGGATAGAAAACCCTCTGAAGTTTATAAAACTGTTAAAATAATGTCTGTGAGTATAACAGAACTGAAATGACAGGCAAAAACCCGAGCAAAATCCATCCAAGAAATCAGATTTTGTGACATGCCTCTATTTCCAATGGGTTGCTATAGAACATGCTTCAGTCCAGGACCCAGGTTGCAGTACATATGGCTTCCAGTAGATATCAACCGTCTTTAGAAAAAGGTTTGAAGAGTTTACCTTGAAAACTAGAGAAACACATCAAGTTTTTCCAAGTGGAGTGATGAAGTAATTTCTGTCTGTGGCGCGCGAGACCCTGGAGAGCGCACCTTGGTTTTTTACTTTTCTATCGCCCAGGATATTATCCGTGTGAAATATTATACTTAATATACATAACAGTGTACCTAAGGATCTTCAAAGGTAAGCGATTTATTTTAGCTCTTTTTATGTGTTTTATGACACCCGTGCTGGTTATATTATTATGCTAATGGAGGTACGCGGGGCGCTGTCCTCAGAGAATCAAATGTTCTTCTTACGCCGTAAAGCCTTTTTGAAATCTAACTGCGCTGTGAGACTGCCAAGATCCTAAGCTTTTGAAGAGTGTGCAACACTTGTATTTCCATGAATGTTTTATAATACTATTTTGTCATTTGAATTTGGCGCTCTTCAGCTTCACCGGATGTTGGCAAAATCGATCCCGTTCACAGGATTGGATCCCTAAGAGATCCTTAAGAGGCTAGCTAAGAAACACGTTAGCGTGTAAGCTGTCAAATCAAAAGACACTCCTTCTTTATTAAGTTGTTTTTTGATGAAAAAGAAAATGTGTCAGTTTGTTACGAGGTTGTATTAAATATGTATTAAATAAATAAAGTAATGTTTAATCCCAGAGTTTCTAAAATCAGAGGCGCAACAACTTAAGATATTAACAGAATTTTTATTTTATTTTTGATATATATATTTATATTTATATATATATATGTGTATTATTTATTATTTTTTTGGGCTCGAATCTAGGGTTGTTAATAACTAAGGAAGATTTTGTCATTTCTCTCAAACCCCAAACCCCAAACCCAAAGCCCAAAACCCCAAACCCCAAACCCTCCCTGGTCTGTTTGGTCTGTTTCGCTACTGTTCCGGAATGCCCCGTGATGTTGCGCCTCTGATTTTAGAAACTCTGTGATTAAACATTACTTTATTTATTTAATACTTTATCCCCAAAAGGCTTTCAGGTCTTTTATCTGGATCGCCTGGAACTTTTCGTGGAACAAAATCAATGCCGGCGGGAACCTTTGTGCCTCCCAACTAGATCACCAGTGGAGCAGAAAATAAATGAATTAATCATTCCTTCTGCATCAACACCCCTCCAATCAGAATGGCAAAACTCCATTAATTCTGCTGCTTTGCATGCCTTAGTTGTAATTATTGCTGCATTAGCAATGGTAGAGTATACATGGCAGGCTCACCGTGAGGGTGTGACCTCCGCTGGCTCTGGCTTTGTTCAATTAGCAGCGCGGCACCACTGCAGCACCCCAATCTGACAGCTAAACACTGCTAAAACAGACCCCATCCATCCATGTCTCAGTGTAGAGTAGTGAAAATTCACTTTGTCTGAGGAATACAGAGAATTCCTTGAGGAGGATCTATGACTCTAATATGATATAGTATCTGAATCCATTATTATTCGAAGGCTATAGGTCCATACTCATATCCAGAGGGTATAGCCAAGGTAGTGAGTCTTGCGTCACTACTCGGAATACTATAAGATGCACGTTTCTAGGTTTACCGTTATGCAGTTATTAAGAGGCTATGCAACAAAATAGTTTATATCTTGCAATCAATGCCTTAGCATTACATATATTGAGTTAGCCTCAGCTCAGAGATGCACAGTTAGAGACCAAGCATAATATTCTATATGTATTGTGAATAACAATACAATAATAATTCAAGGAATATTACTCAGGAATGTGTGGACTACAGTTCTTATCTGTTTAAAAGTAATCCGATTTATTACAGTTATTTTTATTTTATTTTACCTTTATTTAACTAGGCAAGTCAGTTAAGAACAAATTCTTATTTACAATGACAGCCTACCGGGGAACAGTGGGTTAACTGCCTTGTTCAGGGGCAGAATGACAGATTTTTACCTTGTCAGCTCGGGGATTCATCGAGCAACCTTACTGACCCAACGCGCTAACCACTAGGTTACCTGCTGCCCCAAGCAGTTACGCAATAAGAACACAAATGGTACATACCAGAAATCTTCACGATAAAAAAATATATCTCCTCAGTCTTCAACAGCATAGAAAATCTCCACTATGACATACAAGCATATATCAAGAGCCCGGTTTACCAATGAATCCATGATCCACGTTTAAACCCAGTTTTTTCCCCCCCCTTTGAGAGCCAAATCCCTGTATCTCCGATCGTCTAATTAACATCACCTTGCGTGGCCCACAACATTATAACAAAGGTCTGAAAACAACACACACATTCTGGGATCTACTCATCACAAAATCTAAATTGTACGGGAGCACCCCTATGTCCTTTTTGAACTATTCGCCATCTGACGAACAGAATGACACAGTTTCTCTGTATTAATAAATCCACAGCTCTTACAGTACAATGAAACATATCAAAGTTCACAGCTATTTATGAACTATTAAAACACAGTAAACATGAATTTAGTCGATTCAAGTTTCATCAGTCTTCACCACTCCTGACTTCAGTGACCCCTAGGACTTATGTGGGAGTGTCTCTTCATTGAGATTGCCACAGATAGGCCCATAGGCAAGCCAGGCACCACCACTATGATCAGTAATACTGACAAAGCTGGACAAAAAAATGTAAGTCTGTGAACAAGCACACACAGCAGCCAGGATGTGTTAACAATACTACATTGGTATAAGCCATTATTTGTTAGAGCGAAAAGGGAAAACGTCTGTGTGATCATTTGAAATCAGATCGGGATCAAATGAGCAGGATCAAGTAAACGTTAGCTACTGTAGGTAGTCCAACACTCTCCCACACAACCATCTCAGAGGCAGGGGCGAAAGGATGGTGATCTTACTGCTTCTGCCTGCCAGCCAGCCACATTCCAACTTCCCATGCAGTTACACCTGATTCATCCTAGCTAGTCAAAATACATAATAATAATAATAATCAATCATTTTGTCAACATTGACGACAGTTTGGAAACTGGAGGTAGGCTGTCTCCCTACAAAATTGACTTCAGTTTGCAGTATGACAAAGTCACTCACAAATATATTTGATACAGATGTTACTTCGGGGGTAGCTGGATAGATGTAGCTTGGTGCCTAGCTAGCACCAATGCAACCAGACTGAGAAAAATGACCAGAACCTGGAATAATTTGTCATAGCAATGATTTAGGAATCCATAGTACGGATACTAGGGATTTCAATAGGAGTTGTTCTCCTACTGAAATCGAACTTCAGCACATTAAAATTACTAGCTAGCCATCTAGCTGGATAACGAACTAAACAAGCTAGCCAGCTACCTAGCTCTGTTGTCCCAAGCTAACATTATAAGCAGGTAGCTAGATTCATCTGGCTAGTGTGGGTTGACCGAACCGAGGTCTGACACCTATGTGTATCTAGCTACAATAAGGATAAGCCACAATAGGGGAATTTGCGGTTCACCTTCAAAAAAAAAGTTATTATTTGAAAGTGTTGGATACAAATAGTGGTATCATGCCATATGTGGACTAGATAATCCTAAACAAGTTTCGAATGTTATATAAATTCAATAATAGACAATAGTTAGTTGATTAAAACAATCTGTTAATCACACGTGGATGTATTACACTTCAGAATTGCATTTGGGGCATACTTATTTCACTGTATAGCCTGATAAGTATAATGTGGCTAATTTCACAATGGAGTCCCACAATAAGAGCTACGACGCTAATATTTGTGTAAAAAATCTGAAGTCTATCCACAGTGTGATTTCAACAGATTTTTGTCAAATTAACTAATTACTGTCTTTTGTTGAATTCATATAACATCATTCCGAATTTCTTTTGCATTATCTAGTCGAAATATGTCATGATTCCACTATTTGCGTAAATTTTTAACACTTTTAATTAGTAGCTTTTGTTTTGAAGGTGAACCGCAAATTCCACTATTGTGGTTAATCCTTATTGTGGCTGGCTTCACATAGGTGGGTCCAACCATCATCAACCGAATACGAAAACTGTCTTAAGGGTACGGACCCTTTTTACATTTTTTTGCCTAAAATGACATACCCAAATCATCCTCATGCTCAGGACAAGAAAGTATATGGGGTGGCAGAATAGCCTAGTGGTTAGAGTGTTGTACTAGTAACCGAAAGGCTCCAAGTTCAAATCCCCAACCTGACAAGGTACAAATCTGTTGTTCTGCCCCTGAACAGCCAGTTTACCCACTGTTCCTAGGCTGTCATTGAAAATAAGAATTTGTTCTTAACTGGCTTGCCTAGTAAAATAAAGGTAACATCTTTTGAAAGGAAACACTTTAACGTTTGTGGAAATGTGAAATTAATGTAGGAAACAAACATCCACTGTCTTTGAAATGCAAGACAACATTTTCAGATACAAGTCTAGGTGTAATTTAGATTTTGGCCACCAGATGGCAGCAGTGTGTGTGCAAGTTTCCGACTGATCCAGTGAAGAATTGCATTACTGCACAATATTTTGTATTGCCAGGAGTTTTCCCAAATGCGCTGAATTTGTCAATTGACACATTTTCAAGTACATAACTATAGAGAAAATACACAAATGGTATGGTATTAAATATTTTTTATTTACACACTCCCAGGAATGTCATATATGATGGATCATTAGCTTAAATACTAACCTTCACAAATCTAGAAGGCCGGGCGGGGTGGGTGTGGAGCCAGAGACAGCAGTGGTGTCAAACTGTAGAGCCTTGTTCCTACATTTGAACAATAAAATGGATTTTATCAAACAAAAATGTGCTACATTTTATCTCTGGGACACTCAGGATGACAAATCAGAGCAACATTACTCAATGTAAGTACATTATTTACCAGTCAAACCAGTTGTCATGATAAATGTTATTTGTTTTTGTGCACTCTCCTCAAATAATAGCATGGTATGTTTTCACTGAAATAGATATTGTTAATTGGACACTACAGTTAGATTAAGAATAATTTAAGCTTTCTGCCGATAGAAGAAGTGTCTATGTCCCGGAAAGTCATTTTAGTCACATTAGCAACAACCGTAGCGGTTTAGGGACACCCATCCCGCAGAGGTAAAAAATGACAGCTATTTTAGATGAAGGCAACACATATTTGTTTTTTTTAACTACGCAAGCCAGTTAAGAAGACATTCTTATTTACAATGATGGCCTATGAACAGTGGGTTAACTGCCTTGTTCTGGGGCAGAACAACAGATTTTTACCTTGGTGACTTGATCTAGCAAAACATAGCTAAACATAGCTAGCTAAACATAGATACTGAAACAGATGATGTCGTTTTGCTATTTTTGGGGGAGAACATAGTTTGCGTCCTTCAACTAGCTAGCTTTTTTGGGGGGAAGTGTGTTTCTGACCAACACTGTCCCAGAGTTTGGGGAAGTGCAATTATGACCAGCACTGTTCCAGAGCTTGGGGAAGTGTCTTTCTGACCAGCACTGTCCCAGAGCTTGGGGAAGTGTCTTTCTGACCAGCACTGTCCCGGAGCTTGGGGAAGGGTCTTTCTGACCAGCACTGTCCCAGAGCTTGGGGAAGGGTCTTTCTGACCAGCACTGTCCCAGAGCTTGGGGAAGTGTCTTTCTGACCAGCACTGTCCCAGAGCTTGGGGAAGGGTCTTTCTGACCAGCACTGTCCCAGAGCTTGGGGAAGGGTGTGTCCGCCTCATGCGCTCAGAGGCAGGTGCGCAAGACAACCTTACCAGTATCATAACACACGTATTGGTTAATCGCCGCCACATATGAAATATGAGCGATAGTGTAATGAGTGTGTAATAACTACATAAAACCTTTTCTGAATGTTTTAAATTATTACGTAACGTGCAGTCATAAATAAGGTCCTGATTGGTCAACAAGCTTATTTGACGTGTTAAATCGCTGGCATTTTTTTAATCATTTTTTTTAACTCAAAGGCCCAAATGGCCGAGTCAATTCAAAGATTGCTTAATTAACTTGACATGGGCTGGTTTCCCTCAGATCGGTAGACGCTCTGCTGAGGGGAGGATGACGGCCACAGTGGGTGTCAGGGATTCCTGGGGGAGCCGGAGTATCCCCCACCGCCTCCAAGCACATTTTTCATTAGTTATGACAGTGTTGAGTTAAATCGCTGGCAGCCGGCGCTCACCACTGTAACAAAGATATTGGCAGAGGTATTATGTCAAAATGGATTGCGAACTGCTCGTATTGACGGAACAAGTTAGTCAAAGACGACGGATATTGATAAACATTAGTCTACATCTTTGTATCCTTAGTGGGATTTTCTTCAGAAGTAGAGCTCGGATCAGTTTCTTAACGACAGGATTATAACAGTGTTAGGCTAGTACGTAATGACATAGTAGATAACATTATGTCTTATTCTGATGGGAAATGAACATCATTCACGGTAGCAGAAAACCATGGCTGCATCAGGGTGTTTAGACAGTGATGGGATGGTGAGCACCTATTTAGGCCACGTAGCCATGTGTTTCCCTCCTTGCCAAACGCTTAGAGCAAACAGTAGCTCAGACAACAGAAGTGTGTGCGTGCGTGTGTGTGTGCGCGTGTGTGTGTGTTTGAGAGAGAAAGTATATCAGTGTCTCATCAATCATTCACTTTAAGGAGATACACACGTACTCTAGTAGTTTGTTGCTAGCAAGCATTTTCTTCAGACTTGCATTGGACTCATTCTGTGTTCATTTTGTTTTTACAATTCACCTTCACAGACGGAAGAAGAGAAGAAAAAGAAGGAGAGAAAACTCCAATCAGATTTACAGAGACCAGAAGTGGTAATCAACAGGCAGCAGGCGTAATGCAGCCAGCACACACACACACACACACACACACACACACACACACACACACACACACACACACACACACACACACACACACACACACACACACACACACACACACACACACATACACACTCTCACACACACACTTACACACACACACACACACACACACACACACACACACTAACACACACACACACACTAACACACACACACACACACACGCACACACATGGCCTTGGTACTGTAGTTTCGCTAATTAACACTTTATAATATTTGCACATTTTGCAAGAGGTCTGTTCTGTTCTCGTCCTAGGATAACGGCGCCTGGCGGCTTCCGTTACAGTTTTTTCCGACTGCTTACACACCTTTTCAAAAATGTCTCCTTTTTTTTTCAAAACTCTACACACAATTCCCAAAACTGCACACACAAAATGCAAAATGCCTCACATCTCCTTCAAAACGTAACACTGCATTCAAAATGCCATAAACACATGTCAGAAGGAAGCATTTGCATCACATGGCAAACACTGCTTTCATAATAGTACATTTTTGGATATACCATGTAAACACCTGTTGTTTTAAATCTAAAGCTCTTTGGTCTTTCATAGGCTTATATCTACATTTCAATACAATGTTCTACAGTGAAAGTAATCTGCTGAGAGGGGTAACAAGTACACTGTAAACACCAATGCAATGTAGAAACAGAAAATATTTATTAGGCCAAACATTACTGTTGTAAACAGTAGCATACAACAAGACCATAAACATATGTAAACCAAAAGTATATTCTTTAGAATACAGTAAAGAACACAATTGTGTGTGTGGGGTCCCGGGGGCAGTCCAGGAATTGGTAGGGGGCAGTCACCAGTGCTAAGCTACGCTTCATCTCTTCTCCGGCCTGGGTCTGGCCACAATAATTCGTCCACATCACAAGATATGTTTTCTCTTGCCAAACATCGAGGGAAGTATCTCCTAGCATGGCGTATCCAACCTTTGACAGAGGCAACCTCTATGTCCCCACATGCGTCCTCCATTGCCTGGAGAAGCGGCATGCGGGCATAGGGTTGGCGAACATACACTTTCCAGCGCCAGGCTGAGAAGAATTCCTCTATGGGATTTAGAAACGGTGAAAATGGGCCTAGGTACAAAACTACAAATTGTGGATGGGTGGCAAACCAGTTTTGGACCAGAACAGCTCGGTGAAAACTAACATTGTCCCATAAAACCACAAATCTAGCAGGCTCCTGATCTGGATCAGGGTCAAGCGTTGTGTAAATTGCATCCAGAAAAGTGAGCATATGGCCGGTGTTGTACGGACCCAGTGTGGCATTGTGATGGAGGACCCCCGTTTTGAGTGATGGCAGCACACATAGTTATATTACCCCCACGCTGTCCAGGGACATTGGTAATTGCCCTCTGTCCTATTACATTTCTTCCGCGGCGCCTGGTTTTGGTGAGTTTGAAGCCAACCTCATCCACATAAATAAATTCATGGCGAATTACATGGGCATCCAGCTCCAATACTCTCTGTAACAGACAAAAGGATATACAGATGAGTAAATATGGTATGTCTGAAGTACTCTTGCTCTTGCTCTCTGTCCATTGTTGGCATCCATTGTTCAAAACAGGTAATCTGACCTTTGACCTATTTATAGGCCTATACTACAGTAAAGCAGTGATTGGTTAGAGATCAGCTAAGCTACTAGTGTTTGCACATGTGAGGAGTGTGTGTGTGACCTGGTGAATAAGTGTAGCATTTTGATTGGTTGTGTTTGGAAAAGGAAAGTAAGTCACTTCCTGTTAGATTTTTGTGTTTTAGGTAGAGAATTGTGTGTAGTGTTTTTGAAAAAAGTGTTTTATGCAATTGACAACTGAGTCAAAGGCTGAGAAATAGCTTATGGTTTTGGATATTTGGTGTGTAGTTTTGCACTTTGAGTGTTACTGCATTCGTTAAATCACCAGAACAGATGCTTGTCGTCATTACCCTGTGCGACTTGGCCACTGTGCCACACTAGACTGCTCCCTGTACAGTAATGTACAGTACACTGTCGCAACAAAGACACATCCACCCCCCTGTGCCAGCATCGGCCATGTGGCAGGAGGTACTATAGTATCTAATTTAGCGGGCTGCAGTTATCTGAGCTAGTATGTGAAGGAGACGTGACCAGGTTTACAAGGCAGGTAACTTACATACATTAAATTCCACAAGACACTGAGACATGAATTATGGTCAACCTTGAAGGATTGTTTGCCACCTGTCTAGATTAGATATGTGTCCTGTGCCACCAAAAGCATGTGTGTGGGTGACACGACACGTCTCCTAATGGTAAAGGGTGTGTGTAGGCTTTAGCGTGGAGCAGTGTTGCCTGTGTTTGTGCATTATTAATGTCAACACAGTAATAAACGTTAAAGGGTACGCTGTGCCTGTCCCTCTCCTTCCCCCTTCTTTTGTTCATTCTTTCCCTCCTCCTCAGTCCTAGTTTTCTCTCCAAGAGGAGTGGAGGTACTAGATAACATGTTAATGGATGGAGCTCTTTATGGTCCCTAGCAGAACAGAAATGATCCACGGTGACAGAGACAGATACAGGACACGGGAAACAGGACAGCCTGATTAAAATGGTAAAGCTGAGAATGGAAAAATGGCTGCCCCACACAGTGCCTGGTACTCCGTTAGAGGGACGGGGCCAATCTCAGAGGATGTGGAGAGCCATTTATTGCTGCCCTGACCAATCACACTCAAGAGATCCACCTAGATATTCCGGTCCCACTCTGCCAAGTCCCTTACCACCGGATCTTCTGCTTTTCAGGGGAAATGGAAAGAGAACCTGTGACGCAACTTCCACTTTTGGACGTTAACAACGCGACACTCCATCTTAACTCATCCTCCATATTTTTCCGGGTTGTTATGAACAGTGCAGTAGAGAACAAGTTTACTTTCTTGTCGTCAAGACCAGTACGTAAGGGATCGAGTGCCAGGCATTTCTTTTACACCTGCTACGCTAGGTTAGTCCCACTCAGAAGGCAGCAAGGGTAGTGCCTATCTCTCTACTGGAGCAGGGAAGAGGGGACTGCTGGTGGGTTCTCTGCCTGATAATATGACAGTACATTTTTTTAACCACTGGATAAGAGGTGGGCTTTCTTTACCTATGCTGAGCTGTGTTCAATATATATTTTTTCAGATATAGCTGTGATGTATGACTTACAAAAAAATATATAATACATCTTATAACCTTATAGCCTCGGTAAGTGTGACAGTTGCTGTCACGCGTGCTCCCTCTCCGGGCCTCTAGGTCACCAGGCTGCTCGTTAGGGCGCACGCCTGTCTCCAGCGTTAGGCGCAGAGTGACACTCGCCTGGACTCACAAATCACCTCCTTCATTACCTGCCCTTTTTACATGTCACTCCCTTTGGTTTCTTCCCCAGTCATCGTTGTTTGCTGTGTCATGTCGGCGGGCTGTTCGTGTTTCTCGGGTTTGTTCATTTATTTAGTAAATGTATTCACTGGCTGAACTTGCCTCTCGACGTACATCGTTACAGTCGCGATGGCTTCAGCAGTAGGTTAACATCAGTTAACGTTAAAAGGCGCTGATATCGTAAGAGACAAATATAATGCCGTTAATATTTCAGGGCCCCGCATGTTCTCATCGAACACCTCGATTGTGATATTATGATCGTGAAGTTTTCAACGAGAACACATTGGGATCTGCTCTCATGTACGTTTTTGTACCTTCGTGAGGGTGGCTTTCGTGGAGTTCGGTTGTCAGCTACCCACTGAAGAACCTATGCCTGATTATACTTGTATGGTGACTATTCTTTTCTTGGACTACATTAATAATCCGTTGATATGTGTTTGTAGTTGTGATATAAATCGAGATTTGTAGTTATATTTGACCTTGGCCTCCTTGGCATTGCACACTTCATATTTCATACTTCCGCTGTTTTTTAATTTAACCTGTGTTTACCCAATAGGCAAGGAAAAAAAAAGAACAAATTCTTATTTGACAGCTTACCCCAGCCAATTGTGTGCCGCCCTAAGGATCTCCCAATCGCAGCTGGCTGTGATACAGCCTGGAATTGAACCTGTGTCTGTAGTGATAGCTCGAGCACTAGAGAAGCAGTGTTGTAGACCGATGTGCCACTCGGGAGCCCAGTGCAGTGTTGCAGTTCTGATCTTGTAATAGACTCATTCATGGCCTACTTAGTCTAATTCGTTTGACTTACAAAGATATTACACTATTAGAGGTGTGTCTAAAGTTTCCTACTTGCACAATATATATATATATATACTAGATTTATAACACTTGTAAGGACAATTGCATATCTTTCCCATTGAAATCATTATCTTACTGTAATAGTCTGTTGATATTGAATTATTATTTAATAGAAAATCATATGATTAAATGGAAGTAGGTCCCTTGAGCTGTTATTGATTTGATAACCACAGCACCATATGCTCACATGTAATTTTTCTCTCTAGATTTTTTCTTCTTCACATTCTTCCTTTTTAAAAATGCATTTTTTTTTTGTTGTTGGTATTTTGACGCCATTCTCTTCCTGCCATAACAGCCGTGCGGACTAGCTATGAATTTATACAGTTCCTTAGAGGAGCATTTGGGCTTTGTCCTGGAAACGTGTTAACAGCTACAGAGGAATATCAATTAGATCCATGATCCGCATCAAGAAAAGAAGCCACATTGTTCCCACGTTGCTGCTTCTATTATCAATTTCGACCGCAACACCAAGCCTTTGTGCTCTGCTCTGCTCTTCAGGTGCACTGCTATTTTTTTTTTATTAACTGTTTTGTTAAACATACCGATGCCGTTCTCTCACCCTCTCCCCTCTGCCTGATCCATCAAGGCTCCATGCAAAACACTTATAACTCTCATGCAAATTGCTCCTGCCATTTCTATCACTATTGTTCACAGGCTGCATAATTCTGCATAACTCTGTGTTTGGTTGCCCTGGGAACTAATGATTATTTCTACCACTTTGTTGAACTTGGCAGAGATTTCTTTTCAGAGATTTCTTACCACAGAGACTTTTTAAAGAGGCTGGTGTCTACAATGCTTTAGGAAGAATTTGCTTCAACAGTACCCAATTATTCATAGCTGTTCTTACATCTTTTGACATGTGTGTTTGTGTGTGTGTGTGTGTGTGTGTGTTTGTGTGTGTGTGTGTGTGTGTGTGTTTGTCACTCAGCTATATTTAGCATACATTTTGATTGGTTTGTCTGGTCGACTTATCTAAATGATTAATTCTGCCTACTTGAAATATGCATTGAATGTGTGTTGTGTGAGAAGCACTATTCTTTTGAACCACTAGCTCCAGTTCAGACCACATTGATTAGCAAGTAGACCAGCAAGTATCAGTCTGAGGCAAGCAAAACTGAACCTTATATGAGAGCACCAGCTGTTCTGGATGAGTGTGTGATCTCACTCTCCTTTGCCAATTGGAGTAAGACCTTTAACGATTAGCCCCTTTTTTCAATTTTTGCCTAAAATGAGATACCCAAATCTAAATGCCTGTAGCTCAGGCCCTGAAGCAAGGATATACATATTGTTGGTACCATATGAATGGAAACACTTTGACGTTTATGGAAATATGAAAGGGATGTAGTAGAATATAACACATCAGATCTGGTAAAAGATAATACAAAGATAAAACAACCGTTCTTTTGTATTTTCTTTGTACCATCATCTTTGAAATGCAAGAGAAAGGCCATAATGTATTATTCCAGCCCAGGTGCAATTTAGATTTTGGCCACTAGATGTCATCAGTGTATGTGCAACGTTTTAGACTGATCCAATGAACCATTGCATTTCATTGCATTTCAAAATTGTGTATCAAGACCGCCCAAAAGTGCCTAATTTGTTTATTAATAACATTTCATGTTCAAAATTGTGCACTCTCCTCTAACAATAGCATGGTATTCTTTCACTGTAAAAGCTACTGTAAATTGGACAGCGCAGGTAGATTAACAAGAATTTAAGCTTTCTGCACATATCAGATATGTCTATGTCCTGGGAAATGTTCTTGTTACTTACAACCTCATGGTAATCGAAAGTCCAACAATCAGGCCTTTATGGTAGTGGCCAGATGGAAGCCTTTTACTCAGTAAAAGACACATGACAGCACGCTTGGAGTTTGCCAAAAGGCACCTAAAGACTCTGAGACCATTAGAAACAAGATTCTCTGGTCTGATGAAACCAAAATTAAACGCTTTGGCCTGAATGCAAAGTGTCACGTCTGGAGGAAACCTAGCACCATCTCTGCGGAAAGCATGGTGGTAGCAGCATCATGCTGTTGGGATGTTTTTTCAGCGGCATGAACTGGGAGACTAGTAAGGATCGAGGGAAACATGAACGGAGTACACAGAGATCCTTGATGAAAACCTGCTCCAGAGCGCTCAGAACATCAGACTGGGGTAAAAGAAACACAAAAGAAACACAAATAAAATGCAAACGAAACACAAATAAAACTGTTTCCACACAATATGTGGAAATAGTCAAGTGGTCTGAATACTTTCTGAATGCACTGTACATATCTACTTCTGTTACCTCGTACCACTCCACATTAACTCTGTACTGGTACTTTATATAGCCATGTTATTACCTCATACTCCTCCACATTAACTCTGTACTGGTACTCTATATAGCCATGTTATTACCTCATACTCCTCCACATTAACTCTGTACTGGTACTCTATATAGCCATGTTACCTCAGACCCCTCAACATTAACTCTGTACTGGTACACTATATAGCCATGGCATCACCTCATACCCCTCCACATTAACTCTGTACTGGTACTCTATATAGCCATGTTATTACCTCATACCACTCCACATTAACTCTGTACTGGTACTCTATATAGCCATGTTATTACCTCATACCCTTCCACATTAACTCTGTACTGGTACTCTATATAGCCATGTTATTACCTCGTACCACTCCACATCCACTCTGTACTGGTACTCTATATGGCCATGTTACCTCAAACCCTTCCACATTAACTCTGTACTGGTACTCTATATAGCCATGTTACCTCATACCCTTCCACATTAACTCTGTACTGGTAATCTATATGGCCATGTTATTACCTCATACCCCTCCACATTAACTCTGTACTGGTACTCTATATAGCAAAGTGATTACCTCAAACCCCTCCACATTAACTCTGTACTGGTACTCTATATAGCCATGTTATTACCTCATACCCCTCCACATTAACTCTGTACTGGTACTCTATATAGCCATGTTATTACCTCATACCCCTCCACATTAACTCTGTACTGGTACTCTATATAGCAAAGTTATTACCTCAAACCCCTCCACATTAACTATGTACTGGTACTCTATATAGCCATGTTATTACCTCATACCCCTCCACATTAACTCTGTACTGGTACTCTATATAGCCATGTTATTACCTCATACCCCTCCACATTAACTCTGTACTGGTACTCTATATAGCCATGTTATTACCTCATACCCCTCCACATTAACTCTGTACTGGTACTCTATATAGCCATGTAATTACCTCATACCCTTACACATTAACTCTGTACTGGTACTCTATATGGCCATGTTACCTCATACCCCTCCACATTAACTCTGTACTGGTACTCTATATAGCAAAGTGATTACCTCAAACCCCTCCACATTAACTCTGTACTGGTACTCTATATAGCCATGTTATTACCTCATACCCCTCCACATTAACTCTGTACTGGTACTCTATATAGCAAAGTTATTACCTCAAACCCCTCCACATTAACTATGTACTGGTACTCTATATAGCCATGTTATTACCTCATACCCCTCCACATTAACTCTGTACTGGTACTCTATATAGCCATGTTATTACCTCATACCCCTCCACATTAACTCTGTACTGGTACTCTATATAGCCATGTTATGACCTCTTACCCCTCCACATTAACTCTGTACTGGTACTCTATATAGCAAAGTTATTACCTCATACCCCTCCACATTAACTCTGTACTGGTACTCTATATAGCCATGTTATTACCTCATACCCTTCCACATTAACGCTGTACTGGTACTCTATATAGCCATGTTATTACCTCATACCCCTCCACATTAACTCTGTACTGGTACTATATATAGCCATGTTATTACCTCATACCCCTCCACATTAACTCTGTACTGGTACTATATATAGCCATGTTATTACCTCATACCCCTCCACATTAACTCTGTACTGGTACTCTATATGGCCATGTTACCTCATACCCCTCCACATTAACTCTGTACTGGTACTCTATATAGCCATGTTATTACCTCATACCCCTCCACATTAACTCTGTACTGGTACTCTATATAGCCATGTTATTACCTCATACCCCTCCACATTAACTCTGTACTGGTACTCTATATAGCCATGTTACCTCATACCCCTCCACATTAACTCTGTACTGGCACTCTATATAGCCATGTTATTATCTCATACACTTCCACATTAACTCTGTATTTGGTACTCTATATAGCCATGTTACCTCAGACCCCTCAACATTAACTCTGTACTGGTACACTATATAGCCATGGCATCACCTCATACCCCTCCACATTAACTCTGTACTGGTACTCTATATAGCCATGTTACCTCATACCCTTCCACATTAACTCTGTACTGGTACTCTATATGGCCATGTTACCTCATACCCCTCCACATTAACTCTGTACTGGTACTCTATATAGCCATGTTATTACCTCATACCCTTCCACATTAACTCTGTACTGGTACTCTATATGGCCATGTTACCTCATACCCCACCACATTAACTCTGTACTGGCACACTATATAGCCATGTTATTACCTCATACCCTTCCACATTAACTCTGTACTGGTACTCTATATAGCCATGTTATTACCTCATACCCCTCCACATTAACTCTGTACTGGTACTCTATATAGCCATGTTACCTCATACCCTTCCACATTAACTCTGTACTGGTACTCTATATGGCCATGTTATTACCTCATACCCTTCCACATTAACTCTGTACTGGTACTCTATATAGCCATGTTATTACCTCGTACCACTCCACATCCACTCTGTACTGGTACTCTATATGGCCATGTTACCTCAAACCCTTCCACATTAACTCTGTACTGGTACTCTATATAGCCATGTTACCTCATACCCTTCCACATTAACTCTGTACTGGTACTCTATATGGCCATGTTATTACCTCATACCCCACCACATTAACTCTGTACTGGCACACTATATAGCCATGTTATTACCTCATACCCCTACACATTAACTCTGTACTGGCACTCTATATAGCCATGTTATTATCTCATACCCTTCCACATTAACTCTGTACTGGTACTCTATATAGCCATGTTATTACCTCATACCCCTCCACATTAACTCTGTACTGGTACTCTATATGGCCATGTTACCTCATACCCCTCCACATTAACTCTGTACTGGTACTCTATATAGCCATGTTATTACCTCATACCCTTCCACATTAACTCTGTACTGGTACTCTATATGGCCATGTTATTACCTCATACCCCTCCACATTAACTCTGTACTGGTACTCTATATAGCCATGTTATTACCTCATACCCCTCCACATTAACTCTGTACTGGTACTCTATATAGCCACGTTATTTTTACTCTTTATTGTAGTTCTTTATTCACTGTGTATTTATTCCTAGTGTCACTATTTCTATTTTGCATCTTTATGTTTTATCCTTAACTCTACGTTGTTGGAAAAGGACCCATAAGTAAGCATTTCACTGTTAGTCTACACCTGTTGTTTACGAAACAACGATTTGATTGAATATATGCCTAACACCCGTTGATAGTATTTATAGTAACAATGCCAAACTGCTATCTATATTGACTCAGGCTGACTGGCTGGGAGGTACTCTAAATAATGCCACAGTGGTTCAGACGTCTGGTTTTCTCTCAGATTAAAACATTACCCCAGTGTTGACAGGAAGGCCCTATTCTGAGCTTTCTTCAAACAGCCAGCCACATGAGCAGAGACGCTTGGCCTCACCGGGTGGACATCCACATTGACCACGGCCCAATAAATTCTGAGGCCTTTCAAACCCTAGCAATGGCAAGGGCATAAATCTCCTGATGTAGAGCCGGGGCCGACGACGGCTTATTTAGTTAACTGTTGCAGTGTGGGCTGTGATGACGTAGGCTTCCTTAGTCAAAACACGGCAGCATGTGACTGGTGGATTTGGACTGTTTCAGCTTTAATGAGGGAAATAATCATATTTGCACTAAATATTCAAAGGCATTACAAAACTCATCAAACATATGAGGGTAGTGCTCTTTTGACTTGCAGTCAGTGATAATTTATATGTCATTCCATGTGGACAGTATATTCCTCTGGCAGCAGGTAGCACGTCAGCCACTTTTATAATACAACATATAGAGATACTGTATTATTCTTCTCCGAGTGCCTGGCCACTTCTCTACCCCATGCTGAGAGACAATAAGGGGGGCTTCGCCTCGCTATCCTCCAGAAGAGACCGGCTCCCGAAGCTATTGTTCCTTCTCTAGCCCATTCTTAATAAGGGTGCCTTTGATTCCATATGAACAGAAAGGGACCCAGTTGGTGTGTTACTCCTAATGCACCCTCCAGAGGCTCTTAGTATTGATCCAGTCCTCTCAGAAGACTCGCTGCTTGATCCACAGCACAGTGTGGGTTATTATAAGAGGTAATCAGCCGAGCAACAAACTCTAAAAGAAACGGGTTGTTCTATTTTACAGGTCGAGCAAGGTCATCGAGCAAGATTGTCGAGGACCTGGCGGCTAGCTGATATCATGCTAAATGTAAGACAAACTGCCAATTGACATTTGTGGAACAGGAGCGCTCCTGAGGGTTTGGCGTTATATAGGTCTAAAGGATTTATATCCTGTCTATATATTTAGGCCACCTCTGTGACTACAGTCATCCAGAAGAGATCTTAGAGATGCCTTACAGTTACAGGGCTTGAAATCACTAAATCATTTTCAGCCTAAGAGGTTAGCTGGGCTGACAGAGTAACGTTTGTTTTTCATCGGTGTGTGTTGATCTTGGCCGTGGAGTCCGAGGACGTGGCGGCAGGCCAGGGGGAGCTGATTGGCAGGTGGGGGGTTTGGGAGCAAGGCTCCTGGTGTGTCATGAGTGTGTGGTTGTAGGGTGCTGCCCTGTGAGGCAGCATGCTGGAAAGACATCACCACACACACACACACACACACACACACACATACATACAGTACATACACACACACACCGACACACACACACACTCGTTATCCTCTGTGCTAGCAGAGAGTGAGATACACACAGAGGCAGGTGGCTAATCCAACAGTAGACATTTGGTTGTGGTCGCTCTAGCGTCTCCAGAGGGGGAAGGTGCCAAGAGCTTTTCCCTTATAACTGGATCTGCAGTCTCTCAAGTCTTTTTCCCCCCACGGTGCTTCCACTTGAGTGCTGTGAGAAATTTTTTGACATACTGAAATTGCCTTGAAGCATTTTGGTCAGGAGGAGCACAGGCATCGGCTCGTGAATGGTATGATATAGACAAGAGTGAAGGAGAGAGAGAGAGAGAGAGAGAGAGAGAGAGAGAGAGAGATACAGAGAGAGAGACAGACAGAGAGAGAGAGAGAGACAGAGAGCGAGAGAGAGAGCGAGAGAGAGAGAGAGAGAGAGACAGACGGACAAAATCGTTTATAGTCGTACATTAACTATTTGATGGAAATTCATCTTCTACTCCTTTCATAACCCCTTTGATTAGAAAGTAACTTAATAATGACAGTAAACACTTGAGAGGAGGATTTCCTATAATCTCTATCAACTTTTTTATTGGACATGAAAAAGGTCACATTTTCAAAAGGCATCTACCACACTGATGAGAACATAAAGCCATTATAATTAGCTCTGGCAAATCATTAGCATTTAGTGCTAATAGGATATCTGTCCACATGAAAGACATGTTAAAGAGGCTGTGCAGATAAAAAAACACAGAACCAGTCAAATGTTTGGACACATCTACTTTTTTTTTACTATTTTATACATTGTACAATACTAGTGAAGACATCAAAACTATGAAATAACACACATGGAATCATGTTGTAACCAAACAAAGTGTTAAACAAATCAAAATATATTTTATATTCAAAATTCTTCAAA
Organism: Brachymystax lenok tsinlingensis; assembly: GCA_030435695.1. Taxonomy (NCBI): domain Eukaryota; kingdom Metazoa; phylum Chordata; class Actinopteri; order Salmoniformes; family Salmonidae; genus Brachymystax; species Brachymystax lenok. The sequence continues at coordinate 5,435,019 of CM059781.1, read as the reverse complement.
GTAGCCACCCTTTGCCTTCATGACAGTCTTGAAGGACACTTGTTGGCTGCTTTTTCTTCACTCTGCGGTCCGACTCATTCCAAACCATCTCAGTTGGGTTGAGGTCGGGTGATTGTGGAGGCCAGGTCATCTGACGCAGCACTCCATCACTCTCCTTCTTGGTCAAATAGCCCTTACACAGTCTGGAGGTGTGTTGGGTCACTAAACTCTCTTTAAGCGCAAACCAGATGGGATGGCATATCGGTGCAGAATGCTGTGGAAACAAAAATCTCAGATTTCGTCGGTTCGTTTTTCCTAGCCACCGTGCTTTTACACCTGCATTGCTTGCTGTTTGGGGTTTTAGGCTGGGTTTCTGTACAGCACTCTGTGACATCAGCTGGTGTAAGAAGGGCTTTATAAAATAAATAAATAAAATACATTTGATTGATTTCCATCGGTCTAATGTCCATTGCTCATGTTTCTTGGCCCAAGCTAGTCTCCTATTATTATTGGTGTCCTTTAGTAGTTGTTGTTTTCCAGCAATTCGACCATGAAGGCCTGATTAACACAGTCTCCACTGAACAGTTGATGTTGAGATGTGTCTGTTACTTGAACTCTGTGAAGATTTTATGAGAGCCAGTTTCATCATAGCGCTTCATGGTTTTAGCGACAGCACTTGAAGAAACTTGTATTGACTGATCTTCATGTATTAAAGTATTGATGGATTGTCATTAGCTGTTTGCCTATTTCACCTGTTTTTGCCGTAATATGGACTTGGTCTTTTACCAAATAAGGCTAGCTTTTTTATACCACCCCTACCTTGTCACAACACAACTGATTGGCTCAAACGCATTAAGAAGGAAATACATTCCACAAATTAACTTTTAAAAAGGCACACCTCTTAATTGAAAGGCATTCCAGGCGACTACCTCATGAAGCTGGTTGAGAGAATGCCAAGAGTGTGCAAGGCTGTCATCAAGACAAAGGGTGGCTACTTTGAAGAACCTATATAAATATAAAATATATATTGATTTGTTTAACACTTTTTTGGTCACTACATGATTCCATATGTGTTATTTCATAGTTTTGATGTCTTCACTATTATTGTTCCATGTAGAAATAGTGAAAATAAATTAAACCCCTTGAATGAGTAGGTGTTCTAAAACATTTGACTGGTGCTGTGCTCCCGAGTGGCACAGTGGTCTATGTCAGTGCAAGAGGTGTAATACAGTCCTTATTTAGAATCCAGGCTGTATCACGTCTGGCTGTGATTGAGAGTCCCATAGGGCGGTGAAAAATTGGCCCAGATTTGCCGTCATTGTAAATAAGAATTTGGTCTTAACTGACTTGCATAGTTAAATACATGTTTTAGTTAATACTGTATATAAACACACTACGTTGAAATAACTTTCAGAAATTGTGAAAAGTATCACAATTCCCTTTTAGCTTTTTGTTCAGGTGTGATTACGTTTTTGGCCCACAGCATGACAAAACAACCCCATCTGATTATTCTGACCAATAACCAGTCATATTTTATGTGCATTTATATCCTCTAGAGTCTAGACAATCGTATCCACCAATCAAGGCAGTGTATGTAAATATATTTAAAGTTGTTTCAACACCCCAACACGATCAGACTGACCAATTCAATGGCAACAAGAGGTTATGAGAAATAAATGATTGGAAATATATATAAATAGAGAGAGATAGAGAGGAGGGATGGAGGAGAGAGAAAGTGAGAGAGAGAGAGAATGAGAGAGAGAAAGGGAGAGAGAGAGAGAGAGAGAGAGAGAGAGAGAGAGAGAGAGAGAGAGAGAGAGAGAGACAGAGAGACAGAGAGACAGAGAGAGACAGAGAGAGACAGAGAGTGGGGGGGTGGAGGAGAGATAGAGCGAGAGAGAGAGAGAAAGAGAGAGAGAAATAGAGAGAGAGAGAGAGAGAGAGAGAGAGAGAGAGAGAGAGAGAGAGAGAGAGAGAGAGAGAGAGAGAGAGAGAGAGAGAGAGACAGAGACAGAGACAGAGAGAGAGAGAGAGAGAGAGACAGAGACAGAGACAGAGACAGAGACAGAGACAGAGACAGAGACAGAGAGACAGAGAGAGACAGAGAGAGACAGAGAGAAAGAGATGATTGAAACAAGGCTACCTACCACACGCCAATCTGTGTTTCCTCATGTTCCTTTGGTTGGAGCTGGCTTGTGTTCATTTGCTACTTGGAAAGTGTTCAGTCTGAGAGGCAGAGGCAAACAAAGACAGAAACTCTTGCAACCGTGGAACAGCAGCAGCAGCAGTGGCTTAGAACAGAGGCCTGAAGAACCAATTAGTTTGTGAGAGAAGCCAAAGATAATGTGGGTGAAGGGAGTCAGATCCCCAGGTCCCAGTTCTGAGTCTGGCTAGCATGCAGGATCAGAGCTGGCTATAGGGGGGTCTTGACGTACTGTACCCGGACCAGCTTCATCCATCCAACAACAGGATCCATCTGGAAAGCCAGGAACTAAAGCCCTGTTCTGAACCACTCAGCACAGCACAGCTTGTTAGCCAGTCCTCTATCTTAGTGCTTGGCTTATTTATTCACCAGTGTGTGCAAACCTTGTAGACTCACGCACATGCACAGAGTCGATATAATTGTTCCTTGTCCATTAAGCGTGTTGTGAGTCTCCAGAAATCACTATGGTGAGCACACACGCTCGAAACATAACAGCTTGCTTTTGACTCCTAGTAAAGAAGCCTTCACAAGGACAGAAAGCCAGGGTATCTTATAGATGTGTTACACAACTGATGACATTTACATCTTAGTTATTTAGCAGACACTTTTACCAAGAGCCACTTACAGTAGTGAGTCATTTAGCAGACACTCTGATCCAGAGCCACTTACAGTAGTGAGTCATTTAGCAGACTCTCTGATCCAGAGCCACTTACAGTAGTGAGTCATTTAGCAGACACTCTGAAACAGAGAGACATACAGTAGTGAGTCATTTAGCAGACACTCTTATCCAGAGCCACTTACAGTAGTGAGTCATTTAGCAGACACTCTGATACAGAGATACTTACAGTAGTGAGTCATTTAGCAGACTCTCTTATCCAGAGAGACTTACAGTAGTGAGTCATTTAGCAGACTCTCTTATCCAGAGAGACTTACAGTAGTGAGTCATTTAGCAGACTCTTATCCAGAGAGACTTACAGTAATGGGTCATTCAGCAGACACTCTGATCCAAAGACACTTGGTGTTGCAAGTGCCACACTCTACCAACTGTGGCACACGTGACTAATATAATGGTTTAGAGAGACACCACAGGACTAATATAATGGTTTAGAGAGACACCACAGGACTAATATAATGGTTTAGAGAGACACCACAGGTTTAATAGAACGGTTTAGAGAGACACCACAGGACTTATAGCATGGTTTAGAGAGACACCACAGGACTAATAGAATGGTTGAGAGAGACACCACAGGACTAATAGAATGGTTGAGAGAGACACCACAGGACAAATAGAATGGTTGAGAGAGACACCACAGGACAAATAGAATGGTTGAGAGAGACACCACAGGACTAATAGAATGGTTGAGAGAGACACCACAGGACTAATAGAATGGTTGAGAGAGACACCACAGGACTAATAGAATGGTTGAGAGAGACACCACAGGACTAATAGAATGGTTGAGAGAGACACCACAGGACAAATAGAATGGTTGAGAGAGACACCACAGGACTAATATAATGGTTTAGAGAGACACCACAGGTTTAATAGAACGGTTTAGAGAGACACCACAGGACTTATAGCATGGTTTAGAGAGACACCACAGGACTAATAGAATGGTTGAGAGAGACACCACAGGACTAATAGAATGGTTGAGAGAGACACCACAGGACAAATAGAATGGTTGAGAGAGACACCACAGGACTAATAGAATGGTTGAGAGAGACACCACAGGACAAATAGAATGGTTGAGAGAGACACCACAGGACAAATAGAATGGTTGAGAGAGACACCACAGGACTAATAGAATGGTTGAGAGAGACACCACAGGACTAATAGAATGGTTGAGAGAGACACCACAGGACAAATAGAATGGTTGAGAGAGACACCACAGGACAAATAGAATGGTTGAGAGAGACACCACAGGACTAATATAATGGTTGAGAGAGACACCACAGGACAAATAGAATGGTTTAGAGTGACACAACATTCTGCCATCGTGTTTTCTCTTCTCACACACACACACACATACGCATACACACACACACACACACACACACACACACACACACACACACACACACACACACACACACACACACACACACACACACACACACACACACAGCGCAGCAAGTGCATTTTTCTCTTTCAGAACTACAAAATATAGAGATCCGACTTTATTTGCGGGGCCTTTGCCAATCCCAATGTTTCAGTGATTATTTTTCAAGGATTAGGGGGTATTTTCCGGTAGAATGTAATAGCCGACATATTTTTTAACCTCTGTTTAATCAGCAGGGATAAGGAACAATCACTTCCATCCCTGGGACCTAGCTGCTCTCCCAGCCAGTGTGCTGTTTATTTATACAGCGTCTCAGACTCCCCAGTATGTTTGATCAGACTGAGAGAAATTCCAGTATCGGCCCCAATTCAGGAGGTACGAGGGGCTTGTCTGGCCTTTTTCTCTAAGCAGATGTGTACAGGAGAGAGAAGTATGAGGGTTACGGGGGTTGAGGGTGGGTATGAGGGGTACAGGGTATGAGGTGCAAAGTGTTTGGGGGGGTATGAGGGTACGGGATGATGGGGGTAAACTTACCGTGTTGCTAATAGTGGAAATGTTTCAGATACTGATGCAAGTCGTTCTGGATGAGAGTGCCTGTGTCTGTTTGGGTGGCAGGTAGGCTAGTCGTTAGAGCGCTGGACCCGAAGGTTGCAAGGTCAAATCCCCAAGCTGAACAAATCTGTTGTTCTGCTCCTGAACAAGGCTGTTAACCCCCTAGGCTGTCATTGAAAATAAGAATTTGTTCTTAACTGACTTGCCTAGTTAAATAAAGGTACAAAAAAGACTCAAAAGTAAGAGGGGTGGATCTGGGCCCGACATCATATGTTTATTGGTCACATACATATGGTTAGCAGATGTTAATGCGAGTGTAGCGAAATGCTTGTGCTTCTAGTTCTGACCGTGCAGTAGTATCTAACAAGTAATATCTAACAGTAATATCTAACTCGCCGTTTCATAATGAGCACTAACAGGACTGACTGAATGTGGCCCGGTAGTGAGAACTAACAGGACTGACTGAATGTGGCCCGGTAGTGAGAACTAACAGGACTGACTGAATGTGGCCCGGTAGTGAGAACTAACAGGACTGACTGAAGTGGGCCCGGTAGTGAGAACTAACAGGACTGACTGAATGTGGCCCGGTAGTGAGAACTAACAGGACTGACTGAAGTGGGCCCGGTAGTGAGAACTAACAGGACTGACTGAAGTGGGCCCGCTAGTGAGAACTAACAGGACTGGCTTAAGTGGGCCCAGTAGTGAGAACTAACAGGACTGGCTGAAGTGAGCCCGATAGTGAGCACTAACAGGACTGACCAACGAACAGATGTGATATAAATTAACATTTGTAAGCGGGAACCCTTAACACTAGAACCAACAAGATGGTCATTTTGACCGTTTTAACTTTTGTCATTTTTATAACTTAATTTCAATGAAAACCTTGAACCCACCTGTTCCTGTAATTTACTGTTTTAGTTCTGGGTGGAATGCTGTTAACAATTGTGATTACCTTTGTGCAAAAGAAGGAAGCAAAGTTTCCTCCCTCTCAAACGGAATCTCTCTGCTAAACCCCTCCCTTGCTCTAATTTCGGCCAAAAAGTAAAATGTTCATGAATTTTTACGATATTGCCAATTTTTTGACTTTCTGGCTGTGGAATCTAGTGGAAACCATTCATATTCTGCACACAGGCTTGAAGATCACCGCACAAGGTCAAGCGCTGCCTTCGCCCTATCTTGATTCGTCCCAATAATCAATAACGGAAAGCCCAAACCAGGAACTACTGCTGCTCGTAATCACACATCGTGAGCTTTGACAGATTCTCGCCGTTTCATCTGTCCATGAGAGTTGACATGCTTATGTTCCCCTGCCTTACCACTGCCAACCCAAATGTACTCTATTTTACATAAGTATATTACGTAATATAATAAAATAGAAAGGATATTTTCCCCAAATGGCTATTGCTGATCGTCACCAGGAGCCTACTCACACGAGAAATGCGTGGAGCCGTGGTTATTCAAGGAAAAAGTTTAACATTTTAAACAGAGACCATCCACACATTTTAGCCAGTTTAAAAACCCTTTCCGATAGGGTTTAGCAATTAACATGTCTGGCATGCAGCGACATTTGTAGGATGATATGGACGAAGGGATGTTTCGTAAGTTCCATTCCCTTCTTTGTCAATGTACACTGGTCATCAGTCTCTTCATTCTCAATTTGAATATACATTACAGTTTTTTTTTGTTTGGACTGACCACCGTAACCTGGAGTACATCCGGGCAGCGAGGAGATTGAATCCTCGTCAAGCAAGGTAGGCCATGTTTTTTACTCGGCTTGTGTTTACCATTTCATACAGACCAGGTTCCCAGAATAAGAAGGCAGATGCACTGTCCCGGTTGTATGACACAGAGGAGCGGCCCATAGATCAAACTCCCATACTCCCGGCTTCCTGCTTGGTGGAACTGGTTGTGTGGGAGCTAGACGTGGACATTCAGCAGGCGTTACATACTGAGCCTGCTCCCCCCCCCAGTGTCCCTTCGGGCGAATGTACGTTCCGACTGTTGTTCTTGACCAGTTGATCTCTTGGGCCCATACGTCACCCTCCTCTGGTCATCCGGGTATTGGTCGGACAGTGCGCTGTCTGACTGAGAAGTACCGGTGGCCTACTTTAGGTAGGGTCGTGAGGTTTTATGTCTCCTCCTGTCAGGTGTGTGCCCAGTGTAAGGCTAGCTTCGCCACTCCTCAACTAACCTCTCCCCCCTTTCAGGTTGTGTTGGGTTATCAGCCGGTTCTGGCACCGGTTCTGGCACCTGGCACCATGGCGTCAGAGTCAGACCGAAGCTCCTGCGGTTGACGAGTGGTTCAAGCGCGCGGAGGAGACCTGGGAGGCTGTCACTGGTCACCTTCAACAGGCCGTGATGCGCCAGAAAACCAGCGCGGACCGTCATCGCAGTGAGGCGCGGAAGTTCGCGTCACGTTTCAATGGAGGAGTGGACTGTTGTTCGGTGTCGCTGCACCGGCCTGAGGAGGGACACATGGAACGAGGGGTTAATTTTATAATCAGGGGGAAGCTGTAACCTGTAACACACCTCGTTCACTCTCCTCAGGACTTTAAATGGCACAAACCGCGGAGCCAGCTTTCGGCATGGCAGGCGGAGGGGCAGGTTTCGGGTCGAGTCTGGCTCTCGACCCGAAACCTGCCCCTCCGCCTGCCATGCCGAAAGCTGGCTCTTTCTGTCTTGCCCGAAGCACAGAAAACCCAGCCAACTGTACATTATCCGTGTCGTCGTTCAGCCACGACTTGGTGAAACTTAAGATATTATAGTTTTTAATGTCCCGTTGGCAGGATAGTGTCGAACTGAGCTCTTCCAGTTTATTCTCCAATGACTGCAGGTTGGCCAACAGAACGGATGGTAGATGCGGCTTACACACTCGCCGACTAATTCTCACGAGGCACCCTGATCTGGAGCCCCTGTATCGGCGTCTCCTATTCATGGAAATGACGGGGATTTGTAGCTGGTCTAGTATCAGCACTAAATAATTTGCGTCCGCCTGATTAATAAATAAGATAATGTATAATGGTTATATCCTCCAGCCCTCCCAGTCACAGTTCCACCTTGTATAATGGTTATATCCTCCAGCTCTCCCAGTCACAGTTCCACCTTGTATAACTTCTCAGGGATCACTGGGGCGCTAGCGGGCTGCTCCCGACACTACCAGGTAAAATGTAAGGCGCCAAATTCAAAATCCAAAAGTTGAATTATTAAACATCCACCAATATACAAGTGTTCCATACTCATCAAAAGCTCTGTTTCTTGGCAATATCACAGCGTTGTCAGATTTCAAAAAGGCTTTACGGCGAAAGCAGCACATTTGATTGTTTGAGAGTAGCACCTCACATATTTTTCCCATAGCCATGAATCGATTAGCCATCATGGCACACACATAACACATTTCACAGCGAAAACAAATCAATTACCTGTTGAAGAACTTCTGCTGAGGTCATCCTAAGTGTCCAACGAAGACAATCCATGGTTCTTTTGTTAGAAAACGTAATGTATTTTATCCATAAATCTCCATTTGGGTCGCGCGTTATAATCAGAAACGACAGCTTCCACTACTCCATTGAAACGTGACGCGAACTCGTTCATCTTATACCTATAAACTTGTCCAAGAACAATCAAACATAGTTTTAAATGTATCCTGGGGGGAAGAAAATGGCGCCTTAGAGAGAACACTGTGTTTCAGCGAGCTCCCGTGGCATTCGTAAATTTATCTTTTTTACATTAATCCTCTAGCTTGAAAAAGTGGTAAAATGTGCTAAATAAGTTATCCTACAATGAGTCTTGACGGCTATTTCTCAAAAACTTCCGACAACATGCCCAGCAAAACTACTAAGAAGTCGACCAAAACCAAAATCCCTGTAGATGTGCAGGAGGAGCTAGCTAGCGTTAGCGAAGCTGGCGCCACTGCGGATCCAGGCACAATGGACCTGCTGATACAAAGGATGACAGATAACATTACTAAAGTGATCGATGTTAAGATAGGAACGGTCTTGGAAGCAATAGCAGGCCATTCAGCTGAACTACAGAGAGTTGTCAAACGTGTGGATGAGGCGGAAGAAAGAATTGCTACTGTGGAAACTTCAACTACAGCAATGGACACTAAAATAAAGGCACTTGAGAAACAGGTGCGCGAAATGGCGGAGCACATTGATGACTTGGATAATCGAGGACGCAGATGCAATATCCGTGTGGTGGGACTCCCGGAAAACTTCGGAAGGGACACATTCAGTAAAATATTTTGAGGAATGGATCCCGGACTACCTACAAATGGACACTAAGGCTGGTCGTGTGAAGCTGGACAGAGCCCATCGCGCTCAGGCACCGATGCCCGGTCCCAACCAGCGCCCACGGCCAGTGGTCATAAAGTTCCACAACTTCAGCGACAAGCAACGCGCGTCATGGATGTGGCTAGGAAAATCGGCTCTGACGGTAATCAACGTCAAGGTCCAAGGGTCTCATTCTTCAATGATTACTCCACAGTGGTTGTACGGAGACGTAAGGCGTTTGACGAGGTGAAGGCTCGACTCAAGAGAATGAAGATGGACTATGCACTGCTGTACCCAGCCACATTGAAGGTTATGGTCAACGGATCGCCTAAAAAACTCTACACACCTAAAGAGGCTGCTGCGTTTATGGACTCTCTCGGTAAATAACTACAAGCACCTCCGCAGAATTTGATAACTTAAAAAAAAAAGATGAAACAGTGGTGTGAGTTCTCATGTGGTCCTGTTCGGTAATATTGATATCTTTAATATTCATATATTTTATTATTTTTCTTGCTAAAATAACTGCCGCTATAGTTCAGCCAGAGATATGTGTGAATCTATATTGGTGCCCAGGCTTGGTTTTAGGTGGAAGAGCCTCAATCTCCTTCTATTGATTTTCATTTCCATATATATAGAAGATGAGGCTATGGAGTGGCTATGCGGACTTAAGAGTCTACACTGGAGAGTTGAAATCCCCTGCATGTTAGCTAGTGGGAAAACCCCTTTTTGGGCTGTTACATGTTTAATTTTGGGTTTATTATAGTTCAGGTTCAGGGTTTATATCGTTTGTTTATGCTCGTGAAATTGAGGAAAGTTTAACACATGAGAAAAGGTACCACCCCATTTTTACAGTAGGATTCAGTCTGGATATTGGTTGGTCAAAGTGCAATGGCAGGTAACAGACTACGTGTGTGTACATGGAACATTAGAGGGAGCCACAACCCCATTAAAAGGAAGAAGGTATTATCTTTTTGAAAAAGAGAATATTGATATTGCTCTGCTGCAAGAAACTCATTTGGATGATAAGGAACATTTGAAATTGCAACAAGGGGGGTTTGGTCAGGTGTTTTTCTCATCATTTACATCCAGAAGCAGAGGGGTAGCAATTATTGTGAAAAAGAACCTACCATTTAAGGTGTTGAATTGTGTGAAAGATAAACTTGGTCGTTTTGTTATAATTAATGGTACCTTGCAAGGGCAGAACATTTCCATAATGAATATTTACTTCCCCCTGCCCACCCCCAGATTTCCTCACTAAGGTATTTCTGGACTTTTCAGAATTAAACTCAGACACTGCAGTGGTTGGAGGAGATTTTAACTGTTTGTTAAACCCCTTTATGGACAAGTTTCCCAGCGGTATAGCTTCACTCTCTTCTCAAGCTAAGTCACTTAAAGCTATTTGTGATGATCTGGGGTATTCTGATGTTTGGAGAACCCTTCATCCCTCCAGCAGAGAGTTCACTTTTTTCTCTGCGCCTCATGGATGTCAGACTAGAATAGATTACTTTTTATGCCCAGGACGTCTTTGCAGTCTGTCTTATCCGCTAAGATAGGAAGCATAGTCGTATCGGACCATGCGGAGGTGATACTGGACATAAAAATCAACGGAGCATCCAATCTGTCAAGACATTGGAGGTTGAATACAACCATTCTTCAAGACCATACCTTTACATCATATTTTATTGCAGAGTTTAAAGCATTTTTCTCTATTAACTCTCAATCAACAGACAACCCTCGCTCCTTTGGGAAACCTGTAAAGCGTCGCCAGGGGCCTGATTATGTCATACACAGCCACTAAGAGGCGGAAAAAGCGTGAAAAGCAAAAACGTTGGAGGGTGAATTAGGAACTAAAGAGAAAGACTACATTAAAACTCCCACTCCTGCCCTATTAAAGGAAATATTAGTCCTTAGATCAACGCTGGACTCTCTCCTAACTCAGGACGCTGAAAAGAAAATGAGATTCGTTAGGCAAAAGCTATATGAACATGGAGATAAACCAGGAAAGTACTTGGCATACCTAGCTAAAAAGAGAGCTGACTCACAGTCAATTGCTATGATTACAGATTCTGATGGCAATAATTTATATGAAAATAAATTGATAAGTGACTCATTTAAGAAATTTTATACGAATCTTTATACCTCAGAACTGACAAATGATGCACCCAAATTAATGGAGGACTTCTTTTCTAAGATCAAGCTTCCCACTATCGACGAAGAGCAGAGATCTCTCCTTAATGCCCCTATTACCGAAGAAGAGATAAGGTTCGCAATTAAGAATATGCAAAATGGTAAGGCCCCGGGACCAGACGGGTTTGGCAGTGAGTTCTATAAGGAGTTCCATGGCCTGATCCTTGAGCCATTGCGTGATATGTTTAACCATTCATTTTTAAATGGCCAGCTCCCTCAAACACTGAGGGATGCCAACATATCACTTATTCTCAAAAAGGGAAAATGCCCAGAGTCTTGTTCCTCGTATAGACCCATTTCCCTTCTGAATGTGGACAGAAAATTGCTATCTAAAATTCTAGCCACAAGATTAGAAGACTCACTACCACTAATTGTGAAAGGAGACCAAACTGGCTTCATCAAGGGCCGGAAATCATGTAACAATGTCAGGCGGCTCCTTAATGTAATTCAAGCCTACCAAAGAAGTGCTATGGATGGTCTTGTGCTCTCCTTAGATGCTGAGAAAGCATTTGATCGTGTGGAGTGGTCTTACTTATTCTTTGCTCTGACTAAATTTGGTCTAGGGGACAACTTTATAAAATGGGTGAAAATGTTATATGATGATCCTCAGGCTGCTGTCCTTACTAATGGGATAAGGTCAAATAGCTTCTCTATACACAGAGGTACCAGGCAGGGCTGTCCTTTGTCCCCTCTCCTATTTGCACTCGCTATGGAACCACTGGCCGAGGCCATCAGAGTAACGCCTGCTATACAAGGGCTGCTCATTGGTGACGTTCACCATAAAATAAGCTTGTATGCTGACGATGTCCTGATATTCCTCTCTAGCCCAGAGACTTCAATTACATCTCTTGTTAATATTATTGAATTATTCAGCGAATTCTCAGGCTACAAAATTAACTTAACTAAATCAGAGGCTATGCCACTTGGTAACCTTCACTCGGTACCTAATACTTCTCCCCTTTCCTTTTAAATGGTCTCCCTCAGGTTTTACATACCTGGGTATATTTGTAACTCCTAAATTCCAGCAAATGTATAAAGCCAATTTTGTCCCCTTGTTTGATACAGTAAGACACGATCTGGAGCGCTGGAACTCTCTTCCCATTTCATGGTTGGGTAGAATATCCCTCTTGAAAATGAACATCTTACCTAGACTACTTTACCCAATCCAAATGATCCCAGTCTTACTCTCCAATAAGGTAATAAAGGACGTAAATGGATGGCTAAGTTCCTTTATATGGAGTAAACGCAAGCCAAGACTAAAGATGGCAATATTACAGTTGCCAAGCTCTATGGGCGGCTTGGATCTGCCCAATATTAGACTTTATCAGTGGTGTGCCCACCTGTGTTATATTTATGACTGGATCACAAATGATGATGACTCTATTTGGTTAGACATTGAGACTTCTTTTTCAGAATACCCCTTACAGGATCTCTTATTTTTCAGAAGTTTCAAGTCTGTAAAAGATAAATGCAGTAATCCCATTACACTTAATACACTCAAAGTATGGAGGTCAGTTCAACGTTTTTTGGGAAGGTCCAAACTTACCTCTGCTCTTACCCCAATCCTTAACAACCCAGACTTTGGTCCGGGATTGCTGGACGCTGGCTTTAATCTTTGGCTTAATAAGGGCATACGCAGACTAAATGATTTATTTACTGATAAGATTTTATTGTCATTTGAGCAGATGGTTGAAAAATATCAACTCCCAAAGCAGGACTTTTTCCGCTTTCTACAAGTAAGACACTATATTTTGAAGAGCACCACCTTAATTGGCAACCCTGAGGTGTCTGTCATTGAAAGAATGCTTTTTCCCCACAAAGGAAAATGTCTGTAAGTCTGTTTTATGATGCTTTAAGGTCCTTTGCTGGTGTCGACACACAGAGGGTGAAACAAGTGTGGGAGAAAGAACTGTCTGTTGCTATTGACGAAGAGATGTGGGAAGACATTTGGAGATATGCAAAAACAATATCTATATGTAATCGTACTAGAGCAATCCAGTTAAGAATAATACACAGGTTGCATATATCCCCAAACCGCAGACATGCTTTCAGTCCAACTTCCTCCTCTCCTCAGTGTCTTAAATGTAAAACGGACACAGGCACCCTAACACATTGCTTATGGTCATGTTCCAAAATACAAAGATACTGGTCTGGTGTTCTGCAAGAAATTGAAAAGATCCTAGGGGTGGATCTAGAATTAGATCCAGTTTCTTTGCTGTTAGGTCTCCCTAGTAGGCATGTTACCTCGGTGGGTAGGAGGAGGCTTTACAACATCCTTACCTTCAGCAGCGAGGAAAAACATCCTCTTGCAGTGGATTAATGATAAGGTCCCTTCTATTAAAGATTGGCATAAGATACTATTTGAATGGGTGCCACTGGAATATCTGACATGTACATTGCACTCTAAAACAGATCAGTTCTACAAAGTGTGGGAACCGTGATCTAAACTATCTAGAACCTGAGATATCAGCTATTATGCTGCAAGGATTCTCTTAAAATGGTGGTGATCTATTTATTTCAGTTACTCTGTATGTTCCAGGTGTGGAACCTAACTTCTTGGTTTAAACTGAGCTTTTTCTTAAGTTTAAATATTATTATTTTTTTAAATTTTATTTCTGTTTGTATGTTTGCTTAAAATGCATGTATTGAGGGACGCAGTGATGGGGATGGGGTGAGAAGAGCGGGGAGAGGAAAATGGTGGTTGTGTGTGTGTGTATGTATATGTACATATATATGTATGTGTGCGTATATATATATATGCATACAGGTATGTGTAAGGGAGTGCTGTTTTTGCTTTGTCCTTGTTATTGTATCTCTTAATATGGGTGTATATTGTGAAATTCCAATAAAAAAATATTGTTACAAAAAAAAAAAAAAATGTATCCTTAGGAACACTTTAACGTATATTTACTATTATAAATCAACCGGAATATAAACTGATTGATAACGACGGTAAAAAAGACACTGCGTGACTTCACGGAGCTGCCTCCATTCTGTTTACATGAAAGAGTGACTTCCTTGTTTGCTCTTCTTCTCTGGTCTTATTCATCCAAAATGAAAAAAATACACTGTCTCGAGACTGTTGACATCTAAAGGAAGCGATGGGTACTGCATTCATATGCCCTTATATGGTCATTTTCATGAGGGAGGGGTGCCCAAATGAGCAATGTGTCAAAATCACTTTTTCCAGGACAGAAAGTCCTCGGGGTTTCGCCTGCTATATGCGTTCTGTTTTACTCACAGACAAATGGTTAACAGTTTTGGAAAATTCAGAGTGTTTCCTATCCAATGGTATCAAATATCTGCATATCCTATTTTCTGGGCCTGAATGGGAGGCATTTTACTTTGGGCACGCCAGGCTCTCCAAAACCGACCCCTCAGCTGCCACTCCCTAACAAGATAATGGTTATATCCTCCTGCCCTCCCAGTCACCGTTCTATCTTGTGTAATGGTTGTACTCTCCAGCCCTCCCAGTCACAGTTCCTTCTTGTATGATGGTTATACTCTCCAGCCCTCCCAGTCACAGTTCCATCTTGTATAATGGTTATATTCTCCAGCCCTCACAGTCACAGATTCGTCTTGTGTAATGGTTGTATTATCCTGCCCTCCCAGTCACAGTTCTATCTTGTATATTGGTTATATTCTCCAGCCCTCCCAGTCACAGTTCCATCTTGTATATTGGTTATATTATCCTGCCCTCCCAGTCACCGTTCTATCTTGTATAATGGTTATATTCTCCTGCCCTCCCAGTCACCGTTCTATCTTGTATAATGGTTATATTCTCCAGCCCTCCCAGTCACAGTTCCATCTTGTACAATGGTTATATTCACCATCCCACCCAGTAGCAAGTGGCATGGAGGTCATCAGTTAGAATATATCAATTGAGAATTGTGGCTTTCAGCTTGATTCTAATAAGCTATAATATCCTTAAAGCCCATCATTGGAACTCCTTTCTCACTGCGGGAGGGGGCCGGGGTCGATGCAAGCAGCATAGAGCGACCTGCCGTCACATCATATGGCTCCGTGGATCTTCCCTCAGAGGCGAGGCCATTCCAAAACTATTTAATAAAATGTAATATTATATTCGGTCTCTGTTGTTCATTCAGTTACATTCAGCCTGTACTAGATTTAACTATTATTCTCCTCAGATCAAAGGATAGTTGTGTCCGCTGATTGCAGTAGGAGCTTGCGGGTCGATTAGGGTTTTGTATGGCGCTACTGATTGGCACTGATAGGCCCTAAAGAGACTGGCACTGGTGCACCGCTAGATGACGGATCTCTCATGTCACACACACTCACAGGCATCACACACACACACACACAAACACACACACACACTATAACACACACACACACACATACACACACACACACACACAGGCATCACACACACACACACACACAGGCATCACACGCACACACACACACACTCCACACACACACACACACACACACACACACACACTTATACACGCACACACACACACACACACACAAACACACACACACACTATAACACACACACTAAAACACACACACCCACACTCACACACTCCCTCCAGAGGCATGATTAGCTCACAACAACACAGGACCAAATCAGAGATTTATTCATGACCTTATTATTTCATTAAAGTTGGTAATTGAAAACACAACTTTAAATTCCTAGTATTTATGATGATTGATGGGGATAAGAATTTTCATATTCTTCTCTCTTTGTCTTCTCAGTGAGATGGAGTCACGGTACGGGAAGCAGCTCATTGGGCCATTGATGATTATATCAAGTCAATTCATTTCTCCGTCAGCCCAGTGTGTCGTATTGAATGGTTCAAGTCAATTCATTTCTCCGTCAGCCCAGTGTGTCGTATTGAATGGTTCCTCTTTGGTCTTTATAGTTAAGGTTTCACTACATTTGATCCCTCTCACGAAGACCTGGTGGCTGGACCCCCACTGGACCCCTACCACCCGGCTGGTTACTCCTCAGCTCTTTGTTGCTGTCTCCGTTTGTCTGTGGTCACGCTGCCCTCAGGGACTGGCTAGAAAGAGGCTTGTCAAGCTCTGTCTGCACTCTCACAGGCCATCAATGTCAACCACAACCCCATTAGTGGCGTTCTGGGAGAAATCCCTTGTAAATAAAGAAATTAATCCAATGTGGATAAATAAAAACACATTCAAAATAACAACCTAAGTGTGATGTCTACAGTAATTGTACCTTTTATTTAATACATCCGACGATAACCATAATGAATGGTAATAGACTTTATAGAAAATGTGTATTGTTTTATCCGTCCCCCCCAAAAATGAATCTAATGTGTATTAATTGGTCAGAAATTAATGGGTTTGTTAATGCCCGACAGATGTTTTGCTTTTTAACAAACCCTTCTTTAAATGTTTCTTTAAGTGGTAATCCAGTTAGCCTTTTATAATCAACATGTTAATATAGAAATAGCTTAACGATGATGAATCTCCCTGTAGCAAATCACCTAGATTTTTCTATATTGTGTTTTGAGAGGTGTATGTTTGTGTTTACTGTTGTGCCTGCTGTGTGTTTCTCTATGCTAAACCCATCACTTGTAATATAAATGTTAAACAGCTTCTTTGTGATAGACAGTGGAAATCATCTGCTCGCCAACAGAGTCCTATCTGCTGGAATAACACAGTACAGTCAAGTAGGACACTGTCCTGATGTCGCCCACACCGTTATATCACATATAAAAAAAACAACGACGTGCTTTGTAAAACGGACTAGATAGGCCACAGGGAATACAAATAACTGTGAATGAAGCAGATTATGGAAGATTATTTGTCCTTTACATTTCAATACAAAGACACAACAACTAAATCCTAAATCAGGAAATTCTAAATCTGATAATGCCTTGTGAGCATGAGTGACATGTCAACAGACTACGGCTAATGTGAGAGGAAAGGCACTGGAGGAAAGACACTGGAGGAAAGGCACTGGAGGAAAGACACTGGAGGAAAGGCACTGGAGGAAAGGCACTGGAGGAAAGACACTGGAGGAAAAGCACTGGAGGAAAGGCACTGGAGGAAAGGCACTGGAGGAAAAGCACTGGAGGAAATGCACTGGAGGAAAGACACTGGAGGAAAGACACTGGAGGAAAGGCACTGGAGGAAAAGCACTGGAGGAAAAGCACTGGAGGAAAGGCACTGGAGGAAAGACACTGGAGGACAGGCACTGGAGGAAAGACACTGGAGGAAAAGCACTGGAGGAAAAGCACTGGAGGAAAAGCACTGGAGGAAAGGCACTGGAGGAAAGACACTGGAGGAAAGACACTGGAGGAAAGACACTGGAGGAAAGGCACTGGAGGAAAAGCACTGGAGGAAAAGCACTGGAGGAAAGGCACAAGCCTAAAGAAATACATATTTCTGGAACATTTTTAAAGAGCAAATGTTAATCTACATTTACTCAACCCCTAAAAAGAGACAGAGTTAGAATAAAAAACCTGAAATGTCAAACCCAGTGAAAAAAATACTAATGGTGAAAACGACTTCAGTCTCTGAGAAAAGAAGCAGCAGATTCCCATAGAAACAAGTGTGAAAAATGCAATTCCACCGGTCTTTCTGCACTAAATTGACAGGGATTAGGACATGGGAAGCTCACACGGTAACCCACTGGTCCCACACCGCTCTCTCACAGGACCTGATCTACAGGACCCAGTCATTCCAAACGCCAGATTTATGGTCACACTGCAATTTTGGTGACATCTGCTAGGCATCCAGGAATGTTTTAATTCCCACCTCCCTTTTTCCTTTCTTTTTTAAACTTTTTTTTCCTTTTTCATTTAATTAAATCTGGACGGGATGACATTTCTCACCTTTTTTTATCCTCCCCTGTGTGAAATTCTCTTTAGTTTTTTGTGGGGAGGGGGTTGGGGTGAAACGAACCCAAATAGTGGCGACACCTACGGTGAGCTGAACAAGGGGAGCCACTTTTCTACTGGCATATTGATGTGGTATTACAGGCCTGGAGCAAGCCAGCCAGAGAGAGGGACAGAAAGGAGCCAAAACAGTTCTCAGAGTGCTTGGCTGAACCCCTGGGCCACAGGAGTCCAGGCTGCCCCCTGTTGATCAGGATGAGTGATGGTGTTTTTGGATCCCCTAATAAGAGTGGATCAGAGGGAAACGATGACTCCCGACTCCACTGGAGAGAGAGGAGATTAGCTTTGTACACACAGTGTAAAATGGATGTTTTCCAAAGCTCACTGAACTTGAAGGTGTGGGACAATTGTGGGACAATTGTCTCGAAGGAAGGAGACAGGGGACCTGCAGGGGGTTGTGGTTTTGTTGTGTGTGTGTGTGTGTGTGTGTGTCAGTGTGTGTCAGTGTGTGTCAGTGTGTGTGTGTTATTGTGTGTCAGTGTGTGTGTGTGGTGTGTGTGTGTGTGTGTGTGTGTGTGTGTCAGTGTGTGTCAGTGTGTGTCAGTGTCTGAGTGTGTGAGTGAGTGTGTGTGTGTGTGTGTGTGTGTGTGTGTGTGTGTGTGTGTGTGTGTGTGTGTGTGTGTGTGTGTGTGTGTGTGTGTGTGTGTGTGTGTGTGTGTGTGTGTGATGCCTGTGTGTGTGTGTGTGTGTGTGTGTGTGTGTGTGTGTGTGTGTGTGTGTGTGTGTGTGTGTGTGTGTGGGTGGGTGTGTGTGCGTGTGTGTGTGCATTTGCGTGGTTGCAGGTCTTTGTCTGTGGGCGTCGATTACCCAATGACTGAATTACTACAACGTTCATCATCAAGGTTTCCTTCGTGCTTCATGAGCTTCTGTCCCTCTACTGCCCCTGTTGGTCAGACACAATATATCATAGAACAGACCTACTTTAGACTACGTCGACCTCTTCAAACATGTTATTTTTGCTATGTACACACAGATAGCTCACAGCCAACATAAGGCATAAAGGGCTGGTGCTGTAAATAAGTATGTGAGGCCATTGTCAGATTTGTATCATTCAATAATTATTTAAAGCACTTGTTTTAAAATTATGCATTTATTTCGGTTTCATCTTGAATTACAGTCTACATGTATCTACAGTTACATGTGCACAGTCAAATATGTATCTACTTATTTACGGGTTAACGTGATTCTAATAAATACAGAAACATCACCATAAATGGATGCAAGGGTTGTCCATATTAAACATTGATGTATGGACTGTTGTGATGCTCTGATCTCTGGCTCTAGTCCTGGGAGGAATCAAAGATCTGGAACAACAGTTACAGATTAAATAACAAAACACATGGACATTTTGTTTGATAGAAAATGCATTTGCCAGTTGTAGAGAGCATGTATCTGAAATGGACCTGGACCGGATTTGATCCTAGTGCTTCGGCATGTTACTAAATTGCTCTTAAAACTGCGTACAGGCCACAGAGTAAATAAAGTGTGGAAATAAAAGCTTACTAAAAAACACAATAGTACAAATGAATAAAATATACTTTCCATTTGTGTGTTGTATTATTGATATTGGACCAAATAGTTGCGATGAAATAATGGATCTGTGAAGGACACATGAAGTCGACACAGTTTACGGGGGCACAAGCAGCAAATATACCAGGCGTGTGACAAGAGGCATTTCATCTCTTCTTCCCTCAGTTCTCTCTCTAAGTGTTATAAATAAGTTAGCCTCTTGCAATGACAGAAATGTTGCATTAATTATCCATATGGGCCAAGGGCGTAGAAGTTCAGTTTGTAGTTGATGCAAGTAACAAATAGCTTTTTTTATATATTTTTTAAAACTTTTTTTTGTAACCAGATTGTACTCAGTCAAAAGTACACTAACAAAAGAACACTCTTCGCAAATTCTACTGAGCCCATGTCTGGACCTTTAATTTGTAAATTGACCTAATCTGTGGCAGTAAGTAATGATTAGTCTGGATTAGTTAGTCATTATGGGATAACGTCACCGGTAACTCATTCAATCTCAAAATCACCTTCAATCTCTTCAGAGCAACCATCGCAGAGCTAACAGCTTCTAAGTAGAGCTAACAGATTCATGGCTTTACTGTCGGTTCCTGCATATGTTCTCATATTTGTAGTAGAATGCATTTTTTTTTTTATAATATTTTTTTTCCTGAATACATGCTCAATAGAAACATAAGATTGTAATCATTTCTTAACATTGTATGTGGCATTCTATGTGGGTGGAATTCAAAATGAGTAATTGACACATTTTCTCAATGTCTTTCAGGCAATGCATTAAACTGTATGAGCAACATACTGTCTACAGTATAAATGTGCGAGACTGCTCCTTCCTTTAATTGTATGTCAGAGATGATACTGTACGGGGGAGAAGCAAATCAAATCAAATCTCATTTTATTGGTCACGTACACAGTTACAGTAATATCTACCAAGTAATATTTAACAAATTACACAACATGTACCCAATACACACAAATCTAAGTAGGAATGGAATTAAGACTATGGACGAGCGACGTCAGAGCGGAAGAGAACCGCGATTCATCGAATTCTTAAATACATTTTCATCAACCAACTCCAAAAAAACAACTGTCGCAGTGGACCTTTCGCAGACATGTCCCTCCAATTACATTTTGTCAGGGAACGGAACGTTTCTTTTTTTTAAAAAAAAGGTGATGCAACGGTAAACTTTTCCCCCCCTCCCTAACGTAGATTGACAGGCAGGAATGATGACGACGGTGGACGCGTTACTCTGCTCCTCTCCCATAATTCAATGCGTCCAACACCCTCTGTAGACCACAACACTCTCTAGAGAGATTTCATGCGACGGTCAGGATAAACCAAAAAAAAAAAAAAAGGAATGGGGCGACGCCCTCGCACCCTTTCAACCCCCCTGCCCCCCTCCAGCTCATCTCCTTGTTCCATAAAGTCCACCAGCTGTTGCCTTACACTAAACTCTGCTGAAGAGAAATTGATCTAAACTGCCCAATCTGAGGAGTTTACCGTGAGGTTAGCAGAGGATTTGATTGTTGGGGTTAGTGCGCCACCATCGAGTACGGCTGTGGTAGATAGTGTGCAATACATGGCCAGAAAACTGACAGGCAGGGACCACAGGTTTCAGACACACAGATTTCAAACATTCACTCCGCCATTTTAGCCCTGTCAAACAAAGACACGGCACACACTTTCAGAGTGATAAAATGCTCAACGACTTTTCTGAGTTTGTTGTGGGGACAAGGTCAAGCTTTGCTAATGGGGACGTGCACTGTAGATGGGGAGAAAGAAGGCAGGGAGAAAGAAGAGATTTAAGAAGATGAGAAGTGAAACAATAAAACAAGCTCTCGTAGAGTCACTGCAGAATAAAACGCTCATCAATGTTTTCCAAACGTTAAATTTAGAAGTTGCTCCAAAATTTATGTCAACTTTCAAAGTGTTTTTGTTTCTCTTACTGCTCTGTATCATTCCATATTTTTTTTATACTGTACATAGAAGCAAAGAGAACCATGATTCATCGAATTCTCAATCCATTTGCATCAACCAACTCCAAAAAAATGACACATGTCCCTCCAATTACATTGTATCGTTTCATTTCTCCAAATATCAAATTTAGAAGTTACGGGTTAAGTATAGGCACTCATTCTTAATGGGTAAGGTAAGGGTTAAGGTTTGGGGTAGGGTTAAAACATTAAGTTCAGGCACTCATTCTTAATGGGTAAGGTAAGGGTTAATGTTTTTGACAAAACATTTTTTTATAATAAATTATGTCCACCACTTGGATTGAACACACAGCTTTCTGATCAAGAATCATGGGATTACACCCATCCACCATCCCCTAACGAAACCTAAGCCTACTTGATTGTAAAAGCGCTCACTGTTGCCCCTAGTGGCTGGTTTTGATGGATTTTCTTGATGTCCTCAGGACATGGATAGACGTTCAACTTCGACGACAATCTGGAACGACCTGCCCCCCATAAAAAAAATAAGAAGATTGCTCGGCTGGACGGCGATCCAAAAACATGTGACAGTTTTTGGGTGAGGGAAACAGCCGCGGGACAGACGTTGAGAGGTCAGGAGAGGGGCAGTGTGGCAACGTCTGGTACCCTCCTGTCCAAACCTATGAGCAGTCATCATGCTCCTCCTCATCTTCAGCATCAGCATCGTCATTACTGAACTCCAGATGAACCCAGATTAATCGGTTAATTTCACTCTGAGGCTGGAAGGTTTTTCAGGGATATTTTAGGATTTAACCAAAAACAGAGGAGGTGAATCTGCGGCCACATCAATTCACTTCTCTTTTATTTTAAAACGGAATACAGTTACACAGCAGAACATCTGTCACAATTTATGACTATTATTATTATTACTTATTTTATTATTATATGGTCAAACAATTATTTATTATAGGGAAAAATTCAAGAGACGTTATGTAGGCTGTACATAAGTAATATACCTACACGCATTACCTTCAAAAAGGTTTATAATAACTTCAATTAATAAAGCATTTATATTGGCTCAGTAAATTGTTTAATTATTTATTACATCTGTGAATCCTTCTAACCGTTCATTAGATGTTTCATATAGGTCCTTATAAAACCATTGACTAATTATTAGTTAAGTATTTTTGTATGGCCTCTTCTAAAGTGTGTGATATTTATATACTGTATAAGTACTGTATAAATATTTTGAGTGACCAGTGTATTTTCTCACAAAAAGATGGTCATGCTTTTAGTAGACATTCCAACATTCCGTGCAACTTAATGTCTCCAAATCACCTAGATCATATCAATGGGTAAAAGAAAAAGAAGACAATACAGGATGTTAAAGGAAATATATTGAACATTTTATTCACAACACAGGATGTTAAAGGAAATATATTGAACATTTTATTCACAACACAGGATGTTAAAGGAAATATATTGAAAATTGTATTCACAACACAGGATGTTAAAGGAAATATATCGAACATTGTATTCACGACACAGGTTGTTTTAGGAAATATATTGAACATGTTATTCACAACACAGGATGTTAAAGGAAATATATTGAAAATTTTATTCACAACACAGGATGTTAAAGGAAATATATTGAACATGTTATTCACAACACAGGATGTTAAAGAAAATACATTGAACATGTTATTCACAACACAGGATGCTAATTTTATTCACAAAAACTGATGCAAAACAACAAAAACGCAAAAACTAATCCTAAAACAGGGAAATGTAGCCGACACACATCGGACCGGACAGTATTTCTCTAGTGGATCTTTATTCCTTACATGTATGATTTGCAGGTTGTAACGTTACATGTTTGCCCTTTGAATGATTCCATTGCTTCATTCTTTTAACCCGCAGACTATTTTCACACCTTTACTGGACCTTTAAAGGTAGTAACTATTTATATGTAATGGGATAGTTCAGTTAAATAATGTATTAATATATTTGTTTACTTACCTCATAAGCAGTCTATGGACTGCTGTGAGGAGTGACTGCAATCTAAACTTTGGTTTTGGTAGAAAAGTCACTGCCAAGAAACGCTTATGTTAGCATTTGCGGACTAAAACCATTAATTTAATGAACAATATTACAACAATGTTCCATATATATATATTTTTAACCTTTTCCTGCTGTGGGCTAAATCAGGTTCACACAGAGAGTTTCTTGGTAGTCTTAAACAAGTCTACTTTGAAACAAAAGTCTACACCTAAGACACATGGTTATGGACTTACAAAAAAGAAGACAATCGTTGTGGAATATCTAATCAAAGGGAAGAGAGACTGCAGATTCTTTCAAACAACACTTTATTATAAGATTTGTGAAAATGGAGAATCAACTACCCACTCAACAGTGCATAGTTGAAAAGCTCAACGAACAGTGCCGGGTCTCGGCTATTATAGATAAAATACAAGCCCTTTCTGTATACGTAGCTGTCAGCAGATAATGTGTAAAAGGTAATTAGTTGTCTGTGCAGACTTAAGATAGCACAAGGTTGATAGCCCGAGGGCTCAACCGACCTAACTGAGTTCACAACAGCAAAAAAACTTTAATGCTCCTTCCTGCAAGGTTCCATACACGTTCCTTTCTGTAGATAGTTAGCCACATGCTACGGTCGCGCCCCAAGCGGACCTTAGCTATACACTAAGTCTCATGACTAAAGTCACACAAAGACAAGTTTGTATCAGGTTAGAAGAAAAAAAAACACTAGCATATGACAAGAGACTATTCTTTAGTCACTAAAAACAGGGGATAGCATGACTAATTATGTAATTTTGCACGATACACCTATACCATGTCAGATATAGAGTTGACATTTATTCCATTTTGAGTCTGCATCCCAATATTACACTTTATATACATCACAGAAGAATGTACTTATTAATTATGACATTATGAAAAATATTAATAACATTTCACCCATGAGGCCACTAGGTCATTTGACTGTAGGATAAAGGCTACATATCTTTTGTAGGGAAGAGTGGAGTAAGTTGAGCCACCCTTAATTCTAGGAAACCATACATGAAATGTATAATTGGACAAAATATTTTGGAAGAGGTCATCGTCTGTGAAGGAATAAACCACATGGAAAAAGCGATATGACAGTTAAGTCCCAGAAATGTATTTTCACAAAGTCTTATTGTTAGAGATTTCATGATGATTGTATCTAAACCAAAGTAGATCATGTTAAAATTGTTTTATACATCAGTTGGGGTCTCTATTAGCTTCAATTTGAGGTCCTGAACCTGGCATGAAGCTGTGTCCTTGAAGCTGTGTGGGCTAATATAGTCAAAATGTTTTCCTTGGTGTAAGTTGAGCCAATGGTTGAGCAAATGTAAGTGTTTTTAATTTCCAATGGGTAATACAAGGGATTATTGTTGGGATTTAAAGTAACAGATTCTTAAAATGATTAAAAGACGAAAAGTGATTGTGATTATGTTGAATTGTGTTTGGGAAATAAAGATAGACATGGATTTAAAAGGCTAGTGGTATTATATAATTCAGTACAGACTTGTTCAGACTGCTTAATTTACCCTGTCCTGCGGCTCAATTTACCTCATACCTGGGGTAATTGTCCCAAGAGACCACTTTTTGGGGGACAAGCTACGTTTTCAAAACTGTCATGTTTACATTAATTCTGATTATTTCCAGGGATACACAACATCCTGAAATATATGTATACATCTTTATTAGAAATAAAAACAATGTTCCACTAGACAGAGTGATGCTGAATGTTAGAAATGGCTCAACTTCCCATCTCTCACCTATTGTGTGCTTATTTACCTAGGTCATTTTCAGACCTTAAGGAGCATCTGGTATTGCTAGAAAGTTTGCCAATGGCATGCAGTTCGCTTTGTGAGAAATTACACGTCACTCAAAACATTTCTAAAGTATTTCTAAAGTATAAATATCCTTAAGACGTGGTCACGCAAAAAACACTTAATTTATGATTAGAAAATCCAAATTAGGATCTATGTTCAACATCTTATGAATGTCTTTATGAATCATTACTACATACTTTAAAAGTTGTTTATAAATGTGTTAATAACATAGCTACTAACATTTACACTTGTGGGAGTAATGATTCATATATTATGAATTAACTATTTACTAAACCATTATTTTGGTTTAGTGCTAAAAAAAGAAAAATCATAAAATGAAAATTACAGCATAAATAAGTTAAACATATTTTCTTTGTTACTTTTTACACTAGTATTATAGCTATTTTTCTTCTTATTCATAAATAAACAAATATATATTTTTTAAGTATTTCTTTGGAATGCCTGAAATAGTAGTTCTTTAATGTTTTGGCACAACATTAATATAAGAATAAATCATAGGCCTATGATTTTTTTTTATATATACACAAATACGCTTCAGCCCAGCTTGATCCAAACAGGGAATCAGGTGCTCAACAAAGGGACTTGAAAATCCCCTTAAAACATGTCTTACCCCAGAACACTTCAACTGGTGACTATCTAGGAGAATAAATATAGAGGAACATTCTTTCTGCATATAGAGAACATCTTCATTAACGGGACATATAAACAATAGGTTTACGTTTTGTCTTAATCGATTTCATCAGATCCTTGGGTAGGAAAAAGGAGGGAGACACCTGTACAGCCTCTCAATGGAAAACATGCTTACTTTACATTTGACAAGTAATCCTGTAAATCAATTAAAAAAAATAATACGGTTATATATACAGTAGCAGTCAAAAGTTTGGACACACCTATTCAGGGTTTTTCTTTATTTTTACTATTTTCTACATTGTAGAATAATAGTGAAAACATCAAAACTATGATTTCATGTAGTAACCAAAAAAGTGTTAAACAAATCAAAATCTATTTTTTTTATTCTAACTCTTGTTCTGCAGCCTTCTCAATTCAGATGCACACAATTGACACATTTTGCTTAATGCCCAAGGATATCAGCAAAATGATAATATCTCTAAAACTACCTAAACCTTTCGCTGGATAGCAATGCCAACCATGCAGCATATATTCCTTCTCATGTCTCATGTTTTAGTTAGGAACTCTTTCTACTGCAGTGTAACAGTTAGAACCCACTGCTGTGACAGTTAGAACCCACTGCTGTAACAGTTAGAACCCACTGCTGTGACAGTTAGAATCCACTGCTGTGACAGTTAGAACCCACTGCTGTGACAGTTAGAATCCACTGCTGTGACAGTTAGAACCCACTGCCGTGACAGTTAGAACCCACTGCTGTGACAGTTGGAACCCACTGCTGTGACAGTTAGAAACCACTGCTGTGACAGTTAGAACCCACTGCCGTGACAGTTAGAACCCACTGTCGTGACAGTTAGAACCCACTGCTGTGACAGTTAGAACCCACTGCTGTGACAGTTAGAAACCACTGCTGTGACAGTTAGAACCCACTGCTGTAACAGTTAGAACCCACTGCCATGACAGTTAGAACCCACTGTCGTTACAGTTAGAACCCACTGCTGTGACAGTTAGAAACCACTGCTGTGACAGTTAGAAACCACTGCTGTGACAGTTAGAACCCACTGCTGTGACAGTTACATCCCACTGCTGTGACAGTTAGAACCCACTGCCGTGACAGTTAGAACCCACTGCCGTGACAGTTAGAACCCACTGTCGTTACAGTTAGAACCCACTGCTGTGACAGTTAGAAACCACTGCTGTGACAGTTAGAAACCACTGCTGTGACAGTTAGAACCCACTGCTGTAACAGTTAGAACCCACTGCCGTGACAGTTAGAACCCACTGTCGTGACAGTTAGAACCCACTGCTGTGACAGTTACATCCCACTGCTGTGACAGTTAGAACCCACTGCTGTGACAGTTAGAACCCACTGCCGTGACAGTTAGAACGCACTTCCGTGACAGTTAGAACCCACTGCTGTGACAGTTAGAACCCACTGCTGTAACAGTTAGAACCCACTGCCGTGACAGTTAGAACCCACTGTCGTGACAGTTAGAACCCACTGCTGTGACAGTTACATCCCACTGCTGTGACAGTTAGAACCCACTGCTGTGACAGTTAGAACCCACTGCCGTGACAGTTAGAACGCACTTCCGTGACAGTTAGAACCCACTGCTGTGACAGTTAGAACCCACTGCTGTGACAGTTACAACCCACTGCTGTGACAGTTAGAACCCACTGCTGTGACAGTTACAACCCACTGCTGTGACAGTTAGAACCCACTGCCGTGACAGTTAGAACCCACTGCTGTGACAGTTACAACCCACTACTGTGAGAGTTAGAACCCACTGCCGTGACAGGTACATCCCATTGCTGTTGATGCAGGGACCAAAATGAAAAGGATGCAGGAGAAGAACAAACGTGACACATGTTCATAGTGGATTCCACATCTCACATTTCCATGCTTTGGCTAGAATCCCATACCTCATCACATGACCCCAACTGCATAATTACACACAATTGACATCACATTCACGGTTGGTACACATTTAAGACTTTAGAGAAAAACAAGCACACCCTAGAGCTATCTAATTTATTTCCCTCTAGTCACCGAACGCCAGCGACGAGAAATATGAGAGAAATCCTGAAGAGCGATTAATTCATTGTCACACATGGGGGGGCAGCAGTGGCAGTAATGACAGCAGGGGTCCATTAATCTCCAAAATATGGACCCCACATTGCCTGAGCCAATGGGATGGCCAGATCTGCCTGGCACCCACCGATACATGGAGTTCATGTGGAGTTCATCGTGGTGGCTGTGGTGTTGGCGATGGCGACATCGATGACGATGGAAGGGTTCTACGCTGATGCCCCACTTTCATCTGAACTCAGAACGCGGTCACTGTGGCCTTAGAGCAACTTGTCTAAATGAGGTTTGGCAGTGATGTGTTCTCCTCTACGTACACATTTTATTTGCTAGTTTTCAGTATTATTATTTTTTTGGGGGGGGGCAGCGGAGTTGGGTAATGAAGACTGGCAGAAAGTCCCTGCTTACTATACATTAATGATTAAATGATGTGAGGAAGTGATATAACCCCTCCGTTTTACAAGATAAATTCTCAGCTATTCTAATTTAATATGTTTTATTTTAACTACACATTTACTTATATTTCTCTTTTTTACCCCCTGTACTGCGTTGTACATTTTTCATTATTTTGTTTCAATGCATGAATACAAAACTTGCTAATTTTTACTGTCTGTCTGTACACAATAATTTGCGTAGCCTACATATCATCCACGCTGCACTGCCTTTTTCCAACTCTTACCCTTTAAATGTTCTGTACCGTAGTGGATTTTTCCAGTGTACCGTAGCGGTTTAATCTAGTGTACCATAAACACGTGTACCATAAACACGTACTAATCTAGTGTACTTTAGAGGATTAATCTAGTGTACCATAAACACATGGGTTAATATAGTGTACCATAGTGTATTAATCTAGTGTACCATAGCGTATTAATCTAGTGTACCATAGTGTATTAATCTAGTGTACCATAGCGTATTAATCTAGTGCACCATAGTTTTTTAATCTAGTGTACCATAGTGGATTAATCTAGTGTGCCATGGTGGATTAATCTAGTGCAACATAGTGGATTAATATAGTGTACCATAAACACATGTATTAATCTAGTGTCCATATTGGATTAATCCAGTGTACCATAGTGGATTAATCTAGTGTAATATAGTGGATGAAAAATTGGGTACCATAAACACATGGATTTATCTAGACTACCATGGTGGATTAATCTAGTATACCATTGTGGATTAATCTAGTGTACCATAAACACATGGATTAATTTAGTCTACCATGGTGGATTAATCTAGTCTACCATAATGGATTAATATAGTGTACCATAAACACATGGACAAATCTAGTATACCATAGTGGATTAATCTAGGGTACCATAATGGATTAATCTAGTGTACCATAAACACATGGATTAATCTAGTGTACCATAAACACAAGGATTAATCTGCACCTGCCCTGACTGTGTCCTGTGGCACAGCCCAAATCAAAATGTATCAAGATGTACACCCAGGGCTGGATTAATAAATCATAGGCCCCCGGACTGTATTTTGAAATCTGCAGAAGGCAAATTGACAGCCTCAACCAACCATAGAAATATAATCCATAGATGGCAGTTCCCATTAAACTGAGAACTGGCATCCAATGCTAGTGTACCCATGAGTTTAACAGTCAAATGTCCAGGGTCAGAGGTTACAAGACCCTTATATGAGTTATATGTCTATGGCCACAACACAACAAACTGTAGCCTGTATTTGTAGCCTTTATCTGGTGCACACGCTGTCCAAGTTGCAGCCTTTCAGACTGTAGGCATACCGGTATCTGCCTAAATAAAGGAAACACTTGAGTAATAAATGGATACAAAGTATATGTTATGGTGTGGGGTGCATTATCCTGGCCTGGTTTAGGTCCACTTGTAGAAGCTATGTCAATGAGCATTGAAGCTGTTCTGGCAGCTGGTGGTGGCCCAACACTTGATGTTGATGTTTCCTTCATTTTGACAGATACTTTTAAGTGCTTGTGCTAAAACTTAATCCAGACATTTTTTTTTTATAAAATATTTATCCTCCGTGGCTAAATTATGCTCTAGGTTGTATTTTGAACATTGAGAGCGGGCTCCTGTGGTTGGATAAAGAAATATATTATTTAAAAAATATATATTTAAAAAAACGTATTACATATTTTGGCCTCTTGGGCCCCCTACGGGCTTGGGCCCAGTCCTTGACTCAAACAATTGACCAGTCATATTTATGTATTATGCAGTTTGTTAACAAAAAAAAAATACATATTCATTAGTTACCCAATCAAGGCAGGGCCCCCCCGGTCACCCATATGGGCCCCCTGCCTCCTCTCCCCCCTGTCTGATGATTAGCAGAGCAGCAGCAGCAAGCTGTCTACGTCCATTGGGAGTGGGCACCTGAGTCTTCCTGCGGTTGGTGGTTTTAAGTGAAAAAAACTACATATATAACATATACTGTATATATTTCCTTAATTTATTGGGAGGGTTTCTCTTCTTTAAAAAAAAAAAAAAAACGTTGTTCTTTTGTTGTCACCTCATGGGCCTGGGCCCATGTGCCTAAGCCCGGTTAAACCCCTGCATTAAGCCGGCCCTGCTTACATCCACATACAGTACATGTGAGGGTGTTGTTCAGTATATTATTCTCTGTGTTGGATTTTTTTTATCACTGGAACTCTCGACCTCACACATGCTCTAGACAAGACACGTGAGAACAGTGCTTGTTCTCTCCTCCTCATCCCTCAATCTCCCCTGAGAGCATTAAAGTGATAATACCTTGGAGGCCACTGCCCCGCCTCTTAACCTCTCTCTCTAATCTTGCCGTGAACCTTTCACCCCGCCGTCATATCACAGAGAACGAGGGATTGGAGTTAAAGAAATATTCTATAAATGTTCCAGGTCCTCTCAGTTCCTTTAGGTCAGATTAAAGAATGTCATTTAGAGGTATTTGGTTTAATACGAAAGTGCCAGAACCACTTAATGTCAAACAGGCAATCTACTCAAATGCCAAAGGCTTACACATTGATTTCCAATCAAAACAATAAAAAAAATTAAAAAATGATATTGTCCGACATAAATAACAGAATTAAAAACAAACATCCCGAGTAAAATTAAAGCCTCAATTGTCTCTGGGAGGCCATGCTGATGATATGGAAATAATTTGGTTTTGATTAGGCTGCTGGGTTGTTCAAGATAGCACTGCGTGCTTCAGTGGCTAAACTACATGCAGCTCAATCACGGGCCTGCGTGATATTTCAATAATGATCTAGGCCGCTGAGATTGATTAAACATCCATTGTTTTCATCATAAACGGCCTCATGATATCTCTAACAGGAGGCCTGGGGGCAGAAGAGCTGACAAAGAACCAAGCTGCTATGTAGGTTAGCTTTACAAAAGCCTTTTACGAAATAAATAAATAAAGTGCTTGGAGAGGTGAGTGCTCGGTCAGCTAGTCTCCACATCCCATCGAGTTGTGTCACATCTGAGGGCAGTCACTAGGCCGTTACTGATCTAATGTGTAGCGAGTGTGCCGTCTAGCATACAAACTCAGAGCCAAGCACCGCTAGCTGAACCCGATACAAGTACACACAGAAACAGGCTCGCAGTTTTATTCCAATAGATAGTGTTGATTTTAACACGTTCCTGACACAAATATACATGTCATTGTATCTTTTAATTCATGTGGAAAAGTTTAAATGCATATTTATTTACTGTTAAGAATAAAATTGAAATGCTTTGAATCCTGGATATTTTTGGGTTTTTTTTTGCATTGTATGAATGAATGAATTAATATTTTGAGTGTATAACTGTCGATATAAAATTAATACATACGTATCAAGATAGATTCAACACCTCAACACAGAAACTGTTTACAGAAAAGGACCCGGAGAGTTGTTTTTAGCTAATGAAAAAAGTATCTTGTTTAAAATGTACTTCATTGAATGGACTAAAGGTAACGTAGGCTTACTGCTATATATGAACACTTAACATGTTTTGAGAAGGCAGAAACATGTTCTAAATATTACCACACATACCTGCAAAACGGCATTTCTAGATTTCACCTTATTAAAGATTATCATTCTCAATGCCAGACTTCCACCATGCTATTTTTTTTTTATATTTGGCATCTTACACTACTAGGGGCGAGGACCAATGAGGGACAGGAAATGCATAGACGGTGGCAGTATACACCAGTTGATATATTTCTCATCTGTAAGGTTTGCGTGGGCCTAGGGCTTGTCATTGTTAAGTTATTCAAATGCGTGAACTCTCCTTCACACAGGGCCAGGCCATAGAACAACATCGGGGGAAAAATGTCAGAAACAAATACCACTGTACTGTAAGGAGTGAATTGTGGTCATGTAGATATAATGGGGTGCCCTCTGGTTCAAGTCCAGGCTCAGACGCAGCCGGTCTCGACCGGGAGACCCATGGGGCGGCGCACAATTGGCCCAGCATCGTCCAGGTTAGGGAGGGTTTTGCCGGCACGGATATCCTTGTCTCTATTGACTCCTGTGGCGGGCCGAGCGTCACCAGGTGTATGGTGTTTCCTTCAACACATTAATAATGGCTGGCATCTGGGTTAAGCGGGCATTGTGTCAAGAAGCAGTGCGGCTTGGTTGGGTCGTATTTCGTTTCGGGAGGACGCGCGGCTCTCGACCTTCGCCTTTCCCGAGTCCGTACGGGAGTTGCAGCGATGGGACAAGACTGTAACTTTCAATTGTATACTACGAAATTGGAGAGAAAATGTAATGAAATAGTAATACAACATCACGGCTAGCATGGTAACCAGGCAGATGTCTGTACCCACGGTAACCTGGCAGGTGTCTGTACCCACGGTAACCAGGCAGATGTCTGTACCCACGGTAACCTGGCAGGTGTCTGTACCCACGGTAACCAGGCAGATGTCTGTACCCACGGTAACCTGGCAGGTGTCTGTACCCACGGTAACCTGGCAGGTGTCTGTACCCACGGTAACCTGGCAGGTGTCTATACCCACGGTAACCAGGCAGATGTCTGTACCCACGGTAACCTGGCAGGTGTCTGTACCCACGGTAACCTGGAAGTTGTCTGTACCCACAGATCAGTGGTCCACTCACTCTCATTCATGTTCCTGTGTACCAGATTCCTGGAACAGTACACTCACATTGTGATTTCTGTGTGTTTGAGTGTTTTCATTTTTCCAGAGTGACCTCCGCGTGACCAGCCACTCTCACTTAAACACAATACACTTAAAGTACACGGCCACTAAAAGTGGAACAATTTTTCCTATATGATGTCTTTATTTTTATTTCATATGTTCGTCTACACTTTGAAAATAAACTGTAAAAGAGAAACGTTTCATGCAAGTGCAAAGAATTTATCCACAAAATATTTTTTCAAATTTACTTGGTTTCTATCGTGTTCTGACTGCCAGAGTCTGGTCAAGGGTGGTAAAAGTCGATGCAAGTTTGAATATGTTTCTAAGATTTATATGTTTTTCTTTTGGTCTCTTTCCTAAAGCTTCTGCAATTACTTCTGACCCGACTCTGGCAGTCGGGTCAGAAGTAATTACTTTTGCTTTGTTATCGACACACATGAGTAGAGAACAACGATACAGAGTACTGCAAAAAGATATATATATATTGTCAGCCATTAAAATCAAGACAGCAACTGTTAATCATGCACTTTGTGCTATGAAATGTGCAACTACTCATTTTTTGGGGTCATTATATACATTCCAGTAGAAAGTAAAGAGGTAATATGTCATTGTGAATATAAAATATATATTCTACAGATCACAAAAAATGATTAGCATTACTGAATAATTAAGAAAGAGTTAAAGCTTTTCTCTGGTCCTCATCTTACGCTTTTTCTGAAGTAAGATACTACGATTCATTATGAGGACCAGAGAAAGCTATTCACATGAGCATGAATCGTTCTTTTTTTGGAGGTTGTTCAACTAAATCACACCGAAAATATTAACATCTGATTCCTAACTGATTCCTACATGAATATGCGTCAAACCTGGTATTTTCAGAAAATCGAACTTTGATCCCAATTCGGCACATGGGATCTCAAGCTAGGATTTGGCCCGTGAAAAGCACAGTGATATAACATTTTAAAAATAATTACACATAATTAGAATACGAAAATATAACATTATCGGATTTATTTTTTTTATCTAAAAACTCGTAGTAATTAATTCAACATGTATAGTCCGATGTATAAACATTCCAGATGTTATATGGTTCAACTCATGATTAATGAATAATTTATCCTATTCTCTTTTAATTTAATCAATTCTATATTTTGAAGAATGTTACCCCTCGTTAGCAGTTAGAATTTTATAGCCAACTATTAATGTAGAGGTGATTTTTTTTTTGTAAACTGTATTGGTATGCTTATGGTACAAT
Source organism: Brachymystax lenok tsinlingensis (assembly GCA_030435695.1). Classification (NCBI taxonomy): domain Eukaryota; kingdom Metazoa; phylum Chordata; class Actinopteri; order Salmoniformes; family Salmonidae; genus Brachymystax; species Brachymystax lenok. The sequence goes on along the minus strand of CM059781.1, from coordinate 5,400,457 downwards.
ACAAAATAATTGATTGTTAAATGTGAGACATGCAAGAGTATTATAAAATACAACAAAATATGAAGCCTCACACAGAATAAGCATGTCAGCGATTAAATAATTGTATCGTTATCAATAACATTTGTAGAAACAGTCCACATTACATTTATTCATAAATACGTTAAATACATTTCTAAACCTTCAACCTCTGTGATAATAATCTACATGAAGTTCACCTGATGAACTTTACAATTTAAAATCTACTCTGACGAAAAACATACATCATTCCCAGGACAGTATTGACAGAGGAATAATGACAATATCATTTTTCATAAATTATGGAATTAGAAATTATTATTATTTTGTAATTATATCTGCAAAAAAACTGTTGCATTATTCATCTGAAAATGAACACCAATTATATTTATCAATAACAAAGTAAGGGGAATAACAGTGAAATATCAATTTTTGTCTTCTTTCTGTTACAGCATTATATCATATATTATGGGTTCTGTTTTTTGAAACTGTAGTTGTTTTATGTATTTTACAATAAACACGTTTGTTTGCATGCATACCAATGTAGGCAAGAACGCAAGCATCTAACATTTATTATAAACATAACACTCAACCCTTAAATTTAAACGTAATTCATATTTTCAAAATGTATGAAAAATGTCTAACACTTTAAGCAATTTCAGACTAATAGGATTCGTAAGTGTTTGACCTTGTGACAATCGTCCAAAATCTGTAGGAAATAATACCTTCTCTGAGATAAAGTAACACAACAGTGACACGACATATGGATGATGGACTCTCGAGTGGCGCAGCGGTCTAAGGCACTGCGTCTCAGTGCTAGAGGAGTCACTACAGACCCTGGTTCGATCCTGGGCTGTATCACAACTGGCCGTGATTGGGAGTACCATAGGGTGGCGTAAACAATTGGCCCAGTGTCGTCCAGGTTAAGGGGAGGGTTTGGCTGGGGTAGGCCGTCAGTGTAAATAAGAATGAGTTCTTAACTGACTTGCCGAGTTAAATGAAGGTTAAATTAACCTATGGATACAGTGTGCTTCATCTTTATCCACGTGTTGCTTATATCTTGGGAATGTGTCCCATATAGCGATACACACAGTCTGCTGAAGTCTGACAGGGGCCACAATATAGTTCTATCCTGCTGAAGTCTGACAGGGGCCACAACAGAGTTCCACCCTGCTGAAGTCTGACAGGGGCCACAACAGAGTTCCACCCTGCTGAAGTCGGACAGGGGCCACAACAGAGTTCTACCCTGCTGAAGTCTGACAGGGGCCACAACAGAGTTCCACCCTGCTGAAGTCGGACAGGGGCCACAATATAGTTCTACCCTGCTGAAGTCTGACAGGGGCCACAACAGAGTTCCACCCTGCTGAAGTCTGACAGGGGCCACAATATAGTTCTACTGTCCGTGCGGCCGGTCCCACTTGAGGCATGGACTCTACCCCAGCTTCACCCCATTACATAAAGGGACAGGACACACCACTCTATAGGGCGAACAGACAAGAGACCATGTGACTGCATGGCCAGATATATATATATATATATATATAGAGAGAGAGAGAGAGAGAGAGAGAGAGAGAGAGAGAGAGAGAGAGAGAGAGAGCATCCCTCACCCTCGTAATTATGGCCCACAGCTCAACAACCATTTCACTAACCCAGTCATACTGACCTACTTACGGCCTGATTGTACATAGTGTTTCACATATTGTCCTGTATGAACAGCATGTGTGTAAGTGTGTGTATGTGTAGCAGAGACCCCATACGAAACAGTGGCCTTTCCTATTTTCCAGTAATATAAAACGGCTCTGGTGAAACACAATAGATAGGCTGCAATCATGAAGGCACGGCTGTCATTTATGTTCCCTCCCTGATGATAATAGCTGCCAGGACTCTTCATAGTACCCCACCAGTTACTGTAATGTACGTGGAGCAAAAAAAACAAAACCCTGTGGTAACAGAGAGACGATTGGCTGCTCAGGCTTTCACCTTTGACCCTGTATTTTATCCTGCAGGAAGTCCGTTTGGTTTGTGGGAGGATCCACATTACTGACTGATGACTAGGGTTGCCAGGAGAAAGTTGGATTCTCTCATTTACTTTGATCATTTTCATGTTGTATTGTTTAAATAAACGTTTAAATTTAAAATAGGTAAACAATATACGAAAGTAGAAAAAATGTTTCAGGTAAAATGTATAATATGGTACAATATGCACATTTTTAAAATAATTATTCTTATTATTTTTTTTCATTGACGCATTGGTATAGTTATTAGTGGATGGCTGTAATGTTTTATAATACGTTATTTGTTATATGTTACTAATATGTTATTAATGGTTATTTTAATGTCATCACAGGGCAACCATTGAAAAATAAACAATCGTGATTCTCTGTATTAATATAGATGAAAACAAAACAACATGTACACATGAATGGTGTGTGTGGTATACGGTTAACAGTCCCGAGAGGACTGAGTTGTGTGTTTATGAAGTGGCCACAGGAGAAACAACGCACATTAAATTAACATTGATTCCTATGCAACGTTCAGCGGCAGGAAAATAGGTCAGCCAGTCATAATGAGGATGAACTTTTGAACTGTGTAAAAAGTGGCTCCATTGTTCCGACATTGACCAGACAGCACCCTGTCCTTTTCAATGAATTGTTTCATCACATATATCAACTTATTTACTTGTTGTTGATAATGTCATTTTTATAAGTATTGTAGAGTATTGCTCGGGAAAGCACGGGAGGTGGATACAGAATGGCTCCCGGTAAAGATTAAAAGTGTCTCCTGGTATCATTGCTCTAATATTCATTACAGCAATAACCTGCATTTACAGTACAATTGAGATGCAATGCCTCTGTGTTCACCGCACAACGTTTTACTGCTATGGCCCCGGACTATTTACACCCACTGTACTAATGCAAATAGTAAAAGTTAATCAGACATGTTTTATTGAATATCTGAATTATTGAATACTGAATATGTGCTCTCCTGCGTTGCCTCTACGTTCAGCCATGTTAGAGATGTGCTGTACAAGATCGGCAGACAGAGTTGTTTTCTTTTTTTAGGTGGGGGGGCATTTTGCGTCATGTCTTTAGGCTGGTTCTGACCTGATTTCTGTCCGCAGCAAGCCTCCATTTGGCTTCACGAGCAAGCGGGCAGCCTTTATGAACGCTAGAAACAAAATGGCGGCTTACGGTACCTTATGCCTCCACCACGGTTTCCTTCCTGTCTCAGAGAGTGACTGTCCTCCACGAGGACTCTGTCGGCACTATGGCCACCATGTCTCTACTTTCGTACTGCGAGACAAGAAGAGGCACCCAGAATTCCGATAAAAAAAAAACAACGTTTTTTTTTTTTTACAGTTAAAGTACATGATATTTACAATCCCTGTGACTTTAAACACCTTATTATCAACTCTCTACATTACTGATTTCTATGTTTTCATATTAACAAAAAAGCTAAGTAATCGGACGTTGGCTTTCCATATGCCCAGCGTACATTTCCTTTCTCTCCCTTTCCCTTTCGCTCTGCGACTCGCTGTCTCTTTTGACTGCTATTCCTGCTCTCTCTCCGCGGCGGCATCATAATATCACATTGCACAGCCTGCCCTAGACAAATGGGAATTTCATACTCTAGTGAACACAGCCTTTACACTATCATTAGCTCACATTCTCCTCAGCGGTGCAAATGCCATGTAGCAGGACGAGGGGGGGGCCCTGGCTGACCGGGGCTGGCAGGGTGGAGGTGGTTGGAGGGTGGGGGGCCGCTGGGACGAGTGGGGAAAAAAGGGCTTCCAGAAAGTGCAGTTCGCCCTGAAGGCACGGGCCAAGTCTAAGGACTGTCGCCTGATTGGCTACATATTGCTGCCGTGCAAACACCACCAAAGTAAAGAAGATAGCATCGATTGTCTGGAGTAAATGTGGTCATTATTATTTATGTGTTATACCGCTCCTCATTTTCTTAACTTAGTCTGAATGTTGTATTAATTATTCGTCTGGAACAATTATAAACTTCTACTCACGGAGCTTCTTGAGAAGTGCAAATGTTTGGTTTTCATTAATCCTTAATACATTTCCCTTCATTGGAATTACAGAGGTTCAATTTAGAGAAGAACAGCTACATTAATACATGATGAAGTCGTTAAATGCATTGCTTAATTGAGTTATATTTGTTGTTCCTCCTTCCCAAGTATTTTCTTACACCTTATGATTAGACAGCTCTCCTTCCTCTTAGTGATGCCATACACGTTTAAGAACAAGACAATCAGTGGAAATCAGTGGAAATCAGTGGAAATCAGTGGATGAAAACTGAAATAGTTTGCAGGGGTGTTACGTTCCTTTGTTGTAGTTATCTATCTCTTTGCCTCCCATCCTATGAGCCAAAATGAACCAAACCAATTGAAAGGAAACAATGTACATATACATAAACATCTCCAAGTAGAAAAAGGGGCCAAGGGATACGAGAATTGTTTCTGTCAGTGCTCCCCCTGAGAAATGAAAGCAAATGCTGGCTCTGTCGGAAGCTATTAGGGGCGAGGACTGCTTCTCAACCTACCCTCTGTGCTCCCGACTCACGACTCTCTCCAAATCCGTAACCGCTACGCAAACTCAGCTTCCTGCGAAGTTGCTCCTCGCACTTGGAAGAGTTTGACTTCCCATTTGTTCCTATGTCGTGTCATAGTATGATGTTAGATACTTCACTTACCTACCTACCTGCAGTACATAACAGTACATTTCCAATGATTACATTTCTCAGTACTACCATAACAGCTTGGAGGGATCGATGACCGTATGAGATATGGGGGTGAAACTCTGCGGTCTCTACGCCTTGTCAGAATAATGGGTGAAGACCTTGTCTTCGCAACACTTTGTCTCTTGCACCAGTTTCTGTTAAGTAAAAAAACACAAGCTCACGAATTCAATTGGTCCTTAATCTAGGTGAAGGAAGACAGCATTTGTGAATGTGTCTGAATGGAAGAATGTGTTTGGGGGTGAAATGAGGGAGGTAGTAACAGTTTTTTAGTGCCAATATATTATTATCTACAGGGGGGGGCAGAGGAGATGAGTCTAGTCATCCATCTGAGAAGAAAATATGGCATTTTAGGTCACGGATACCACTTCCTCTTTTACATTCTCTATCTCTTTTATAGGACGGTGGGTTCATGTAGAGTGCATTGATTACAGATTTGAATGGAGCTAAAGTGGAAATGTCTCCGGGGCAACTCTCTGACCTGTCATCTTCCGTCTTCCTCCAACGGATCTGATGAGTACAGGCCCTACTCGCTTTCCTATTCACCTCTCTCTTTCTCCGTCTCTTTCTCTCTCTCCCTCTCTCTCTCTTTCTCCGTCTCTTTCTCTCTCTCCCCCTCTCTCTCTTTCTCGCCTCTCCCTCTATCTCTCTAACCTAGCCGGGCCGGGCACATTGTAGCAGTACAGCAGAGCAGAGCACCTTCCCCTCCATACATCCACCCTCCCCTCCTTCACTCCTCTCCTCCTCCCCTCCTACCCTCCAGCCTTCCTCCCCTCCTCCCCTCCAACCCTCCACACATCCACCCCTCCATCCCTTCTCCCCTCCCTGTTCATCCTCAGTGGCGTTGAAAGCAGATCTGCTCTTTAAACTAATCGTCCGTTATGTGAAACAGACGTGATTACAGGGTGACGGCGAGAATTAAGGCCGACAGAGGCCAAATGAGTCATCCATTGGTCAGGCGCAACCACCAATGCAAACTTTATTTCTATAGCTTGGTAAAAAAAAAAAAAAGAAGAAGAAGAAAACACTCAAGCAGTTTAGATCAAGTGTTATTTGGACATCTATTTCATCTGTTTCTTTGATCTTTCATCAGTAGGATACAGTTAACCATAGGGAGACAACACAATTATAGTCCAATGTAAGTGCTTCCATCCCATTCCTTTCTGTAGCATAATAGCTATATTTTAACGCGGAACTATTTGACGTAGTTCAATTTTTCACTGTTAAGTGACAGCTACATTCATTTTAAAATGACCATCTCTGTCTCCGGACTACAAACCTCATTTGAAAACCTATGGTTTTGAATTGAAGAGGTTAGTCCCTAAGCGTAGACGAAGGATATCAAGGATCTGAAAAAAAATAATATTAGAATAAAAATAAAATAAAAGCATACAATATAGCTCAATATTTGTATTATTTATTTTATACTTTTTGCTCATCTTTATCAAGGGATGGAATAATTTTGGACCTGATTGTATGTAAGCAGCCTGGGGGCAGGTAGCCTAGTGGTTAGAGCATTGGACTAGTAACCAAGAGTTTGCTAGATTGAATCCTTGAGTTGACAAGGTAAAAATGTGTCATTCTGCCCCCTGAACAAGGCAGTTAAACCCACTGTTCCTAGGCTGTTACTGAAAATAAGAATTTGTTCTTAACTGACTTGCCTAGTTAAATAAAATAAAAAGTATATACCTATATCCTATTTTAAGATGAAAAGGAAAGGTGTCCACTTCCAAAAATTTTATTTGCATAATATGCAGAAGTTAAGTGTTAGTAAAATGTTGTGTAACAAAAATGTAAATTCAACTCTATTTGTTCCCTGCTGTTTAGATATTTAGATGGCATGCATTATGGGTATGTTGATAGTTGAGCATTACTCTATATTCAGAGCAGAGGTCAGAAATCTCCCATGACTGATGTGTAGTTAAAATGCTGGTCAAGTTACACTATGAATACTAATCCTCATCCATATCTTACAATTTATTTTTTAAGTCAGTTAAGAACAAATTATTATTTACAATGACGGCCTAGGAGCAGTGGGTTAAATGCCTTGATCAGGGGCAGAACGACAGATTTTTTCCTGGTCAGCACGGGGTTTTGATCTAGCAGCTGGCCCAACGCTCTAACCACTAGGCTACCTGCTAAGCATTTAAACACGGTTTGGATCAATTGCACAGAAACAAATTTTCAGTTTTGTTTAAATGCTTGGACAATTGAATTCATTAACATGACGCAGGTAATAGGTCACCCACCCAAATTGGAGTGCAGTAATTATTTTAATTAAAACCTAAGTTGCCTCCTAAAATAAAACAAAAACTAATCACACACAACATTGTTCTCACAGTTTAACGTTTTTAGTTAAATACTATTTAAATACAATACTTTCAAATCAAGGATATTAGCTGTATACTGTAATTTATTGTCAAATATATGACAATGTTTAAAATATGATATAAAAAATGCCAAATTGTGTTTCAAGGGAGTTATGAATATACACAGTTGTTATTGTGTATTTACATGCAATAAAAACTGTATTTTCATTTAGCAAATTAATTATCAAAAAAAAATATATATATTTAAATTAAATCATAAATAATCTGAAATATCCACACAAACCTAAAAATACATTAAAAAAAATATATATATATATATAAATAGTTATTTCTGCTGGCATGTTCTGTGTGTAGACCTTTAACGACTCATATTAATGTACAGCTGGTTTGTGGTCAAGAGTCAACACAGGGTTATAGCTGGTGTGTTCAGGCAGCAGTCAAGAGTCAACACAGGGTTATAGCTGGTGTGTTCAGGCAGTGGTCAAGAGTCAACACAGGGTTTTAGCTGGTGTGTTCAGGCAGTGGTCAAGAGTCAACACAGGGTTTTAGCTGGTGTGTTCAGGCAGTGGTCAAGAGTCAACACAGGGTTATAGCTGGTGTGTTCAGGCAGCAGTCAAGAGTCAACACAGGGTTATAGCTGGTGTGTTCAGCAGCAAAAACAGGGCGAAACACTATTATGAAGGTCATTATTAATTTGACCGGAAGTGTGCTGACATCAAGGAACAGCTCTTGTAAAAGTTTTGTGGTTAACTCTGATTATTGTTGACACAGAACCGTAAATGTTACTAGATATGCTGCATGTGTTACAGAACGTCATTGTTTAAGGTAAGAACAATTAAAAATAGATATACTGCAACGTAGACGCAGGGAATCATGGAGTCAGGGAGTCAGGGAGCAGCGTGAGTTGAATGATAACGAACATGGAACGAATACAAAACAAGAGAAGCGCCTAACAAGGAAAACATAAACAATAGTACCTAACGACTGACATGACCAGTGCGCTAGATGAATGGGAAGTAATCAAGGTAGCAAATGAAGTCCAGGTGTAACTGATGATGGGGCGCAGGTGTGCTCAAAGACGGTTGCCAGGACCGGTGGTTAGTAGACCGGCCACGTCGAGCGCCGGACCACGGGAGCGGGAGTAGACGTGACATCATACAATGTTGTGAGTACGGTGTTGTACAATGTTCTGTACTCGTAAATCAACTGGGTGGTTTCATTTGTAACTCAGGCAGTACATGTCGTTTTCACTGATAGTTAAAGTATGAACAGTTAAACACTTTACATGATTCAAATGCCCATGCTGGGAAATGAATGTAAATACATGCACTTACAGCAAACGTAAATAAACAGGCGAGATGAACTAAAATGATATCCGGCACTATGAGAAAACCTGACCACAGTCAGACTGCAGTTTTACCACAGAGTGTAGGGTTTAACGACTGGCTTGAAGCCCCTGGTCCCGCTGCGTCTCTCCCTGTCTAAAGCTTGGCCAAAGGTAAACCCATGATGATAGGAATTTTCCATATGTGTTTGCCCACATTGCTGATTACTGTAAACGCCTTATATAACATAGTTCCTAACCAGAATGAAAGAGGTTTTAAAATGGATATTTTTACATCTATTCCATTGACTATTTATAACCCTAATCACTACATCAAATAAATCGCATATTTTTTGTCGTACTAACGAAATCTAAATGTATTAAATTAGGAACACGTTATTCGTACCAAGCTCATATAATTGTAATGTATGCAAAGCTGAATGAGTTCCCTGTAAAGAAAATGTCAGCCCGATTCAAACCTCTACAGACTAAAATGTGTCGGCAATCTATAGCAATTTATATCCTTTCGCGAAATCTGCATAAATAAAATACAAAATTGTAATTTTTGTTTCGTACAATTCAAAACCATTAGAGTAAATGTATTACACAGTAGCATATCATATTTACGAATGGAAATCAGCAGCGAAATCGGGAAAAGTTGCCATGTCGTATGGGTTATACCAGCTGTCATACAAAAGCATGCTTCTCTCTGTACAGAGAGCGCTGGTTGTTGGGGTTAAGGGTAGTCCCACTGGGTGGAATAGCTGCACTTGAAAGAGTTGAGTTGTAGGTCACGTGCTGTCGTAATGTATCTATCACTTTGTTTCCGCTCCGGTGGCCCAGGAAGAGGGGTTGTTTCAGGAAGACGCAAAGAAGAGGAGGAGGGACTACTTTTTCCCTGGTCATCTCTGTGTGGCGCAGCGGAGGAAGAAGGTGACAGGTGGACAGATGGGGATTAGAAACACAGACAGGTGACACAGCACATTGTACCCCTAGATCCTGGGGAACTGTGGGACCCAAATACCCTGTGGAACCGTAGGGCCCCTAAACCCTGGGGATCCGTGGGACCCCTAGACCTTGGGGAACCGTGGGACCCCTAAACCCTGGGGAAACATGGGAACCCTAGACCCTGGGGGTAACTGGGACCTCTAAACCCTGGGAAACCGTGGGACCCGTAGACTTCTGAGGAACAGTGGGACCCCTAAACCCTGGGAAACCGTGGGACCCCTAGACCCTGGGGAACCGTGGGACCCCTAGACCCTGGGGAACCGTGGTACCCCTAGACCCTGGGGAACCGTGGGACCCCTAGACCCTGGGGAACCGTGGGCGTCGAAGCGGAAGAGATATTACACAGTGATGATCTCCTATTGCAAAAACAAAGTCCCATACTCACTCACTCAGACACACACACACACAGACACACACTCACTCACTCACTCAGACACACACACACACTAAATACACTCACATACCAATAGGCACACACACACACATTTGCACACATTTGCACACACACACACACACACACACACACACACACACACACACACACACACACACACACACACACACACACACTAAATACACTCACATACACATAAGCACACACACACACACACACACACTAAATACACTCAGATACACATAGGCACACACACACACACATATGCACACACACACACACTATCTACTTACACACATACACACACAAACACTATATACACACACATATACCCACTATATACGCACACACACACAAACACACACACACACATTCACTCAGACACACACAGACACACACACACATACATACCGGCTTGAAGGCAAAACAAGCTGCCCTTTAGAGTTCATATAATCCCCATTAAGCAAAGTAGATGTTGACGAACAGTAGAGAAGAGGACAGGGTCAACAATACCCATTAAACAGTAGAGAAGAGGACAGGGTCAACAATACCCATTAAACAGTAGAGAAGAGGACAGGGTCAACAATACCCATTAAACAGTAGAGAAGAGGACAGGGTGAATCATACCCATTAAACAGTAGAGAAGGGTACACAGTGAATCATACCCATTAAACAGTAGAGAAGAGGACAGGGTGAATCATACCCATTAAACAGTAGAGAAAGGTACACAGTGAATCATACCCACTAAACAGTAGAGAAGGGTACACAGTGAATCATAGCCATTAAACAGTAGGGAAGGGTACACAGTGAATCATAGCCATTAAACAGTAGAGAAGAGGACAGGGTGAATCATACCCATTAAACAGTAGAGAAAGGTACAGGGTGAATCATACCCATTAAACAGTAGAGAAGAGGACAGGGTGAATCATACCCACTAAACAGTAGAGAAGGGTACAGGGTGAATCATACCCACTAAACAGTAGAGAAGGGTACAGGGTGAATCATACCCATTAAACAGTAGAGAAGAGGACAGGGTGAATCATACCCACTAAACAGTAGAGAAGGGTACAGGGTGAATCATACCCACTAAACAGTAGAGAAGGGTACAGGGTGAATCATACCCATTAAACAGTAGAGAAGGGTACAGGGTGAATCATACCCACTAAACAGTAGAGAAGGGTACAGGGTGAATCATACCCATTAAACAGTAGAGAAGAGGACAGGGTGAATCATACCCACTAAACAGTAGAGAAGGGTACACAGTGAATCATAGCCATTAAACAGTAGAGAAGGGTACAGGGTGAATCATACCCATTAAACAGTGGAGAAGGAGACACGTTGAATCATACCCATTTAAAGTTATTCGGGATCGGTGTCCCTTCCATGGGACTTACTTAGGCTAATGCGATTAGCACGAGGTTGTAAGTAACAAGAACATTTCCCAGGACATAGTCATTGGCAGAAAGCTTAAATTCTTGTTAATCTAACTGCACTGTCTAATTTACAGTAGCTGTTACAGTGAAATAATACCATGCTATTGTTTGAGGAGAGTACACAATATTGAACATGAAAAGTTATTAATATACAAATTAGGCACATTTGGGCAGTCTTGATACAACATTTTGAACAGAAATACAATGGTTTATTGGATCCGTCTAAAACTTTGCACATACACTGATTCCATCTAGTGGCCAAAATCGAAATTGCACCTGGGCTGGAATAATACATTATGGACTTTCTCTTGCATTTAAAAAATGATGGTACAAAAAAAATACAAAATATTTTTTCTTTTTTTTCTTTGTATTATCTTTTACCAGATCTGATGTGTTATATTCTCTTACATTCCTTTCACATTTCCATAAACTTCAAAGTGTTTCCTTTCAAATGCTACAGACAATATGCATACCCTTGCTTCAGAGCCTGAGCTACAGGCAGTTAGATTTGGGTATGTCATTTTAGGCAACATTATTTTAAAAAGGGGCGGCTAATCCTGAAGAGTTTGTTAAACAGTAGAGAAGGGTACAGGGTGAGGGTTGCGTTCAGAGGGTGACGCAAGCTCTCGCTTGACAAAGCACATCAGATGTGACAGCTGAAGCAGTGATGTGTTAAACTGCGAAAATGCGATGTCACGTCGTTCCAGAAACAAGACGTGACTGTCTAGATTGTTTGCTGGTTTCTCGTAAGCTGCATTTGTGAGAGACTAACGGTCATGTTGATTGTGACTCCAACCTCTAACTTGCCTTTTTGGTGTCTGAGCAGAAACATGTCATATGTCTTAGAGATGGGAAGGTTCCCTGAGTCTCGGACTTTCTCAATTCATGCAAGCAGTAAAGTCAGACACAAAAAAACGATAGTACTACACCTAATGGAAGAACACCGACTGTGAAGAGACTATATAAACAGGTTGACACACACACTCTAATACACACTCTAATACACACACTCTACACACACACTCTACACACACAATCTAATACACACACTGCACACACACAAAATCTACACACACACTCTACACACACACTCTACACACACAATCTAATACACACACTCTACACACACAATCTAATACACACACTCTACACACACAATCTAATACACACACTCTACACACACACTCTACACACATTCTACACACACACACTACACACACACTGCACACACACAAAATCTACACACACAATCTACACACACAATCTAATACACACAATCTAATACACACACTCTACACACACACTCTACACACACACTGCACACACACAAAATCTACACACACACTCTACACACACAATCTAATACACACACTCTACACACACACTCTACACACACACTCTACACACACAATCTAATACACACACTCTACACACACACTGCACACACACAAAATCTACACACACAATCTAATACACACACTCTACACACACACTGCACACACACAGAATCTACACACACACTCTACACACACAATCTAATACACACACTCTACACACACACTCTACACACACACTCTACACACACACTCTACACACAATCTACACACACACTCTACACACACACTGCACACACACTGCACACACACAAAATCTACACACACACTCAACACACAAAATCTACACACACACTCTACACACAAAATCTACACACACACTCTACACACACAATCTAATACACACACTCTACACACACACTGCACACACACAAAATCTACACACACACTCTACACACACAATCTAATACACACACTCTACACACACACTGCACACACACTCTACACACACACTCTACACACACACTCTACACACACACTGCACACACACTCTACACACACACTCTACACACAATCTACACACACACTCTACACACACACTGCACACACACTCTACACACACACTCTACACACACACTCTACACACACAAAATCTACACACACACTCTACACACACACACACACAAAATCTACACACACACTGCACACACACAAAATCTACACACACACTCTACACACACACTGCACACACACACTCTACACACACACTGCATACACACACTCACACACACTCAACACACACACACTCAACACACACACACTCTACACACACACTGCACACACACAAAATCTACACACACACTCTACACACAATCTACACACACACTCTACACACAATCTACACACACACTCTACACACACGTATGCTGTAACATTGTTGTATGGTGGTATTATACATTTTGTACTGTAGATATGTAGTTGTGTAATGATGGTATATGATGTACTGTTTTATTTTTTATTTTTATTTTGTGTTGTGTTTATTTTGTGTCTTAGTTTTTTTCAATTGTTTAAGCACAATTTTGAAAACAGGGCCCGGTTTGTCAAAACACTACTCACAATTAGCACAACCCTACACCAAAGTAGCACAACACTTCAGATCATTTACAAAATGGAACACTTTTGTCAAAACTATCCACGACTTCATAAAAACAATATTTTGTTACCATAAGAAACACACACATTTCATATGACTTCAATCTTTTTGAACCAGTTACACACTGCTGTTGCTAACCTAAAACACGTTTAGCAAGTCTAATTCTCAGTGATTAGAGTACTGTAAATGAAGTACACAGAGAAAGTGCAACTATACAAACACTACACAAGACCAATGCTGCAGACTGAGGAAAATATCATTTATTTCTCTCCATATACCCAAATCAGTCAACATGTCAACATGGAGAATCACAACAAAACATGTCCCAGTTTTCATGCTACTACAGTAGTGTGCATAACACTGTTAGCTCAGCAAACAACAGACAAACGTAAAATACTGTATCCAGTACAGGTTACAATTACAGTAAATAACAACAACAAACAAAACTGACAATATTGTACAGAAAATACTACAGTAAACATACTATACATTATCTCTTCGCCTAGCTGGATCTGGCCAGAGAATTTCATCAACATCACAAGCAATATCCTCATTAGCAAGACAACGCGGGAACAACAGTCTTGAATGTCGAATCCATCCTTGCACAGCTGCGGCGTCGACTTGGTCACAGGCGTCCTCCATGGCCTGAATGAGGGGTACCTGAGACTGGGGCTGGAGATCGTAAACCTTCCACCGCCATGCAGAGAAGAACTCTTCGATAGGGTTTAGAAACGGAGAGTATGGTGGAAGGTATAGTACTGTCAACTGTGGATGGTGTTGAAACCAGTTCTGGACCAAAGCAGAGCGGTGGAATGACACATTGTCCCAGATGACAGTGTATTGCATCTGGTGCATTTCATTACCTGCTGTGACCATGTGGTGCAATCGGTCCAAAAATGCGAGAATGTGAGGTGTGTTGTAAGGGCCCATTTTGGCATGACGGAGGAGAACCCCATGCTGTGAAATGGCAGCGCAAAGGGTGATGTTACCCCCACGTTGCCCTGGGACATTGATTATAGCCCTGTGGCCAATGATATTTCTGCCTCTCCTTCTTGCTTTTGTGAGGTTGAACCCTGCCTCATCAATATATATGAATTCATGCAGGATTTCCTCAGCATCCATCTGCCAAACTCTCTGAAATACAGTGAAAGACAAGATTGTGTAGTTCAGGAAAGGTCTAGTATACAGTCAATGTAAAAAAAGTAATGTGTGCAGTATGCAACATCACAGTGCTAAAGTGAACAATACAAACCTCCACATACTCATGCCGCAGCCGTTTGACCCTCTCTGAATTCTGCTCAAAAGGCACTCGATAAAGTTGTTTCATTTGAACCTGATGTCTTTTCAGGATGCGTGCCAGTGTTGACTGAGAGACCTGATGGACATTATTGAAAATGGCATGGTCACCGATAATGTTTGCTTGTAGTTCTCTGAGCCTGATAGCATTATTGGCCAAAACCATGTTTATTATCTCTCTCTCTCTTGTTCTTGCGTGAATATGGGCCACCTTCCTCTTTGTCGTTCCCGACCCACAATCCTATGTAGAGAATAATACATGTAACTTACTGTACAATGTCACAGGAAGGGGCATCACAAGTGTTGATATGGTGCATACAATAAGCGGCTGATTACTGTAACTGTAGACAGCTCTTTTACCTGTTTTCCTGTCGAAAAGTCCTTATGACAGAAGCCACTGTATATCTGCTAAGATTTGGCTGAACTCTCAGTCCAGCCTCCCTCAGCGTCAATCCGTGGTTCACAACATGGTCCACTAGTGTTGCACGAATGTCATTTGATAAGTTTGGTCCTCTTCTTCTTTGTGCACGTTCTCCTCCTGCTTCAGGTCTTCCTCGACCTCTGGCTCGGCCTCTGCCTCTTCCTCTACCTCCTTCTCCTCCTCTGTGTACTCCTCCTCTCACCATCACTCTTCTTCTGACTCCTTCCATTTTGGTTGAAGGCAGGTGAACCTACCTGCTCTATTTTTATAGTGCTTAAACCTGATTGGTGTGTCTACAATTTAGCAATTTTTCCATTTTTTACAATTGTGCACCTGATGGCTGTGTTTAACAGATTGGCTCATAGGTGTGGTAATTTGACAGTCAGTGCTTTGGAATTGCAAGGAAGTGACATCATGATATACTTCTGTGTCTGTATGTATACAAGTGTGTTTAGTGTTTTGCAAATCACTGTGTGTAATGTTTTTTCTAAATATTGTGAAGCTGACAATGTGCTTACAGTTGTGCAAATCTAGCCTTGTGTTTTGCTCCTTGAGTGGAAGGTTTTGCTAATTGTGGGAAAAGTTAAATTTTAGTGTGTAAGCAATCGTAAAAAACTGTAATGTGTTTGGGCCCCAGGAAGAGTAGCTGCTGCCTTGGCAGGAACTAATTGGGGATCCCTAATCAACCCCAGGAAGAGTAGCTGCTGCCTTGGCAGGAACTAATGGGGATCCATAATAAACCCCAGGAAGAGTAGCTGCTGCCTTGGCAGGAACTAATGGGGATCCCTAATCAACCCCAGGAAGAGTAGCTGCTGCCTTGGCAGGAACTAATGGGGATCCATGTTTTAATACAGTTAAGTACTGCACCTGCATCCTACAGTATCCTGCTGGGATGACATTAACATATTATAAAGCTATGATATCAAGTATGACATTCCTGCAAAATCTTATTTTCCAATCTGTGAGAAAATAATTCACAGTTTGATCTTAAATTTTTCTCCAAATAACTCCTTTCCTGTTAAAAGTACATATTTACCTCTGTTTATGTTTCTGGTTTTTCCAAAATGCACAATATGATAGAAATACTAGCTGTGCAGTAATGAATGAAAATGACTCTAGTCTGGTTTTAATATAACTATCCCCTCCCTAGACCTCTGGGACAGGGGTATGCAAAGACAGTCTTTGGTGAGTCGCTGTGCGCGCCAAGCAAAAAGCACATTTCTGTGGTGAACTCATATGCCAAAGGGAGTCTATGGTGAATCGCTGTGCGTGCCAAGCAAAAGCACATTTCTGTGGTGAACTCATATGCCAAAGTCATACTATACCAATGGGCATTGCTCCATATCATGTGAGGCCCTAAACATGAATACAAACACACGCACACGCCTGCGTGACTACAGTGCAAAGTGAATAAATGTATCAAATACAACCAAATCAAACTTTATTTGTCACATGTGCCGAATCCAAGAAGTGTAGACTTTACCGTGAAATGCTTACTTACAAGCCCTTAACCAACATTGCAGTTCAAGAAGAGTTAAGAAATTATTAAACCAAGTAGACTAAAATAAAAAGTAACAATACAAAGTAACACAATAAGAATAACAATTACGAGGCTATATAAAGGGGGCACCGGTACCGAGTCAGTGTGCAGGGGTACAGGCTAGTTGAGGTAGCAGAGAAAACTATAACTTGGGTGAATGGAGTCTCTGACGATTTTATGGGCAATCTGACACCGCCTATTCTATAGGTCCTGGATGGCAGGAAACTTGGCCCCAGTGACGTACTGGGACGTTCGCATTACCCTCTGTAGCGCCTTATGGTCAGATGACGAGCAGTTGCCATACCAGGTGGTGATGCAACCGGTCAGGATGCTCTAGATGGTGCAGCTGTAGAACCTTGTGAGGATCTGGGGACCCATGCCAAATCTTTTCAGTCTTCTGAGGGGGAAAAGGTGTTGTCATGCCCTCTTCACAACTGTCTTGGTATGTTTGGACCATGATAGATCGTTGGTGATGTGGACACCAAGGAACTTGAAACTCTCGACCAGCTCCACTACCGCCCCACCAATGTTAATGGGGGCCTGTTCGGCCTGCCTTTTCCTGTAATCCACAATCTGCCCTTTTGTCTTGCTCACATTGAGAAAGAGATGGTTGTTGTCCTGGCACCACACTGCCAGTTCTCTGACCATCTCCCTATAGGCCGTCTCATCGTTCTCGGTGATCAGGCCTACCACTGTTGTGTCGTCAGCAAACTTAATCATGGTGTTGGAGTCGTGTTTGGCCACGCAGTCATGGGTGAACAGGGAATACAGGAGGGGACTAAGTACACACCCCTGAGGGGCCCCAGTGTTAAAGATCAGCTTGGCAGACAGGTTGTTGCCTACTCTTACCACCTGGGGGCGGCCCGTCAGGAAGTCCAGGATCCAGTTGCAGAGGGAGGTGTTTAGTCCCAGAGTCCTTAGCTTAGTGATGAGTTTTGTGTCACTGTGGTGTTGAACGCTGAGCTGTAGTCAATGAACAGAATTCTCACATAGGTGATCCTTTTGTCCAAGTGGGAAAGGGCAGTGTGGAGTGCGATTGAGATTGCGTAGATTGTGGATTGAGATTCTGTGGATCTGCTGGGGCGTTATGCAAATCTGAGTGGGTCTAGGGTGTCCGGGAGGATGTTGTCGATGTGAGCCATGACCAGCCTTTCAAAGCACTTCATGGCTAACAACATGAGTGCCACGGAGCAGTAATCATTTAGGCAGGTTACCTTTGCTTCCTTGGGCACAGGGACATGGTGGTCTGCTTGAAACATGTATGTATTACAGACTTGGTCAGGGAGAGGTTGGAAATGTCAGTGAAGACACTTGACAGTTGGTCTGCGCATGTTTTGAGTACACGCCCTGGTAATCCGTCTGGCCCAGGGGCTTTGTGAATGTTGACCTGTTTAAAGGTTTTTTTCACATCGGTTACCGAGAGCGTTATCACACAGTCATCCAGAACAGCTGGTGCTCTTGTGCATGCTTCAGTGTTGCTTGCCTCGAAGTGAGCATGAAAGCCATTTAGCTCTTCTGGTAGGCTTGCGTCACTAGGCAGCTCGGGTCTGTATTTCCCTTTGTAATCCGTAATAGTTTTCAGGCCCTGTCACATCCGACGAGCGTCAGAGCCGGTGTAGTATGATTAATTCTTAATCCTGTATTGACGTTTTGCTTGTTTGATGGATCATCTGAGGGCATAGCAGGATTTCTTATAAGCGTCCGGTTTAGTGTCCCGCTCTTTGAAAGCGGTAGTTCTAGCTTTTAAAATAAAAAGAATAGGCAGCCTGGAGAAGAATATCAAGTACAAAAAAAAATGCTAATTGGCATGGATTTTCCTCTGGTTTTTGCCTGCTATATCAGTTCTGTTATACTCACCTACATTATTTTAACACTCTTAGAAACTTCAGAGTGTTTCCTATCCAATAGTACTAATTATGTGCATATCCTATTTTCTGGGCCTGAGTGGCAGGCATTTAACTTTGGGCACACCAGACTCTCCAAAACCGTCACCTATGCAGCCGCTCCCTAAGAAGTTAACTTGATGCGGATGTTGCCTGTAATCCATGACTTCTGGTTGGGATATGTATGTACAGTCACTGTCGGGGACGATGTCGTCGATGCACTTACTGATGAAGCCGATGACTGAGGTGGTGTACTCCCCAATGCTTTTGGATGAATCCCACAACATATTCCAGTCTGTGCTAGAAAAACAGTCCTGTAGTGTAGCATCCGTGTCATCTGACCACTTACGTATTGAGCGAGTCACTGGTACTTCCTGCTTTAGTTTTTGCTTGTAAGCAGGAATCAGGAGGATATAATTATGGTCAGATTTGTCCAATGGAGGGCGGGGGAGAGCTTTGTATGCATCTCTGTGTCTGGAGTAAAGGTGGTTGAGGATCTGATTGTAAAACGGTGTTAAGTTTGCCTGCATTAAAGTCCCCGGCCACTAGGAGCGCCGGTTGTGGGTGACCATTTTCTTCTTTGCTTATGGCTGAAGTCAGGTGTCTGTATGTGAATTCAAACAGTTTTGGGAGAGCATTGTGTTAGTGGTAAATGCAACAAAGTCAGATTACATTAAACCATATTTTATTAACAAAAATGAATGTTATACACAACAAACACATGATCAACCTTATTCCAAGTATTGTAATCAATTTAGCGCCAGTAATGCAATTTACTCAAATATAAATGACTCCATTGTCAGCGTTTTTTGTTCATTATTTCAGATGTGTTTCATAACATGATTTTCATTGAATGTAATGTCGTTAGCCAAGCCTCACTGAGCCGCTTGTAAATAAGTAATGAGACTATATGGAAACGCTGTTCCTTTAATTTTACATGAGAATGGACACAATACCACAACCCCATCCCGCCAACGGAAATGTGTATATTCTGTAATGACAAGTCCGCTAACACATTTAAACCGCAATACAAAAATACATCCATTCTTCAATGGTGTGATACTTATTTCAATTTAGATTTTTATTGCTGCCTATTTACTGTAAGTGTGTGTTCAACTAGCAGGCAGGGGGACACAGTCATTATTTATGTTGTTTTAATTGATTTAAGCATGGGGTTGTCATATCAAACTCACTAAGAGAGAGAGAGAGAGAGAGAGAGAGAGAGAGAGAGAGAGAGAGAGAGAGAGAGAGAGAGAGAGAGAGAGAGAGAGAGAGAGAATAGCACAGTTTTAACCCCCAAGAATATGGGAGAATAGACCAGCTTTACCCCCAAGAAGAGGGGAGAATAGACCAGCTTTAACCCCCAAGAAGAATGGAGAATAGACCAGCTTTACCCCCCAAGAAGAGGGGAGAATAGACCAGCTTTAACCCCCAAGAAGAGGGGAGAATAGACCAGCTTTAACCCCCAAGAAGAAGGGAGAATAGACCAGCTTTAACCCCCAAGAAGAGGGGAGAATAGACCAGCTTTACCCCCCAAGAAGAGGGGAGAATAGACCAGCTTTAACCCCCAAGAAGAGGGGAGAATAGACCAGCTTTAACCCCCAAGAAGAGGGGAGAATAGACCAGCTTTAACCCCCAAGAAGAATGGAGAATAGACCAGCTTTACCCCCCAAGAAGAGGGGAGAATAGACCAGCTTTAACCCCCAAGAAGAGGGGAGAATAGACCAGCTTTACCCCCCAAGAAGAGGGGAGAATAGACCAGCTTTAACCCCCAAGAAGAGGGGAGAATAGACCAGCTTTACCCCCCAAGAAGAGGGGAGAATAGACCAGCTTTACCCCCCAAGAAGAGGGGAGAATAGACCAGCTTTAACCCCCAAGAAGAGGGGAGAATAGACCAGCTTTACCCCCCAAGAAGAGGGGAGAATAGACCAACTTTACCCCCAAGAAGAGGGGAGAATAGACCAGCTTTACCCCCCAAGAAGAATGGAGAATAGACCAGCTTTAACCCCCAAGAAGAATGGAGAATAGACCAGCTTTAACAGCTTTTAACCCCAAGCAATAAGACTGTTGAGCAACTAATCAAATGGCCACCTGGACTGCTCCTCACTGTTTGTTATCTATCTATCTACTTTACTTCAACTAACCTGTACCCCTTCACATTGACTCAGTACCGGTACCACCTGTATATAGCCTCGTTATTGTTGTGTAAATGTATTGTGTTACTTTTTGATTGTTTAAAAAATATATATATATATATATATATATTTAGTAAATATTCTATTTCAAACTCTATTTCTTGAACTGCATTGTGTTTAAGGGCTCGTAAGTAAGCATTTCACAGTAAGGTCTACACCTGTTGTGTCAATTTGATTTGATTGGAAATGTGAGTGAAAGCGGAATAAGGTATTCAGAGATTAAATGCAGGCTCTGCTTCCTCACATTTCAAGTAGAGTAAAAGCAGGTCTTTCTGAGATCCCCCGAGGGGCTGGAGAGAGAGGAAGCTCAGACCAGATCATCCAAACTTCTCTGATGGTGTCATCACAGAGGTTGCCCAGGACAACCTGTTTTTTTGCTTTGCCCCTACACAGGTGCGATGTCAAGAGGTTTTCATCATCATCATCATCTTCGCCATCATCATTATCACCATCACCATCACCATCACACACCCTCCTCTTTCAACATGCTGCAAATCCCATCATTGGCACTTCCACATTTTGAGAGACTGATTTTCTCTGGGATATAGGACCATTTTACCATCCCCTAATCTCACCGTCCTTCTACCACTTCGCTTCGCTCCGTCTTTCTTACGTTTTTTTATTTTATTTCTCCGTGAAAAGATAGGGGATCCGGTCGAAAAAATGTAGAATATGATAAGTCAGGATGAGCTCTTCAGTGTTCCATTGTGCTGAAGGAATTACCTTCCTACACTATCTTATTTTGAACAATGCCTGATATATCTAATTATGGACTCATTTAGCAGCTAAAGGGTTGGTTTACTGTGCAGATTAGTGTGTGTATGCGTACATCCAGGAGTGTGTGTGTCTGTGTCTGTGTGTGCGTGTCTGTGTGTGTATGTCTGTGTGTGTGTGTGTGTGTAAACGTGCGTGCGCGCGTGTGTGTGCATGCATGCGTGTCCATGTGTGTGAGTGTGTGTGTAGCTGAACAGATCCAGGTAACAGCTGAACAGATCCAGGTAACAGCTGAACAGATCCAGCTAACAGCTGAACAGATCCAGGTAACAGCTGAACAGATCCAGGTAACAGCTGAACAGATCCAGCTAACAGCTGAACAGATCCAGGTAACAGCTGAACAGATCCAGGTAACAGCTGAACAGATCCAGCTAACAGCTGCGTGCGCGCGTGTGTGTGCATGCATGCGTGTCCATGTGTGTGAGTGTGTGTGTAGCTGAACAGATCCAGGTAACAGCTGAACAGATCCAGGTAACAGCTGAACAGATCCAGGTAACAGCTGAACAGATCCAGCTAACAGCTGAACAGATCCAGGTAACAGCTGAACAGATCCAGCTAACAGCTGAACAGATCCAGGTAACAGCTGAACAGATCCAGGTAACAGCTGAACAGATCCAGCTAACAGCTGAACAGATCCAGGAAGTAGCTGAATATTATACGCATACAGTACACACACACACACACACACACACACACACACACACACACACACACACACACACACACACACACACACACACACACACACATTGCTCTTGTACATTAATGCTTGTGTTGGAATGAGCCTGTAATGAAATTAGCTTTTCCAGGCCTACAAAAGAGGAAAAACAGGTGCAACGTGATGTGTCAAGATGAGCCCCATGAGTGAGCCAATATTTTCATATTATTCCCTTTTATTCATCATTCAAAGTAGTGCACTTTGTTATAATGGTGCCGGAGGAGATGGTTGCCATTTTACGGGCTGCTAACCAATTGTGACCCGTTTTTAGGAAACTAGGCGTATGAAGAGAGCCGTATGGTGAGCCGTATGAATTTATGAATTATTATATGAATTAATCAATATTGTTTTTTTGGCAGAAATGCTTTCTCGAACATGTTAACTTTTACGTTTCTTATTAACAAACTTGTTTGCCTGCTGTTAAATTGAATAAAATTAAATTACTAGCCTAGTTGGTTTAACCAAAGAATAAGAGAGCAACCACGATTAGCTGAGATAATGAGTGGGCTCGACAATGCCGAGAGATGAGTTTGGATTGGTCTGCCATATAGCATGCTTTTGTCCATTTTAACTGGCCTGTAAGTCTAGTTAAGCCTGTCTATATTTAAATGTATCGTGTATTAAAACTGCATAAGCGTTGCTCTCCACTTTCTGGAGGACTGAGTTTTGAAATCAGTGGAATTAGAGTATAATAGCTAAGGAGATGGAGAAAAACACCTGTATCCCGGATTACATCTTCAAACTAAGGGCACCCATGGCATCTGACCGGAGACGCGTCAAAACCATGAATGATATATACGGGTAAGCTAGACTAGCTTGCTACATTTTCAGATATTACACATGTCAAACTTTGACAGAAAGAGCCATTTGCTTGGCTATCTATAGCCTAATGTTAGCTAGCTAACATTGTACCTGGTCGGTTAGTTGGTTGGTTGCAGGGTAGTAACGTCATGAGTTGTGATTATGGTTCATTGTTTACTTAGCTAGCTAGCTAATGTTAGCTGGCTGGCTAGCTAGCTAACATTACGTGTATATGACCTTATTATTCGTATCTCAGAGCTATTGGCTTGGCTAGCTATAGCCTAATGTCAGCTAGCTAACATTTAATATGGTTGGTAAGCTACCTGCACTATGCAAGCAACCATTTCAGGTGTGTTCGTATATTCAATCTGGCCATCTACTCCGATTTCAGAGCACTCTCGTCTGTGTGCAAGAGAGCGCAGAATAACTGATGAATTTACAAATGCTCAGCACCCGTTGAATACGGCCGGTGTCATAAAACCTGGGCAAAAAAAAGGATAATTAAATTGTTGCCAGCAGCACAGTTACATTCACCAACACTCTGGATAACATGGAATCAGCCTAACCAGCTCTGCTAGGGAGAGTAAAATGGTCAGAATGGGGTGTTCTCTCATTATGTGTCGGGAAGTAGCTAGCAATTTAGCCTTTGTTAGCCTGTTAGCTCGGGTGCTTGACTGTCGTTGTGAAGTCAGAACCCTACTCATCGCCCAGAGTGTCCTGAGTGCTGAGTAAAGGGTCAGAAAACTAAATGTGTAAATGTGAATTTAAATCTAAACGTTAAGGAAGTCTCAAGGTTTTGGTCACCTGAGGTAGAGTATCTCATGATAAGCTGTAGACCACACTATCTACCAAGAGAGTTTTCATCTATATTATTTTGTAGCTGTCTATTTGCCACCACAAACTGATGCTGGAACTAAGACCGCACTGAATGAGCTTCATAAGGCCATAAGTAAACAAGAAAATGCTCATCCAGAGGTTGCACTCCTAGTGGCCGGGGACTTTAATGCATGGAAAACTTAAATCTGTTTGACCTAATTTCTACCAGCATGTTACATGTGGAACCAGAGGGAAAACAACTCTAGACCTCCCAACTCTAAGCTCTCCCTTGCCCTACATTTGGCAAATATGACCATAACTCTATCCTCCTGATTTCTGCTTACAAGCAAAAACCAGTGACTCGCTCAATACAGAAGTGGTCCGATGACGCAGATGCTAAGGTAAAGGACTGTTTTGCTAGCACAGACTGGAATATGCTCCCAGGATTCTTCCGATGGCGTTGAGGAGTATGCCACATCATGTCACTGGCTTCATCAATAAGTACATGAATGACGTCATCCCCACAGTCACCGTACATACATACCCCAACCAGAAACCATGGATTACATGCCACATCCGCACTGAGCTAAAGGGTAGAGCTGCCACTTTCCAGGAGCGGGAGTCTAACCCAGACTCTTATAAGAAATCCCGATATGCCCTCCGACGAACCTTTAAACAGGCAAAGCATCATTTCAGGACTAGGATTAAATCCTGCTATACCGGCTCTGACACTTGTCGGACTACTATCAAACTATTATGGACTACAAAGGAAGCACAGCCGCGAGCTGCCCAGTGACACGATCCTACCAGGTCAGCTAAATTACTTCTATGCGCTCTGATAGACAAGCAACACTGAAGCATGCATGAGAGCAACAGCTGTTCCGGATGGTCCAGACGGATTACCAGTTGGTGAACTCAGAGCATTGCGTTGACTACCTAGAAAGTGTCTTCACTGACATTTTCAACCGAGTCTGTAATACCAACATGTTTCAAGCAGACCATAATAGTCCCTGTGCCCAAGAACACCAAGTTAGCCTGCCTAAATGACTACCGACCCGTGGCACTAATGTCTGTAGCCATGAAGTGCTTTGAAAGGCTGGTCATGGCTCACATCAACTCCGTTAGTCCAGAAACCCCTAGACCCACTCCAATTTGCATACCGCCCCAACAGATCCACAGATGACACAATCTCTACTTCCACACTGCTCTTTCCCACCTGTGTTGTGTGTGTGTGTGTTTGTGTGTGCAATGCGCCCTATCTATATGATGTATCTAAATTGTTGGTTATTATCTTACATCAAAAAATGACTTATCTTTTCAATCCAACCCTTCAAATTCATCTTTGCCATACACATCAAACAACTATTTTCTACTGTACTGGCCCTATGTAGCTTTCGAAAGGGCATTGATCGACAAACTGGATATTATGATACTTACAATAGACTTTTAAAAGCTTTTGAAAGGTTTGCATTCCTAAACTGAATGCATCAGTCCCAATAATGGGCCACTCTTCTAAGCAAACAGCAACCAGAGATGAGGCGGCCCTCACGACTCATAATGTCACAGACAGATCTACTTATCAGCCATCTCCATAAACATATTGAGATGGATACACAGTAGAGATGCAGTTCTGCTGTTGACACCTGCCCTTAATATCTTAGACCTATCACATCAGAGTGTTTTCTCCTCTCTCTCTCTCTCTCTCTCTCTCTCTCTCTCTCTCTCTCTCTCTCTCTCTCTCTCTCTCTTCCTCTCTCCCTGCACAAAAACAAACAAACAATAAATTCATGTTTTATGGCGTAATGTAATTTACTTAACTCAATGGAACTTGATATGCACCAGATTCATTCGGATAGAAATGAACTGCCCAAATTGTGTTTGTCTTTTTGGGGAGTAGGGGGCAATTGCGGCCTACAATTATTCCCCCCATTCAGGGCTTCCTGCATGTGGGGCCTTCCTACATCTGTAGGAACCCCTCTTTATACTTCTATTGGTCAGTTGTTAAATTAGGAAAGGCACTCCAGTATAATGCAGAATGACGTTCGTTGCCAGCCGCCAACAAACCCCACAGGATACGGGGCCGGGGAGACAACGGTAGCTAGTTAGTCCTTTGCAAACTGCCTGTCGTGCACGGTTTTCCCACGGTTATGTTAACGACAGTGAGGGCAGGTGTTCGGCAGGCGGCAGCAAAGGACACTGTGTGATAGCTTAACCAGCTAGTCCTGGCTTAGCGAGCTAGCCAGCTAGTACACCGCAGACGTGGGCGACACTATGTGCTAACTAACTAGCAAGCTAGATAGCACATGGTGTTGCAAACTATCAAGCTAGCTAGCATATGGTTTGGGGATGACCGGTAGACAGTAGGGTCCTCCGCCCATCGCCTGCCGGCCATGGTTTTCTCCGGTACACAGCAGGTGGGAGACAGGGGGTGAACCATGTGCTAAACAACTAACTAGCAAGCTAGCACACAGTGTCGCTAACTAGCAAGCTAGCTAGTTAGCTAGCACATGGCGTTACCCTAGCCTCCCGTCTGCTACTGTGCCAGCGGGAGATGGGAGAGACCGGTAGACAGTGTCCTTTGCCACCTGCCTGTCTGGCACACTCCCGCAGTTCTGTTAACAACAATGAGGGCCGATATTCAGGAGGTGGGTTTGAAGGACACAGTTTACTGGTGTCGCTCCCGCTAGGACTCCGGTAGGCGTCCTCCTTGCTATTTTTATTTCCCTTTTGACCCACAAGGGGGGCAATGGAGCAATCAGCAGGAACCAATGGGGTGCTTGAGGGCGGTGCGTTCATGCAGGAACCAATGGGATGCTAATAATTTCTAATTGTGTTTCAATAGGACAATTCCATTAAGTAGATTTGTATTAATAATTTGGGGTAAAAATAATACAAATAACCTGTTTACATTAGATGTAACTACATTTCAATTGAATTAATTAGATCCGAAGACTCTCTCCCTGTTTCTCCCTGTGTCTGTCTCTACCTGCCTGCCTGCCTGCCTGCCTGCCTGTCTCTCTCTCTCTCTCTCTCTCTCTCTCTCTCTCTCTCTCTCTCTCTCCTGATAATTATCATGGTGTGACATCAGAGTGGACAGAGAGACAGTTGCATGCTGGATGCTGGACAGGGTTAGAGGATGGGGGTGGCATCTGGGAACAAGCCTGTGAACAGTCCATTAACGACGAAGCTGCGGCTGCCAGAAAAATCCCCCAAACCAGTAGATGAAAGCCACACCAGTAATGACTAACACATTAAGGCAGGCTATGGGGAGATGGAACCTGCAGATGTGTTCACTGTCCCTGGTCAGACATGAGGAAAGGAGAGGCATCAGACTCCACATTAAATTGCATTACTAATTTCCACAGCAGCTAGCCTTCTTTCATTGGCGTTAAGGTGGGCTAGTGAACAAAAGAGACACTTTATGAGCTCTTTGCTGTACACGCAGAGTAGATGACAGGTGAGTTTACACCTCAATGACTCCTTAAGCCCCTGTCACTGAGCAAACTGCTCAGATTTCCTCCATTCACACAACCTACTGTATTAAAGCACTCCGCCAGTCAAAGACTATATGAATTAAATGGATGGTGAGATATTTTGTCTACGTACCCAGAGTCAGATGAAATCATGGATGCCATTTTGTATGTCTCTTTGTGCATTTTAAAAGGAAGTTGAAGAAAGTTTTGTGAGTCGTTGCTAACTAGCGTTAAAGGGAAAGTCAAGGGGGGATACCTAGCCAGTTACACAACTGAATGTATTCAACAGAAATGTGTCTTCCTGCATTTAAAACCCCAACCCCTTCGATGACTGGAAGTCTACAAAGGTACAGCTAGCATGCTAGTAGAAAAAATCTCTCACTATTCCTTTAACAGGTGGCTCAGGCTTGGTCTAACCTTACAGCCCACCCAGGGGTTTGCTTTGACGTTAAATGTCGTGAGAATTCCAGACAGTGGCGTTCATGTATTCCTTATTCTTCTTTTCCGTGTGATCTTCCAGACAGAAAGTTACGGGTATTTCTGTGTTGAGACCAAAATACTGCCTAAAAAAAATTACATTTCTCTCAAGTTGCTTAAGGTCAGTAAGAAGAAGACAGTCCTTCAGTAAGTCACCATGACATCACAGTGTCATTATATTTCCCAAATACTTGGTTTATATACGGCAAAGAAAAGCAACATTTGCAGACAATGAGTCATGCCAGTCATGACAGTGTGAAAGTAAAGTTAGGAGGAAAAACAAGGGCACGTAGACAATTGACCCCGGACTGAAGGAACATCAAGTCCTCCTAAAAGTTTTCTGTGTACCTTGTGAGGAAAAACAATACAAAATCCCAGATACCATTCGTCCACAGCGAACCTGGAGCCCGGCGGGAGACGTCTGCAGAAATTAATGAGGTCACTTGTTTGATGGGTTGGTAATACATTTCTCTGTAGGTGGGCCAGTCTGTTGTCTGCTGGGTGGGAGAAGAACACATTACATTTTCCTAATTAACTTGTGTTCCGTTTGTGCTAATTGTCCCACATGGCACCCTATTCCCTGTTTAGTGTACTACTTTAGATCATGTCCATTAGGGCTCTGGTCAAAAGTAGTGAACCATATAGGGAATAGGGTGCCATTTGGGATGCCCTCGGCCCTGTCCGTTACTTTAGGAATCTGAAGACAACAACACTGACCGCTTCAGCTAAACCCTATTTTTAGAGAAAATGTCACTACAGCTAAAGCCCTTTATTCGAGGAAATGTCTCATCAGCTAAGCCCTTTATGAGAGGAAATGCCACTTCAGCTAAAGCTCTTCATTAGAGGAAATGTCACTTCAGCTAAAGCCCTTTTAGGCAAAATGTCACTTCAGCTAAAGCCCTTCATAAGAGGAAATGTCACTTCAGCTAAAGCCCTTCATTAGAGGAAATGTCACTTCAGCTAAAGCCCTTCATTAGAGGAAATGTCACTTCAGCTAAAGCCCTTCATTAGAGGAAATGTCACTTCAGCTAAAGCCCTTCATTAGAGGAAATGTCACTTCAGCTAAAGCCCTTCATTTGAGGAAATGTCACTTCAGCTAAAGCCCTTCATTAGAGGAAATGTCACTTCAGCTAAAGCCCTTCATTAGAGGAAATGTCACTTCAGCTAAAGCCCTTCATTAGAGGAAATGTCACTTCAGCTAAAGCCCTTCATTAGAGGAAATGTCACTTCAGCTAAAGCCCTTCATTTGAGGAAATGTCACCGGACATTTTTTATCCAATACATCTCTCTATCGACCATATCTGTTACTATCTCTCTCTACCCTCGGTTGTGTATTTCTCTCTAGACCTGGTGTCAATCTACCTTGCAGCAGCAGTGTGAAGGTCGAGCTGAGGGTAACAGCGAAACATCGTGGTCGATGTGTGTTTAAAGCTTGTTGGTAGAGCTGAGGGTAACAGCGGATCATCCTGGTCGCTGTGTGTTTAAAGCTAGTTAGCAAAGCTGAGGGTAACAGCGGAACATAATGGTCGCTGTGTTTTCAAAACTTGTTGAGAGGGGTAGGCAAGAGAGGAGACTGTCTCATACTGGTCATTATGGTTCTACCTCCAACTGGTCATACTGGCCACTCAGGGTCTACCTCATACAGGTCATTATGGTTCTGCCTCATACTGGTCATTACATTGCTAGCTCATACTGGTCATTATGGTTCTACCTCATACTGGTCATTATGGTTCTACCTCATACAGGTCATTTGATTCTACCTCATACTGGTCATTATGGTTCTACCTCATACAGGTCATTATGGTGCTACCTCATACTGGTCATTATGGTGCTACCTCATACTGGTCATTATGGTTCTACCTTGTACTGGTCATTATGATGCTACCTCATACTGGTCTTTATGGTTCTACCTCATACTGGTCATTATGGTTCTACCTCATACTGGCCAATATGGCACTACCTCATACTGGTCTTTATGGTTCTACCTCATACTGGTCATTATGGTGCTACCTCATACTGGTCTTTATGGTACTACCTCATACTGGTCATTATGGTTCTACCTTGTACTGGTCATTATGATGCTACCTCATACTGGTCTTTATGGTTCTACCTCATACTGGTCATTATGGTTCTACCTCATACTGGTCTTTATGGTTCTACCTCATACTGGTCATTATGGCACTACCTCATACTGGTCTTTATGGTTCTACCTCATACTGGTCATTATGGTTCTACCTTGTACTGGTCATTATGATGCTACCTCATACTGGTCTTTACGGTTCTACCTCATACTGGTCATTATGGCACTACCTCAAACTGGTCATTATGGTTCTACCTCATACTGGTCATTATGGTTCTACCTCATACTGGTCATTATGGTTCTACCTTGTACTGGTCATTATGATGCTACCTCATACTGGCCAATATGGCACTACCTCATACTAGTCATTATGGCACTACCTCATACTGGTCATTATGATTCTACCTCATACTGGTCATCATGAATCTACCTCATACTGGTCATTATGGTACTACCTCATACTGGTCATTATGGTTCTACCTCATACTGGTCATTACGGTGATAGCTCATACTGGTCATTATGGTTCTGCCTCATACTGGTCATTATGGTGCTACCTCATACTGGTCATTACGGTACTACCTCATACTGGTCATTATGGTTCTACCTCATACTGGTCATTATGGTTCTACCTCATACTGGTCATTACGGTTCTAACTCATACTGGTCGTTATGGTACTACTTCATACTGGTCATTATGGTTCTACCTCATACTGGTCGTTATGATGCTACCTCATACTGGTCATTATGGTTCTACCTCATACTGGTCATTATGGTACTACCTCATACTGGTCATTATGGTTCTACCTCATACTGGTCGTTATGATGCTACCTCATACTGGTCATTATGGTTCTACCTCATACTGGTCATTATGGTACTACCTCATACTGGTCATTATGGTGCTACCTCATACTGGTCATCATGAATCTACCTCATACAGGTCATTATGATGCTACCTCATACTGGTCATTATGGTTCTAACTCATACTGGTCGTTATGATGCTACCTCATACTGGTCATTATGGTTCTACCTCATACTGGTCATTATGGTACTACCTCATACTGGTCGTTATGGTACTACCTTATACAGGTCATCATGAATCTACCTCATACAGGTCATTATGATTCTACCTCATACTGGCCATTATGGCACTACCTCATACTGGTCATTATGGTTCTACCTCATACTGGTCGTTATGGTGCTAACTCATACTGGTCGTTATGGTGCTAACTCATACTGGTCATTACGGTGCTACCTCATACTGGTCGTTATGGTGCTACCTCATACTGCAGTCGTTATGGTTCTACCTCATACTGGTCGTTATGGTGCTACCTCATACTGGTCGTTATGGTGCTAACTCATACTGGTCGTTATGGTGCTAACTCATACTGGTCATTACGGTGCTACCTCATACTGGTCGTTATGGTGCTACCTCATACTGGTCGTTATGGTTTTACCTCATACTGGTCGTTATGGTGCTACCTCATACTGGTCGTTATGGTTTTACCTCATACTGGTTGTTATGGTGCTACCTCATACTGGTCGTTATGGTTTTACCTCATACTGGTTGTTATGGTGCTTCCTCATACTGGTCGTTATGGTTTTACCTCATACTGGTTGTTATGGTGCTACCTCATACTGGTCATTATGATTCTACCTTATACTGGTCATAATGATGCTACCCCATGCTGGTCATTATGGTGCTGGCAATATTTCACAGTTCTAGGAGCATCTTTGTGTCTCACAAATGTCTCCAAAGTTGCTCATTTAGAGAACAGATCTCCCTCCCTCTCTCAAGTCTTTCCCCAGTCAGTGTGTGTGTGTGTGTGTGTGTGTGTGTGTGTGTGTGTGTGTGTGTGTGTGTGTGTGTGTGTGTGTGTGTGTGTCTGTGTGTGTGTGTGTGTGTGTGTGTCTCCAGTGCATTAGCCTGGCCTGGTGTCATCTGACAGTGCCCAGCGTCATAAAGCAGAGTGCTCTGACAGCCCAGTGGAAAAGCCCTTTTAGTGACTGTAAAGGACAGTATGTTAGATAGGCTCGTACTGAACCCTAATCACACCAGGCCATCCTTGGCCAAACAGAGATCTTTACTGGGGCCCTCAACTCTGGGCTAGCTAGCTAGCGAACTCCACACCAGGTCATCCTTGGCCAAACAGACATATTTACTGTGGCCCTCAGCTCGAGGCTAGCTAGCAAGCTAACTCCACTCCAGGTCATCCATGGTCAAACAGACATATTTACTGAGGCCCTCAGCTCGAGGCTAGCTAGCAAGCTAACTCCACTCCAGGAATTCTTTATTTCCCACACCACATTCTCCCTCTGACAAGACATCGTTGATTTTTTTTTTAATACTTACAGTACCATCATAATTCAATAAACAAGTTTACTGGCCTAAACATGACAAAAATACAACCAACCAATACAACTTCCTGACAGCTCGGGGAGGAAATATTGAGCTACCCTGATGTTTGGCCTGTCATTCTGCTCGTGGCTATGATGCCCTCATCCATATCTTTCACCCAGGTTATCATGTGTGAAATCAGATGTGAAATGAAATTATTAAAGCCTAATATGTCATGGGCCCGCATGCTAACAGGAGGGCTGTTATTGGAGAAGGCTGGTGATATGAAGACTGGGTAAAGCTTTTACCCCTCTCTCTCTTATGCTACGTCTGCCTCCTATCTCTCTCTTTTGTTTCTGCACCCACCTACCTCCCTCTCCCTCCTTCACTTTATCTCCCTCCATCCCTCTCTTACCCCACCCACCGCTCTCTCTCCCCAACCCCCCCACCTCCCTCCCTCCCTCCCTCCCTCCCCTCCCCACCCCCTTTCTCCCTCCCTCCCTCCCTCCCTCCCTCCCTCCCTCCCTCCCTCCCTCCCTCCCTCCCTCCCTCCATCTCCTGCTCCCAGTGGTCTAGTTGTGGCCTGGCAGGGGCTTGCTGCGTTATTGAGCAGCATCTCCTCATCTCTCTTCTTATCGAGCGGACCCAGCAGTCACCGAGCCTGCCAGCCTGTTCCTATTGCACCCCATTTGTCTTCATGTTCAGGCAGCTATTTTCAGTTCACGACACCCGGGCCCACCCCTTACACACACACACACACACACACACACACACACACACACACACACACACACACACACACACACACACACACACACACACACACACACACACATTCTCAGAGCGCAGACACTGTCGCTGACAGTGCTGGAGGGAATGGTCTGAGTTTAATCACAAATGTTCCAGCTGCCACTACAGAACCTCATCTCCCTGAAATGAACTGCTCTTACAAGCTACACTGAACCTCAGTGCTTTAACTTTGGCGGAGGAGTATTTCTGCTCTAATGTCCTTTCTCTTGCTACTCCACTTTTCACTGCAAAGTCACAGTCCTTCCTGGCTCTATGTCCTGTTACCTGGCATAAAACTGCATGGCCAGTACTGTGAGTGTTCAGATTGATCTACTGTAGTACAAAAAAAATGGATGACCAAACAGACAGAAACAGACAGATTCACATGTAAAGATATATACCAGCGCATGCGCATATGCAAATCCATATGCAAATACGTATGCAAATTATTAGACACTAAAACACAGAGGCACAGACAGACAGACAGACAGACAGACAGACAAACAGACACAAATGCAAGAACGCATCCCCCCCTACACACAGACACACACACACCAACACACACAGAGCGGCTTGTGTTAAATCCTCTGCAAAGTTATGAATGACTCTCTAATAGGAGAGAAAATCGTCCAAGGAGAAAAAAATCTATTTAGATAATTGCTTCAATTCTTTCATGCCTGTTTCGTTGTCATTAAGAGATCACAGCCAGGGGAGGGGATTAAATGAAGTTCTCTTTGTGCTGAGGGTTGGGCAAGGGAACAGCTAGTACTACTGCCTCCAAGGGAACAGCTAGTACTACTGGCTCCAAGGGAACAGATACCACTACTGCCTCCAAGGGAACAGCTAGTACTACTGCCTCCAAGGGAACAGATAGTACTACTGCCTCCAAGGGAACAGCTAGTACTACTGCCTCCAAGGGAAAAGCTAGTACTACTGCCTCCAAGGGAACAGCTAGTACTACTGCCTCCAAGGGAACAGCTAGTACTACTGCCTCCAAGGGAACAGCTAGCACTACTGGCTCCAAGGGAAAAGCTTGTACTACTGGTTCCAAGGGAACAGCTAGTACTACTGTCTCCAAGGGAACAGCTACCACTACTGCCTCCAAGGGAACAGCTAGTACTACTGCCTCCAAGGGAACAGATAGTACTACTGTCTCCAAGGGAACAGCTAGTACTACTGGCTCAAAGGGAACAGCTAGTACTACTGCCTCCAAGGGAACAGCTAGTACTACTGCCTCCATGGGAACAGCTAGTACTACTGCCTCCAAGGGAACAGATAGTACTACTGTCTCCAAGGGAACAGCTAGTACTACTGCCTCCAAGGGAACAGCTAGTACTACTGCCTCCAAGGGAACAGCTAGTACTACTGCCTCCAAGGGAACAGCTAGCACTACTGGCTCCAAGGGAAAAGCTTGTACTACTGTCTCCAAGGGAACAGCTAGTACTACTGTCTCCAAGGGAACAGCTACCACTACTGCCTCCAAGGGAACAGCTAGTACTACTGCCTCCAAGGGAACAGCTAGTACTACTGCCTCCATGGGAACAGCTAGTACTACTGCCTCCAAGGGAACAGATAGTACTACTGTCTCCAAGGGAACAGCTAGTACTACTGCCTCCAAGGGAACAGCTAGTACTACTGCCTCCAAGGGAACAGCTAGTACTACTGCCTCCAAGGGCACAGCTAGTACTACTGGCTCCAAGGGAACAGCTAGTACTACTGTCTCCAAGGGAACAGCTACCACTACTGCCTCCAAGGGAACAGCTAGTACTACTGCCTCCAAGGGAACAGCTAGTACTACTGTCTCCAAGGGAACAGCTACCACTACTGCCTCCAAGGGAACAGCTACCACTACTGGCTCAAAGGGAACAGCTAGTACTACTGCCTCCAAGGGAACAGCTAGTACTACTGCCTCCAAGGGAAAAGCTAGTACTATTGCATCCAAGGGAACAGCTAGCACTACTGGCTCAAAGGGAACAGCTAGTACTACTGCCTCCGAGAGAACAGCTAGTACTACTGCCTCCAAGGGAACAGATAGTACTACTGCCTCCAAGGGAACAGCTAGTACTACTGCCT
Source organism: Brachymystax lenok tsinlingensis (assembly GCA_030435695.1). Lineage (NCBI taxonomy): Eukaryota > Metazoa > Chordata > Actinopteri > Salmoniformes > Salmonidae > Brachymystax > Brachymystax lenok. Next base: position 5,365,046 of record CM059781.1, on the reverse strand, counting down.
CCAAGGGAACAGCTAGTACTACTGCCTCCAAGGGAACAGCTAGCACTACTGGCTCCAAGGGAAAAGCTTGTACTACTGTCTCCAAGGGAACAGCTAGTACTACTGTCTCCAAGGGAACAGCTACCACTACTGCCTCCAAGGGAACAGCTAGTACTACTGCCTCCAAGGGAACAGCTAGTACTACTGCCTCCATGGGAACAGCTAGTACTACTGCCTCCAAGGGAACAGATAGTACTACTGTCTCCAAGGGAACAGCTAGTACTACTGCCTCCAAGGGAACAGCTAGTACTACTGCCTCCAAGGGAACAGCTAGTACTACTGCCTCCAAGGGCACAGCTAGCACTACTGGCTCCAAGGGAAAAGCTTGTACTACTGGCTCCAAGGGAACAGCTAGTACTACTGTCTCCAAGGGAACAGCTACCACTACTGCCTCCAAGGGAACAGCTAGTACTACTGCCTCCAAGGGAACAGCTAGTACTACTGTCTCCAAGGGAACAGCTACCACTACTGCCTCCAAGGGAACAGCTACCACTACTGGCTCAAAGGGAACAGCTAGTACTACTGCCTCCAAGGGAACAGCTAGTACTACTGGCTCCAAGGGAACAGATAGTACTACTGCCTCCAAGGGAACAGCTAGTACTACTGCCTCCAAGGGAACAGCTAGTACTACTGCCTCCAAGGGAACAGCTAGCACTACTGGCTCAAAGGGAACAGCTAGTACTACTGCCTCCGAGAGAACAGCTAGTACTACTGCCTCCAAGGGAACAGATAGTACTACTGCCTCCAAGGGAACAGCTAGCACTACTGGCTCAAAGGGAACAGCTAGTACTACTGCCTCCAAGGGAACAGCTAGTACTACTGCCTCCAAGGAAACAGCTAGTACTACTGCCTCCAAGGAAACAGCTAGTACTACTGCCTCCAAGGGAACAGATAGTACTACTGCCTCCAAGGGAACAGCTAGTACTACTGCCTCCAAGGGAACAGCTAGTACTACTGCCTCCAAGGGAACAGCTATCATTACTGCCATAAATTGAATATTTATTTGACACTCTTTTTTTCCCTCTCTGTCTTGTGGTAGTGCAGCACTTGTCTCCATCTCCATCTTTCTATTAATCTTCTCTTTCCCTTAATGATGAAGGGATGTTGAGAAACTCATCCACGTACAGAACATGGGGTAGAAGCACTGATTTGAGTTCTAAAACCAATAGGGAACGTTCTGCTCATTTAGTCTTGGCTCTGACCAGACAGTTTACCATATGTGTCATGGACAGTTACTAAGGATGACTCTCAACAGCATTTGATGTGCTCCTTTGTCTCGGTGCTATAAGCAGCGATGCTACGCTAACACACAACTGCCTTCGGAGTTGTTGCCTTGCTGGAGTAAGATGGCAGCAGCATTACGAGGTATCGTGTACGTTTTATTTTAACATGTTTCTCTGCATAGCTTGAGAATAGTTCACTTTTTTATTTATTTTTCACAGGGACTTGCTGTCACTCCCATTTGAACACTGTGCAATGGGGTTTGACACAGCACAGCACATTACAGCACATTACATTACAGCACAGCACAGCAGAGCACAGCACAGCACAGCACAGCCTGAAATAACTTATATGCATTTTATTTTACCTTTATCTAACTAGGCAAGCCAGTTAAGAACAAATTCTTATTTACAATGACGGCCTAGCAACAGTGGGTTAACTGCCTTGTTCAGGGGCAGAACGACAGATTTCTTCCTTGTCAGCTCGGGGATTCAATCTAGCAACCTTTCGGTTACCGGCCCAACATTCTAACCATTCGGCTAGCTGTCGCCCCAAGGAATTGCAGCATATTCTAAGCTATAGACAATATATCCCACCCCATTAACCCTTAAGCTACCGACTGGGGTTCGTTTTAACCCAGAGTTATTTTGAATCAAAGCCAAAAGGGGTTTATTCAAGTATTCCTAATGTTTCATGATATCAACTTGTTCTGAACAAGTCCAAATCATTGTTTTAGTGTTCCTGTTTCAATACGGACTTTTCAAAATTATAGTAGTTTGGAGTCAAAAAACACCTAATTCTACCTACAGTAACTTGATGAATAGGAGCTGTGTTTGACTCTAGGTTTCTCCCCGGAGACATAAATACAAGTTACCCATACCACCAGAGTGTGGAGTGGGACCTGTATCCTATAGACAGATCATCTGTAGAGATATGCTGTACCTCCCCATGTACTTTTCTATACCAAGTATTGTATCACAGGCATAGTACAAGAATTTTCGCTACACACGCAATAACATCGACTAAACGAGTGTACGTGACCAATAACATTTTGATTCGATCCCCGTGTACAAAAAAACAGCCTGTGCATGCAAAGAAATCTGCCAAAATAATTGATAGAACTGCAATACAGAACTCTGATAGGCCCTGAATCTACATAAAGAGCCAGATGCTCGTTGTGTAGATTCAGAAAGACAGATGACCTGCAGAGATCTGGACCACCGTTATGTAATCGCCTAGGTATGAAGTGCAAAAAAGCAAAAGTTACCTTAGACAAACGTATGCTTAGTTGCAGTCAAAACAGCCCATAAATGTCTGTTAGTTACTCTGGATAACTGTAATACAGAAACCAGTGCTGTATTGGTGTGTATTCCCCCCCCCCAAAAAAAAAAACATTTTTTTTTTTTTAATCAAAATATTCTACAAAAAAATGTGATTGAAATACCAGGATTCCAAGAAATTCCTCCAATATTCTACAGCTTGTTATGGTATTCTGGGTGCTGTACCACTTGGTTTAAAGTGCTTTCTGAAGCACTCTGCCATAGCCCCGATCCACTAATATTGTCTCACTAACAGCGATGCTAATACTGGCTGTGGGGTAAATTAAGAAAAGAAAACTAAGCCGTATTATTGGCCAATGTCTTTCAGGATTAGTTCATTAAAGTTCATTTAATCACTTTTTTGTCAATAAAATTACAAAAATGTGACAGAAGTTGTATTTACTTAAATTCTGAACACGAAATCATACTACAGTTAAATGATAGGAAATTAGCTTTTTTAGTGCTAATGTAGATTAACTTATGATGTTTTGATGAGAATTACCTTTATAATTTGCTATTATTGTAAAAAAAGAAATTTAAGAGTTTCTTCTTAGGGTCTAAATTTCTCCAGTTGGTAACGAAATGTAATGTGAAATATGTTGGTACCTTTAAGGTTAACATTCTTTTTTTTTTCTGTTAGACTTAATTATTTTGAATTTGACACGACAACAGAGAGGATAAATACAGGAACTGTTACACAAAAACCAAGGTTGAGCAACCAGGTTCCCGTCCACCCACGTCCACCGCCAATCAAACACATTAACTCAACATGATTTAGTACAAACCCAAAGTACGTACAGTACATACACCACAGACTGACTGAGTGAGCTCCCCCCACACACACACTCCCTACTCCCTCTGTTTTATAACCAATGCTTAATTGAGATCTGTCTCTCTCGTTTCGCTCTGATAATTAGCCCATAAAACATGTCAGGCTCACATGAGTGGCCAGATATTTGTATGCATCTCAAATTGTACCTTATTCCCTATGTAGTGTACTACTTTAGACCAGAGTACCTATGAGCCCTGGTCAAAACAAGTGCTCTATAAAGGCAACAGGGTGCCATTTGGGACACAGACGGTGTTAAGAGCAATCGTTGAGCAGAAATCCTGTGAAACCATCTGTTCCTGGGTGTACAGTCACTCTGCCACGGCGGCTCAAACACCTCCCTGTGGCATCACACAGATCTAAAGAAAGAGAACCGCTCCAGCTCCAATCAGTCGCCTACTAATGTGGAACACCGTGTTAGACCTCGATTGCATGTACAGTATAACACCCAGCCTTTCATTTAAAGACATTTCATATCAACAGATACTGTACCCATCCAACCAGCTCCTCGGTGACTTCATAACATGTACTGAAAGAGGAAAACACATGATTTATTGATCAGTGTAAACTTAGTTTCCTCCATTACTAGTCCCTGGTGATGATGATGATGATGATGATGATGAGAGGATGATGATGATGATGATGGTGATGATGATGATGATGATGATGATGATGATGATGTGTTGTTGTGGAGCTGAGTACATGTGAACATGCCTCCCAACATCTCAGGGGAAGAAGAGGGGAAGAGATGGTTTACTGTGGGTCTTTATGAATATAAATCATGTACTTGTCTGTGGGTCTTTATGAATATAAATCATATACTTGTCTGTGGGTCTTTATGAATATAAATCATATACTTGTCTGTGGGTCTTCATGAATATGTATCATGTACTTGTCTGTGGGTCTTCATGAATATAAATCATGTACTTGTCTGTGGGTCTTTATGAATATAAATCATGTACTTGTCTGTGGGTCTTTATGAATATAAATCATGTACTTGTCTGTGGGTCTTTATGAATATAAATCATGTACTTGTCTGTGGGTCTTTATGAATATAAATCATGTACTTGTCTGTGGGTCTTTATGAATATAAATCATGTACTTGTCTGTGGGTCTTCATGAATATGTATCATGTACTTGTCTGTGGGTCTTCATGAATATGTATAATGTACTTGTCTGTGGGTCTTCATGAATATGTATCATGTACTTGTCTGTGGGTCTTCATGAATATGTATCATGTACTTGTCTGTGGGTCTTGTGTGGGTTTAAGAAATAAATGGATGCAAATGAGTGTGTAGGCTATTCAAGTGAGAATATACTGTATGTGTGTTTGTGTGTGTCTGCATGTGCGTGTGTGTGTGTGTGTGTGCGTGCGTGCGTGTGTGTGCACAGTTTTGCGTGCATGTGTGTTCTCCATAACCGTGTTACTTTGATTAGGATAGATCTGAGGATCACTGACTCTGTGGTCTGTAGCCCACTGAGTGCTAACAAGTCCACGGCTAAATCCTAGATTACTAGCTCTCCAGGAGAGGATACAATAAGGAGAGCTGAGGGCAGAGAGGAGGAGCGACTGAGAGGACGAATGGCTGAGAGGAGGAGAGGAAGAGAGGCTGAGAGGAGGAGAGGCTGAGAGGAGAAGAGGCTGAGAGGAGGAGAGGCTGAGAGGAGGAGAGGCTCAGAGAAGGAGAGGCTGAGAGGAGGAGAGGCTGAGAGGAGGAGAGGAAGAGAGAAGGAGAGGCTGAGAGGAGGAGAGGCTGAGAGGCAGAGAGAAGGAGAGGCAGAGAGAAGGAGAGGCTGAGAGGAGGAGAGGCTGAGAGGAGGAGAGGCTGAGAGGAGGAGAGGAAGAGAGGAGAGGCTGAGAGGAGGAGAGGCTGAGAGAAGGAGAGGCTGAGAGGAGGAGAGGCTAAGAGAAGGAAAGGCTGAGAGGAGGAGAGGCTGAGAGGAGGAGAGGCTGAGAGGAGGAGAGGAAGAGAGGAGAGGCTGAGAGGAGGAGAGGCTGAGAGAAGGAGAGGCTGAGAGGAGGAGAGGCTAAGAGAAGGAAAGGCTGAGAGAAGGAGAGGCTGAGAGGAGAAGAGGCTGAGAGAAGGAAAGGCTGAGAGAAGGAGAGGCTGAGAGGAGAAGAGGCTGAGTGAAGGAGAGTCTAAGAGGAGGAGAGGTGTAGTGCTCTAGGTCCTTTGTTGAAAAATAATTTGACACTACTCATCTGTTCATCGAGCCCTTGAGTCGTAGAATCAGGTGTGGTAGAACTGGGCTTGAACAAGAAAGCCTGCCTAATCCTATAACTCTTCAAGAGCAATTGTGGCCATCCTTGATTTGTATGTACATAATATACTGTCTGATAAATGCAAGTGTGGTTGTACATTTTAATATGTTGTGATAACTCACTTTTGTTTACAGGCAATTTAGTACTAGGCTTTTCTTTACATAAAACCTAAGGATCCGCCCCTTTTTCCTAATTTTCGCCTGAAAATTGCTCAGGCCCTGAATCAAGCATAGGGCTGTAGTCATGTCTCCCTGGGCTGTAGTCATATCTCCCTAGGCTGTAGTCATATCTCCCTAGGCTGTAGTCATATCTCCCTGGGCTGTAGTCATGTCTCCCTGGGCTGTAGTCATGTCTCCCTGGGCTGTAGTTATGTCTCCCTGGGCTGTAGTCATGTCTCCCTGGGCTGTAGTCATATCTCCCTAGGCTGTAGTCATGTCTCCCTAGGCTGTAGTCATATCTCCCTAGGCTGTAGTCATGTCTCCCTAGGCTGTAGTCATGTCTCCCTAGGCTGTAGTCATGTCTCCCTAGGCTTTACTCATGTCTCCCTGGGGAATGCTTGACTTCACATCCATTTTTGTCCGTCAGTCTAGTCAGTGTTGCTCACTGTAAAAATAACTCAAACCCCTGGACTCCCTGAAGGACACATTAGCCTCTGTGTTGTGGAGGTACTGTACACTGAGAGCATTACGGAAAACAACCACTAATGCCTCTGTGGAAAATGACTAAAAGAGGACTTGTTTTTGTGGGTTCTTCAATCGGAGTCATGTAGTTTTAGTTTGAAGCAAATAAAAACAAAGTTTTAGACATTTTCCCCATGTCATCAATGGTCCATTCAGGATATTAAACTTTTCCCCTGTGACCTTCTGTATTTAATGGTGGTGCAATGGGGTGATCTTTCTGCGGCGATGCAGCCGAGGACTATATATCCACGCATACGTCCGTATCTAATGTTTAATTCATGATGTATGATGATGATGGACTATGGAAAAGAGGACTGCCGACACCAAGTCATATTTAGAATACCAGCTTCTCATTTGGTCATAAAAAAAAAATTATGTTTTATTTTTCATTTCCTGTCGTTAGGGAAACCTCGAAGATCTGTTGTACGGCTGAGGAAGCCTGCAGAGTAAACCAATCTGGTCTACTCTGGTGTAGCTGAAACAACCAATCATTGGTTGTTTAAAAAACTCTAAGGTCGATGTCCACGCCCCCACGGAAATCTAATTAGCACAATATAAAAATCCCAATAAAAATCTGTCTGTTAATCCAACCTCTGTTCCGCATCTGCGGCAAACCATGAGACAATCCCGAAAATCGTTAATCTCACAAAATCGTCTCTGTAGCGTTCGAACTTTTGGCCTAGACAGTCATTTGACCCTGTGGAATGGTGAGACTCTCACAAACACGTACATGGTTGTTCTTGGCTGTTCTTCTCTAGGATGGCCTCTGTTGGTACCATTCTTTATTCATGGCTGTGTTCTTAGGCAAAATTGTGAGTGAGCCCACTCCCTTGGCTGAGAAGCAACCCCACACAGGATGGTTTACTGTTGGCATGACACAGGACTGATGGTAGCGCTCACCTTGTCTTCTCCGGACAAGCCGGATGCCCCAAACAATCGGAAAGGGGATTCATCAGAGAAAATGACTTTACCCCAGTCCTCAGCAGTCCAATCCCTGTACCTTTTGCAGAATATCAGTCTGTCCCTGATGTTTTTGTTCCTGGAGAGAAGTGGCTTCTCACAAACACGTACATGGTTGTTCTTGGCTGTTCTTCTCTAGGATGCCCTCACATGCCTAACTAGAACCGTCTGATCATCCCCCGGTACCAGCAGAAAAAAAAATATGGAAGTATATATGGAGACTGTTTAGGGACAAAAATAAGGGGTTAAATACATGTAAAAAAATATATATAATAATGTTTCCTGATCTTTCTTATATCGTTCAGATATAGGACAGACACTTCAGAACAAACTCCCTGTTCTTTTTTGAGGGGGACTATCTGTTGTTCCATGCAGTGAATCTTTTACGAGGCATAGACGCTCATGTAATGTCAATCTATGACATTGACAAGTGTACCTTTTAGTACAATTAACTAGTGTGCGATAGTGCACAAGCACTTAACCAACAATGCAGATAAAAAAAAAAAACGTGTTAAGTTAAAAAAAGATAAGAAATATAAGTAACAAATAATTAAAGAGCAGCAGTAAAATAACAATAGCGAGGCTATATACAGGGGGTACCGGTACAGAGTCAATGTGGAGGCTATATACAGGGGGTACCGGTACAGAGTCAATGTGGAGGCTATATACAGGGGGTACCGGTACAGAGTCAATGTGGAGGCTATATACAGGGGGTACTGCACAGAGTCAATGTGGAGGCTATATACAGGGGGTACCTGCACAGAGTCAATGTGGAGGCTATATACAGGGGGTACTGTACAGAGTCAATGTGGAGGCTATATACAGGGGGTACTGTACAGAGTCAATGTGGAGGCTATATACAGGGTACTGTACAGAGTCAATGTGGAGGCTATATACAGGGGGTACCTGCACAGAGTCAATGTGGAGGCTATATACAGGGGGTACTGTACAGAGTCAATGTGGAGGCTATATACAGGGGGTACTGTACAGAGTCAATGTGGAGGCTATATACAGGGGGTACCGGTACAGAGTCAATGTGGAGGCTATATACAGGGGGTACTGCACAGAGTCAATGTGGAGGCTATATACAGGGGGTACCGGTACAGAGTCAATGTGGAGGCTATATACAGGGGGTACCAGTACAGAGTCAATGTGGAGGCTATATACAGGGGGTACTGTACAGAGTCAATGTGGAGACTATATACAGGGGGTACCGGTACAGAGTCAATGTGGAGGCTATATACAGGGGGTACTGTACAGAGTCAATGTGGAGGCTATATACAGGGGGTACCGGTACAGAGTCAATGTGGAGGCTATATACAGGGGTACCGGTACAGAGTCAATGTGGAGACTATATACAGGGGTACCGGTACAGAGTCAATGTGGAGGCTATATACAGGGGGTACTGCACAGAGTCAATGTGGAGACTATATACAGGGGGTACTGGTACAGAGTCAATATGGAGGCTATATACAGGGGGTACCGGTACAGAGTCAATGTGGAGGCTATATACAGGGGGTACCGGTACAGAGTCAATGTGGAGGCTATATACAGGGGGTACCGGTACAGAGTCAATGTGCGGTGGGTAGTCTGTGTGTGTGGGGGTAGTCTGTGTGTGCGGTGGGTAGTCTGTGTGTGCGGGGGTAGTCTGTGTGTGCGGGGGTAGTCTGTGTGTGCAGGGGGTAGACTGTGTGTGTGTGGGTAGTCTGTGTGTGCGGGGGTAGTCTGTGTGTGCGGGGGGTAGTCTGTGTGTGCAGGGGTAGACTGTGTGTGTGTGGGTAGTCTGTGTGTGTGGGGATAGTCTGTGTGTGCAGGGGTAGTCTGTGTGTGCGGGGGTAGTCTGTGTGTGCGGGGGTAGTCTGTGTGTGCGGGGTAGTCTGTGTGTGTGTGGGGGTAGTCTGTGTGTGCGGGGTAGTCTGTGTGTGCGGGGTAGTCTGTGTGTGGGGGTAGTCTGTGTGTGCAGGGGGTAGTCTGTGTGTGCGGGGGTAGTCTGTGTGTGCGAGGGTAGTCTGTGTGTGGGGGTAGTCTGTGTGTGCGGGGGTAGTCTGTGTGTGCGGGGGGTAGTCTGTGTGTGCGGGGTAGTCTGTGTGTGCGGGGGGTAGTCTGTGTGTGCGGGGGGTAGTCTGTGTGTGCGGGGGTAGTCTGTGTGTGCGGGGGGTAGTCTGTGTGTGCGGGGGTAGTCTGTGTGTGCCGGTTGATGTGACACACAGACTCACACACACAAAGCTATTAGCTACTGAAGCCTTAAATCCATGCCTTTATTTTTATTAAAGAGTGGAGTACAGGAGAGGGATAATGGTTATTTGCCATGCTAATGTTCATTGATTCATGCATGGCGGCGGCATTGGTGAACCTGAATGTTTCACTGATGCAATGCCTGGATTAATCACCTGCTGCCTGTCTCTGTCAGCATGTAGGCCTGTCTCTGTCAGTACGTAGGCCTGTCTCTGTCAGTACATAGGCCTGTCTCTGTCAGTACATAGGCATGTCTCTGTCAGCATGTAGGCCTGTCTCTGTCAGTACATATGCATGTCTCTGTCAGTACGTAGGCCTGTCTCTGTCAGTACATAGGCCTGTCTATGTCAGTACATAGGCCTGTCAGACAACCGTCAACCAACAACTACACAGAGTCCAGTTGTGTGGGTAAACACGTATTGCTGGTTAGCTGTCAGTCACACATAGAGACGCACACCACACAACCATTATCATACAGGTACCTAATGCGGGGAGGAAAACATGATTGGTTTGACGGTTTTCTGACTTTCAAATCCAATCAAATCAGATGTTATTGGTAACATACACATGGATAGCAGATGTTATTAATGCGAGTGTAGCGAAATGCTTGTGCTTCTACTTCCGACAGTGCAGTAATATCTAACAAGTAATCTAACAGTCCCCCAACAACGACCTAATACACACATATCTAAAGGGATGGAATAAGAATATTTACATATAAATGACACAAATATTAATTTCTACAAAGTTTGCTGCTTCAGTGTCTTTAGATATTTTTGTCAGATGTTACTATGGAATACTGAAGTATAATTACAAGCATTTCATAAGTGTCAAAGGCTCTTATTGACAATTACATGAAGTTGATGCAAAGAGTCAATATTTGCAGTGTTGACCCTTCTTTTTCAAGACCTTTGTAATCCGCCCTGGCATGCTGTCAATTAACTTCTGGGCCACATCCTGACTGATGGCAGCCCATTCTTGCAAAATCAATGCTTGAAGTTTGTCAGAATTTGTGGGTTTTTGTTTGTCCACCCACCTCTTGAGGGTTGATCACAAGTTCTCAATGGGATTAAGGTCTAGGGAGTTTCCTGGCCATGGACCCAAAATATCAATGTTTTGTTCCCGGAGCCACTTAGTTATCACTTTTGCCTTATGGCAAGGTGCTCCATCATGCTGGAAAAGGCATTTTTAGTCACTAAACTGTTCCTGGATGGTTGGGAGAAGTTGCTCTCTGAGGATCTGTTGGTACCATTCTTTATTCATGGCTGTGTTCTTAGGCAAAATTGTGAGTGAGCCCACTCCCTTGGCTGAGAAGCAACCCCGCACATGAATGGTCTCAGGATGCTTTACTGTTGGCATGACACAGGACTGATAGTAGCGCTCACCTTGTCTTCTTCGGACAAGCTTTTATCCGGATGCCCCAAACAATCGGAAAGGGGATTCATCAGAGAAAATGACTTTACCCCAGTCCTCAGCAGTCATATCCCTGAACCTTTTTCAGAATATCAGTCTGTCCCTGATGTTTTTCCTGGAGAGAAGTGGCTTCTTTGCTGCCCTTCTTGACACCAGGCCATCCTCCAAAAGTCTTCGCCTCACTGTGCATGCATATGCACTCACACCTGCCTGCTGCCATTCCTGAGCAAGCTCTGTACTGGTGGTACCCCAATCCCGCAGCTGAATCAACTTTAGGAGACGGTCCTGGCGCTTGCTGGACTTTCTTGGGTGCCCTGAAGCCTTCTTCACAACAATTGAACAGCTCTCCTTGAAGTTCTTGATGATCTGATAAATGGTTGATTTAGGTGCAATCTTACTGGCAGCAATATCCTTGCCTGTGAAGCCCTTTTTGTGCAAAGCAATGATGACGGCACGTGTTTCCTTGCAGGTAACAATAGTTGACAGAGGAAGAACAATGATTCCAAGCACCATCCTCCTTTTGAAGCTTCCAGTCTATTATTCAAACTCAATCAGCATGACAGAGTGATCTCCAGCCTTGTCCTCGTTAACACTCACACCTGTGTTAACGAGAGAATCACTGACATGATGTCAGCTGGTCCTTTTGTGGCAGGGCTGAAATGCAGTGAAAATGTTTTTGGTGGATTCAGTTCATTTGCATGGCAAAGAGGGACTTTGCAATTAATTGCAATTCCTCTGATCACTCTTCATGACATTCTGGAGTATATGCAAATTGCCATCATACAAACTGAGGCAGCAGACTTTGTGAAAATTTATATTTGTGTCATTCTCAAAACATTTGTACATATGAGATGAGTAATGTAGGATATGTAAACATTATATAAAGCGGCATTGTTTAAAGTTGCTAGTGATACATTTATTACATCCAATTTTTTATTATTAAAGTGGCTAGAGATTTGAGTCAGTATGTTGGCAGCAGCCACTCAATGTTAGTGATGGCTGTTTAACAGTCTGATGGCCTTGAGATAGAAGCTGTTTTTCAATCTCTCGGTCCCAGCTTTGATGCACCTGTACTGACCTTGCCTTCTGGATGATAGCGGGGTGAACAGGCAGTGGCTCGGGTGGTTGTTGTCCTTGATGATCTTTTTGGCCTTCCTGTGACTTCGGGGGGTGTAGGTGTCCTGGAGGGCAGGTAGTTTACCCCCGGTGATGCGTTGTGCAGACCTCACTACACTGGAGAACCTTACGGTTGTGGGCGGAGCAGTTGCCGTATCAGGCGGTGATACAGCCCGGCACAATGCTCTCAATTGTGCATCTGTAGAAGTTTGTGAGTGTTTTTGGTGACAAGCCAAATTTCTTCAGCCTCCTGAGGTTGAAGAGGCGCTGTTGCTCCTTCTTCACCACGCTGTCTGTGTGGGTGGACCATTTCAGTTTGTCCGTGAAATGTACTCCGAGGAACTTAAAACTTTCCACTTTCTCCACTGCTGCTATGTGGATAGGGGGGTGCTCCCTCTGCTGTTTCCTGAAGTCCACGATCATCTCCTTTGTTTTGTTGACGTTGAGTGAGAGGTTATTTTCCTGACACCACACTCCAAGGGCCCTCACCTCCTCCCTGTAGGCCGTCTCGTCGTTGTTGGTAAGACTACAGCCCCATTCAACACCACTGTACCCTCCAATCTCATTATCAAGCTGGAGGGCCTTGGTCTCAACCCCGCCCTGTGCAATTGGGTCCTGGGCTTTCTGACGGGCCGCCCCCAGGTGGTGAATGTAGGAAACAAAATGTTCCACTTCGCTGACCCTCAACACTAGGGCCCCACAAAGGTGCGTGCTCAGCCCCCTCCTGTACTCCCTGTTCACACACAACTGTGTGGCCATGCACGCCATCAGGCTTGTTGGCAAGAGACAACACTATCATGGTGTCATTTAATGCATTAAAGTTATAGGAAAAGAGAAGATTATAGCGAGAGTCTGCAATGCAGAGTGGACAGATAGAAAACAGAAAAAGCTGTTGTAGCCAATATGGAATGTCTCATTGAAATGAATAGCTATGTGTCTCTTCACAGGGATGGAGCCCTAATGGCCAACGCCTCTCACAATACGATAACAATTGTGGCTGGTCCTCTCTGGGGATGTAACACGGTGGCTGTATCTCTCTGGCGATGTAACATGGTGGCTGGTTCTCTCTGGGGATGTAACACGGTGGCTGGTTCTCTCTGGGGACATAAGACGGTGGCTGGTCCCCTCTGGGGAGCTGGTCCTTTCTGGTGATATAACATATAACATACAGTATATCATGGGTTCTTTATATAGTACATAACACACAGTATATCATGGGTTCTTTAAATCAAACATAACATACAGTATATCATGGGTTCTATAAATCATACATAACATACAGTATATCATGTGTTCTTTAAATCATACATAACATACAGTATATCATGGGTTCTTTAAATCATACATAACATACAGTATATCATGGGTTCCTAATATAGTACATAACATACAGTATATCATGGGTTCTTTAAATCATACATAACATACAGTATATGATGGGTTCTTTAAATCATACATAACATACAGTATATCATGGGTTCTTTGAATCATACATAACATACAGTATGTCAAGTTAAATCATATATAACATATAGTATATCATGGGTTCTTTATATCATACATAACATACAGTATATCATGGGTTCTTTAAATCATGCATAACATACAGTATATCCAATGTTTGTGTATCATATCTAACATTTCACTAGGGATGTTGCGATGACCGCAGTAAAATTTCACATGACCAATGGATCAATGTAATCTCCTCTTATACATCCTGGACATGCCTTGATAGTGCCCAACTCGCTAACGACCGTCAGGTCGCTAATGTAATCAGCGCTCTATTGTCCATCCATCAGGTCCTCATGTACTCAGCGCTCTACTGTCACTCCATCAGGTCCTAATGGCCTGGTACTCAGGGCTCTATTGTCCCTCTATCAGGTCCTAATGGCCTGGTACTCAGGGCTCTATTGTCCCTCCATCATGTCCTAATGGCCTGGTACTCAGGGCTCTATTGTCCCTCCATCATGTCCTAATGGCCTGGTACTCAGGGCTCTATTGCCCCTCCATCATATCCTAATGGCCTGGAACACAGGGCTCTATTGTCCCTCCATCAGGTCCTAATGGCCTGGTACTCAGGGCTCTATTGTCTCTCCATCAGGTCCTTTTGGCCTGGTGCTCAGGGATCTATTGTCCCTCTGACGTCAATGCAAATGAAATGGAAAATCACATCAAACACTCATCATCATGACAGCATCCTGCTTTTAAAACTCACTACACTGTCATCAATCAATTTAAAGAATAAAGTTCAACAACAGGTTGAAACTGTTTGGAAAACATGGTCGTTGCGGAGGTTGTTTCAAAGACTAACGCAACGAAATGGACAGCGCTTTCTAAGGTGATCATTCATTCATAACAACCATACCCATATTAGAGCGTATGCATACTCATAGGCCTATATATGAGCCCAAGCCCCACCCCCCCTCCAAAACAAAAACGGAATTCAAATAATGATTGTGCCATTATACAATAAATAGCCTAATGGCCTACCGCTCAATATGCATGGCAGAAAACCATAAAAATATAACATATTTAAGATGTCTTTGGTACATAATTGGTCTAGCCTATAGTCCAGAATGTAAACAAATTATAGCAATCACCTCTGAGTGTGGACTGTATTATTATGCATACTGGATGGACTGGTTACCTTACGCTACGCTCCAAACTTTCTATCCATGAGTCTGGGGGAGAACATATAGGCCTAGGCGATTCTATTGGTTCATTGATTGTGCATGGCGGCTTATGGAGTTACACTACAATTATAGTGAATTTGTATTGGATTTTGAATAGCCTAGTAATAGGGCATTTAAAAAAAAAACATTATTAATAGGCTAACACATTACCGTTGGCTACAGAATCTCTCACCACCTTGCGTTTCCATCTCTTCCTCTCTCTCCTTCATTCCTTTCTCCAGCGCTCAGAGAGAGGGGGGCCTGTCAACTGTTTAATGAAAAATGTTTCGTTGTTACTATCGATGTTTCCGAACAGATTTCACTTGGTATCTCAAACTAAGCTCTGGGTAACTGCAGGAACAGGGTTAGAGAGCCAATGGCATTCAGAGTTTGGGGGCGGAATATCACCTGTCACTCGGTGAGAGAAATATGCGTTCTTATAACCCCAGATATGTGCAAGCTTTTGATGGTTACTGCTAAAAAGAGGAGGACCCCATCTGCTACTATATTTAGTTATCAACGCTTCGCTATAAAACCAGAGTATCCTTAATGCATGATAAAAAAAAAACAGTGCAAAAGAGGCCTCCATTAGCTATTAGAATGCAAATGGATGACAGGTATTTTCTCCACTTCCCATGTTCCTACCAACTGGATAATAGGTCATTATGAATCAAAGCTAATTATACATATTAGTAAATACACAATTAAATTGAGAATAGTCTCAGGGGTGAAAATATGATCACTTGATGAGAGAAAAGCACGTGAGGCAAGGAACAGCAACTGAGCAAGCTTCTTTTGCAACTTTTACAGGTCGCAGTGGTGGGTAGTGAATGCACTATTGTCACATCATTCAGCCTGTAAGTCACATCATTCAGCCTATAGTCACATAATTCATTCAGTAGTCACATCATTCAGCCTGTAGTCACATCATTCAGCCTGTAAGTCACATCATTCAGCCTATAGTCACATCATTCAGCCTATAGTCACATAATTCATTCAGTAGTCACATCATTCAGCCTGTAGTCACATCATTCAGCCTGTAAGTCACATCATTCAGCCTATAGTCACATCATTCATTCAGTAGTCACATCATTCAGCCTGTAGTCACATCATTCAGCCTGTAAGTCACATCATTCAGCCTGTAGTCACATCATTCAGCCTGTAAGTCACATCATTCAGCCTATAGTCACATCATTCAGCCTGTAGTCACATCATTCAGCCTGTAGTCACATCATTCTGCAGAGTACTACTGTAGGTCTAAATTCAGAGTTCTACTGTAGGTATAAATGCAGAGTTCTACTGTAGGTTTAAATTCAGAGTTCTACTGTAGATCTAAATGCAGAGATCTACTGTAGGTCTAAATTCAGAGTTCTACTGTAGGTCTAAATTCAGAGATCTACTGTAGGTCTAAATGCAGAGTTTTTTAAAGACATTGTAAAGCTTGTATCATTCACAACTAAAGTTGCCAAACTTCTATGCTCAACGTAACCACTTTAAATGTAGATGTTCCAAAGCTGTGCATCAGCAGATTGTTATCTGGAGGCACTAAACATGTTCATGTTAATTAACAGTCAATTACCGTGAGACCGGCAGGCTTTTCCATGACATTAACCGGCTGACAAGATTTCATGACCGTCACAGCCCTAGTCTTACCCTCTTCTTTGTGTCTCTCTATCTCTCTTTCTCCATCTCTCATCTTTCCATCTCTCTTTTTCTCTCCATCTTTCCTTCTTTAGGTTTGGGAATATCAGGCTTCTATTACCAGACAATTACCAGTCTTTCCCTTAGTCACATCATTCAGTCTGTAGTCACATCATTCAGCCTTTAGTCACATCATTCAGCTTGTAGTCACATCATTCAGTCTGTAAGTCACATCATTCAGTCTGTAGTCACATCATTCAGCCTGTAGTCACATCATTCAGCTTGTAGTCACATCATTCAGTCTGTAGTCACATCATTCAGTCTGTAGTCACATCATTCAGTCTGTAGTCACATCATTCAGTCTGTAGTCACATCATTCAGCCTGTAGTCACATCATTCAGCCTTTAGTCACATCATTCAGCCTGTAGTCACATCATTCAGCTTGTAGTCACATCATTCAGCCTGTAGTCACATCATTCAGCTTGTAGTCACATCATTCAGCCTGTAGTCACATCATTCAGCTTGTAGTCACATCATTCAGTCTGTAGTCACATCATTCAGTCTGTAGTCACATCATTCAGCCTGTAGTCACATCATTCAGCCTTTAGTCACATCATTCAGCCTGTAGTCACATCATTCAGCTTGTAGTCACATCATTCAGTCTGTAGTCACATCATTCAGCCTGTAGTCACATCATTCAGCTTGTAGTCACATCATTCAGTCTGTAGTCACATCATTCAGACTGTAGTCACATCATTCAGCCTTTAGTCACATCATTCAGCCTGTAGTCACATCATTCAGCTTGTAGTCACATCATTCAGCCTGTAGTCACATCATTCAGCTTGTAGTCACATCATTCAGTCTGTAGTCACATCATTCAGTCTGTAGTCACATCATTCAGTCTGTAGTCACATCATTCAGTCTGTAGTCACATCATTCAGTCTGTAGTCACATCATTCAGTCTGTAGTCACATCATTCAGTCTGTAGTCACATCATTCAGTCTGTAGTCACATCATTCAGTCTGTAGTCACATCATTCAGTCTGTAGTCACATCATTCAGCTTGTAGTCACATCATTCAGTCTGTAGTCACATCATTCAGTCTGTAGTCACATCATTCAGCCTGTAGTCACATCATTCAGCCTTTAGTCACATCATTCAGCCTGTAGTCACATCATTCAGCTTGTAGTCACATCATTCAGTCTGTAGTCACATCATTCAGCCTGTAGTCACATCATTCAGCTTGTAGTCACATCATTCAGTCTGTAGTCACATCATTCAGCCTGTAGTCACATCATTCAGCCTTTAGTCACATCATTCAGCCTGTAGTCACATCATTCAGCTTGTAGTCACATCATTCAGCCTGTAGTCACATCATTCAGCTTGTAGTCACATCATTCAGTCTGTAGTCACATCATTCAGTCTGTAGTCACATCATTCAGTCTGTAGTCACATCATTCAGTCTGTAGTCACATCATTCAGTCTGTAGTCACATCATTCAGTCTGTAGTCACATCATTCAGTCTGTAGTCACATCATTCAGTCTGTAGTCACATCATTCAGTCTGTAGTCACATCATTCAGTCTGTAGTCACATCATTCAGTCTGTAGTCACATCATTCAGTCTGTAGTCACATCATTCAGTCTGTAGTCACATCATTCAGTCTGTAGTCACATCATTCAGCCTGTAGTCACATCATTCAGCCTTTAGTCACATCATTCAGCCTGTAGTCACATCATTCAGCTTGTAGTCACATCATTCAGCCTGTAGTCACATCATTCAGCTTGTAGTCACATCATTCAGTCTGTAGTCACATCATTCAGTCTGTAGTCACATCATTCAGCTTGTAGTCACATCATTCAGTCTGTAGTCACATCATTCAGTCTGTAGTCACATCATTCAGTCTGTAGTCACATCATTCAGTCTGTAGTCACATCATTCAGTCTGTAGTCACATCATTCAGTCTGTAGTCACATCATTCAGTCTGTAGTCACATCATTCAGTCTGTAGTCACATCATTCAGTCTGTAGTCACATCATTCAGTCTGTAGTCACATCATTCAGTCTGTAGTCACATCATTCAGTCTGTAGTCACATCATTCAGTCTGTAGTCACATCATTCAGTCTGTAGTCACATCATTCAGTCTGTAGTCACATCATTCAGTCTGTAGTCACATCATTCAGTCTGTAGTCACATCATGCAGTCGGAAGTCACATCATTCAGCCCATATTTGTTTTTATTTCTGAGACATTGTAAGGTTTGTATCATTCACAACTAAAGTTGCCAAACAAAAGATCACTTCTATGCTCAACGTAGCCACTTTAAATGTAGATGTTCCAAAGCTGTGCATCAGCAGATTGTTATCTGGAGGCATTAAACATGTTCATGTTAATTAACAGTCAATTACCGTGAGACCGGCAGGCTTTTCCATGACATTAACCGGCTGACAAGATTTCATGACCGCCACAGCCCTAGTCTTACCCTCTTCTTTTTGTCTCTCTGTCTCTCTTTCTCCATCTCTCATCTCTCCATCCCTCTTTCTCCATCTCTCCATCTCTCTTTCTCCATCTCTCATCTCTCCGTCTTTCTTTCTCCATCTCTCCATCTCTCCATGTCTCTTTCTCCATCTCTCCATCTCTCCATCTTTCCTTCTTTACGCTGGGGAATATCTGGCTTCTACTACCAGGCAATTACCAGCCTTTCCCTTTCCTTTGCTCTGTCTCTCATTTTTCAGTCAAATATCAATAAAACAATGATTGGGTTGTTTTGACAAAGCTCTTATCTATATCATTCCAACTCTAAACGACAAGAAGCTTAAACAATAACCATGCATTAGTGATGTGTCTGCGAACTGCTATAGCCCAGCGAGCTTTACATAGAACTCAGATGACAACAATGTCAAGACCACTCTAGACACTTGTGTCCCATTGCACAGAGTAAAAAAAAAAACTCATAGGCCATTTTAAGTACTCACGTAGGTAATTACTTAAATAAGGCATGAAGTTAACCAGGCATATGAGTGTCCAATGATGTCTTATACACGCTTTCTTAAATCATATGGTCCAGCTAGAGCCCCCAGTGATTCATATGGTCCAGCTAGAGCCCACATTGGTCAATATGGTCCAGCTAGAGCCCCCAGTGATTAGTATGGTCCAGCTAGAGCCCCCAGTGATTAGTATGGTCCAGCTAGAGCCCCCAGTGATTAGTATGGTCGAGTTAGAGCCCCCAGTGATTAGTATGGTCCAGCTAGAGCCCCCAGTGATTAGTATGGTCCAGCTAGAGCCCCCAGTGATTAGTATGGTCCAGCTAGAGCCCCCAGTGATTAGTATGGTCCAGCTAGAGCCCACATTGGTCAATATGGTCCAGCTAGAGTCCATTGTGATTCATATGGTCCAGCTAGAGTCCACAGTGGTTTATATGGTCAAGCTAGAGCCCCCAGTGATTATTATGGCCCAACTAAACCCCACAGTGGTTCATATGGTCCAGCTAGAGCCCTTAATATGGTCCAGCTAAATCCCACAGTGGTTCATATGGTCCAGCTAGAGCCCACAGTGGTTCATATGGCCCAGCTAAAGCTCACAGTGGTTCATATGGCCCAGCAAAAGCCCACAGTGGTCAATATGGTCCAGCTAGAGTCCACAGTGATTCATAAGGTCCAGCTAGAGCCCACAGTGATTCATATGGTCCAGCTAGAGCCCACTGTGATTCATAAGGTCCATCTAGAGCCCACAGTGGTCCATATGGGCCAGCTAGAACCCACAGTTGCTGGAAGGCAAGCACAGTAAACACAGAAACGTGCCACATTCAAGCTATGATTCAGAGGTCTACTGTAGGTCTAAATGCAGAGTTCTACTGTAGGTCTAAATGCAGAGTTCTACTGTAGGTCTAAATTCATTGGTCTACTGTAGGTCTAAATTCAGAGTTCTACTGTAGGTCTAAATTCAGAGTTCTACTGTAGGTCTAAATGCAGAGATCTACTGTAGGTCTAAATTCAGAGTTCTACTGTAGGTCTAAATGCAGAGTTCTACTGTAGGTCTAAATTCAGAGTTCTACTGTAGGTCTAAATGCAGAGATCTACTGTAGGTTTAAATTCATAGTTCTACTGTAGGTCTAAATTCAGAGTTCTACTGTAGGTCGAAATGCAGAGTTCTACTGTAGGTCTAAATTCAGAGTTCTACTGTAGGTCTAAATGCAGAGGTCGACTGTAACTGTAACTGAGTGTTGTATTCAATCAAAACATTGTTTTGTGTACAAATATTTATTATGACTTCAGTTTGTTATTTTCGTTTTTTGTCAAGCAAATATAATTTGTTTCAAGTAAATGCATTGTAATGGAATATAATCAATTTAACATGATTTGGTAAAGCAAATTTTATTTGAATTAAATGTGTAGCTTCAAATGGATTTGACCATGATCACTACTTAATAATGAACTTTTTATTGTATTGACGATGTCACTCATAATTATGTAGAACTTTGTCTACAGGTTCTACATAATTATTCATTGTGAGCACAAGATGAAATGCTGCCATTCCATGGTTGTATTTACAAAAATTGTATAGGGAAATATTAAGCACATGCTAAAGACGCGTAACCGAAGGAGCAAGAGACCATTTGCATCAATGACAAACAAGGCAAAAGGCATGACATTCACTGACATTCACTGACATTCACTGACATTCAGTGTTCAATGAACTGCACAGGTCTAAATCACAGTAATGTAAGCTATATATCTGTATATAAAAAAAACAGTTGTCCTAACAATGATTGGTCACTCTCTCTCATGCGTTTGGTTACAAAATGAGGTAGTTATTTTTCATAAGTAGTAACAGACAAAGGATGAGGTAGGTATGTGTACATATTGACGCATGTTAATTCAATTGACTAAAAGTCAATACAAAGTGAAACTGAACTGTTTCCATAAGTAGCAGAAGAAGAAAAAAGAATGGCATCTACTCAAAACACCGTAGAAAAAATATCTAACAGAATCACGATAGCTCCATCTTTGGACACGCTCGTTCTGTTATGGGATTTTGTGAACATTCTAACAAGTTCAACATAAGTCAAGCATACAGTGCGAAAAACAACAATAGAGTGTGAAACATACAACAAAAACAGCTCAATGAAACAGCCTGTTTTTAAATGCAACAGCTTGTTAGAAAGTTTTCCCCATTCAGTTGAAAAAAAAAAAAAAAAAACTTCTGAAAGAATTCAGGTGTAGCGGAGCTCAGTAGGGTAACTGAGGTTCATGGCATACAGTACATGAGGCCGAACAGCATTGCAACAGCAAATGCTTCGTTGCCCAGATCCTGCAGTACCTTGATGCCTTCAAGGACAATCCCAGTGTCCTCTGGTTCCTCCTCTGGTCTTTGATAATGTAGATCCCCCACGGTAGTGTCCTCAATGGCTGCCTTGGTGGACTCTTCATCCATGCCCTGAACAAGACACAAAGTCAAAACTTGTCAATCATACACAATTAATCAATCATCAATGAAGTGTTAACAGTTAGGGACTCTAGATTGCAAAAAAGTATAGCTCATGATGCACAAGAGCATGATACAGACATAAACAAATCAAGACTGGAGTCCTTTTAAGTGTCAACTAAATCAAGAACTGCTGGTAATATTTGAACACTTCCCATTACAAGGCTAAATTTAAGTGTTTCTAGCCAAGATTTCCATGATATTTAGATTACATTTGAGACATAGCCAATTTGATCACTGTATTCAGCATTCATGCAAACAAAGAAAAAGACATGGAGTATTTAATCTGAATGATACAATGCTGGGAAAAAAAGTGCATCTAACCGCAGCTAATGAAATAAGATGGAAGACCGAGGAGATGACAGTAATAGAATAGCTAGTGATAGAATATGACGGTGGCACGGAACAGGAGAAGATGAGAAAGACAAAGGAAAAGAAGGAGGAAACACATCTATTAACATTCCACACATTCCTGATATACACACACATTCCGTTCATGATGCACTCTCGTCCGACATCCATGTTGCTATTCTGAGAAAAGAGAAGGATATTTTTTAAATTTATTTATATATATTTATGTCTTATTTTGAAGTCAACTTTCGGTGTAGAAGCACATACGAATGTGTCTTTTAAAGCATAAGGAATTCTTACATCAGCCATAGGTGCCATGATTGATATGAGTCTTCTGCCCAGCTGTCCTCCACTTCTTTAGAACAACTTCCGAAGGTTATCTTGTTAGGGAGCGGCTCCCGAGGTGACGGTTTTGGAGAGTCTGGCGTGCCCAAAGTAAAATGCCTCCCACTCAGTCCCATAAAATAGGATATGCACATAATTAGTACTATTGGATAGGAAACACTCAGAAGTTTCTAAGAGTGTTAAAAAATTGTCTGTGAGTATAACAGAACTGATATAACAGGCGAAAACCCAAGGAATTTCTGTCCTGGAAAAAGTGTTTTTGACACATTGCCTCATTTTGAACCCCTCCCTATTGAAAACAGACATATATAGGAGTAAGATTGCAGTACCTATTGCTTCCACTGGATGTCAACAGTATCTAGACAGTGTTTGATGATGTTTAGTTGCTCTGGATGGTAATAGAAGAAGAATTTCGAAGTGTCCATCGGATGTAAACAGAAGAGGATGCGCGTTCACGGGCTCGCGCACGCTGTGGTTTTTTCCATTCCTATAGTCAAGTTTATAATCCGGTTGAAATATTATAGTAAATATACATAAAAGTGTTCCTAAGGATACATTATCAAGGATGTTTGAATGTTCTTGGACAAGTGTATAGGTATAGGTTGAACGAGTTCTCTTCACGGTTCAATGGGCGAGTGGACGCAAAATTTTAAGGTAAGGGATTTGTTTTCGCTGTGAAATGTGCTTTGTGTGAACTGCGATGGTTTCTGAATTCATGCTAATGGGAAAATATTGGAGGTGCTACCCTCAAACAATCAAATGTTGTGCTTTCACCGTAAAGCCTTTTTGAAATCTGACAACGCTGTGATATTGCCATGAAGCAGAGCTTTTGATGACTATGTAACAGTTGTATATTGATGAATGTTTAATAATTCAACCTTTGGATTTTGAATTTAGCGCCTTGCATTTCACCGGGTAGTGTCCCACCACTCCCTAAGTAGTTAACTGAGTGTATACGTTGAGAAAGACATTTGGACTGGGGTAGGGTTGTGGCGATTCTCAACCTCTTACGGATCATTGGGGCGCTAGCGCCCCACTCATGACACTACACGACACTACCTTCAAAAGCTTAGACTCTTGGCAATATCACAGCATTGTCAGATTTCAAAAAGGCTTTACCGCAAAAGCACAACATTTGATTGTTTGAGGACAGCACCTCACATATTTTCTGCATTAGCATAATTTCATAACCAGCGCGGGTCTCACAAAACACATAAAAGAGCTAAAATATATTGCTTACCTTTTGATGATATTCTGCTGAGGTCAACCTGAAGTGTCCAAGCAAGACAATACATGTTTCTTTTGTTAGAAAAAGTCATTGTTTATATCCATAAATCTCTGCTTGGTTGGCGCTTTATGTTCAGAAAATCCACCGTCGACTCGCCCATTGTACAGTGAAGAGAAAGCGTTCAAATTATACCTATCAACTTTGCCCAAACAAATCAAACATCATTTATAATGTAGGTACACTTTTATGTATATTAACGATTATATTTCACCAGGATAATATCCTAAACGATAGAAAGTAAAATACAGAGGAACGCGCTCACGGTCTTGCTAAGGCGACTTCCTCTATCCACTTACAAATTCTTTTTCTATTCGGCTCTTTTCCATGAAAAACGCATGAAACCTTGTCTAAAGACTGTTGACATCTAGTGGAAGCCATATGTACTGCAATCTGGGTCCTATTTTACAGAAAATCCCATAGACAGACATTGGAAGTGAGGGCATGTCACAAAACAATAATTCTGGACAGAAATTCCTCGGGGTTTTGCCTGCCATATGTTATGTTATACTCACAGACATTATTGTAACAGTTTTAGAAACTTCAGAGTGTTTCCTATCCAATAGTACTGATTATGTGCATATCCTAGTTTCTGGGCCTGAGTCGCAGGCATTTTACTTTGGGCACACCAGACTCTTCAAAACCGACACCACTGCTGCTGATCCCTAAGATGATTAAACTCAGCATTGACCTGAAAATAGAAGTTAAACAAATTAGATTAAAAACTGCAGAAAGGAAAATAGACTGGAGATGATCACACAAGCAGCAAACTAGAGGGTTATATCTCTATAGGGAGAGAAATAACTAGGCAGTCGGCACAAATGGTGATAACTCTGAATAAGGCTCACTTAATGTGGCAAACTGAGGAAAAATAATCTTCTACCTTCCACCAACAAATCCCAGATAACATACCCAATAGATCAACAATAAGACAAGCATGGCTAATTTACCTCAATGACTTCTGCTCTCTTTGTCTTTTTAACACCATAAGCTGCTCTAGACTTTCCTGCAGGTTTGTGTTTCAAGGAGTTTATCGTAACCTCTGGGCATCCCAGTCTTCTCAGGTGAGTGAGGTAGTTTGTCTCTGTCTCTGTCTGTCTCTGTCTTTGTCTCTGTCTCTGTCTCTCTGTGTCTCTGTCTCTGTGTCTCTGTCTCTGTGTCTTCTCAGGCGAGTGAGGTAAATTGTCTCTGTCTCTGTCTCTGTCTCTGTCTCTGTGTCTCTGTGACTGTCTCTGTGTCTTCTCGGGCGAGTGTGGTAGTTTGTCTCTGTCTCTGTCTCTGTGTCACTGTCTCTGTGACTGTCTCTGTGTCTTCTCAGGCGAGTGCGGTAGTTTGCCCGTTTTGTATTTCAAACTGGTTTTCCTTCCTCCACATACAGTGAAGGAACACTTCTCAGTCATTGTAACTTCTGTTGAGTGGACTTTACTTTGGTGCACAATTAAGGCATTCCAGGTCTTAGATGCGCATGGACAGGCAATGTACGTACATAGGTAACGGACAGTACAGCCATAATGTGGGTACTTGTTATGGAAATGTTGTACTCAATGTTCATAAACTGAACTTTAATTAAACTGTAACCCAGAATTTGTAATATACTGGTTGAAATAAGACAGACGGAATGCCCAGTCTACAATTGTCAAATGTCAAAATGTTTATTCACGCAAGCTCTGCATTTCAAAGGTGAACACAGTATTTTTATATTGTACAAGTTGAATACGAAAGATACAAATGCCCCACCCTCTCTAGGAAATAATATTTTCCCACAGTACACATTCAGCATTACACCATCTTGCAACATAAGTCAATTCCAGGCATCTCTTATCAGTTCCTCCCTTCCCAAGGTCGAGAAGGCCTCTTCTCCTACAATCTAGTTTCACAAAGAATTCTTTGTTCTCACAGACTCCTTCTGGAAAGTTGTACCATCTTGTTCCACTCTCCACACAATATACATTTCTAGACACACACATCAATTGGATTACCATTTGTCTTATAACCCTATCTCTATTGCATACATTTTCAGAATGGAATATTCTTAGTATTTTCTTAAATGTACAAACATTTAGTCATTAAACATATAATCCATAACAGTGCTTTAACTTGTAATGATGCACAAGTTGGGACCTACTTGACACCCTTTACATTTCCACAAGACTGAAAAAAAGAGAACATAAATAATATAAGACCTAAAGACTAACATTCTGAGAGATATTTTTGGGAGGGTATTAAAACAACCTCTGACAACAGTACTCACCAACGTTATATAGCCTTTGAATGAGTAGACAAAGAAGCACAAATATAGTACTGTAGGCAAACATCAAGGACCTGTAAATATACATTTTGTTCATGAAGTTATACTTTTTTTCATTATGAAATGTTTGATTCAATTATCTATTGATTTATGCATGCATCCATTCATATGCACATGCATTGAATTATTTATAATTTTTTCAAATAATTTTTAAATGTATTGATAACTCATAATACCCTATAATACAACCATAATATAAATTAACACTGTTCAACTGCTAAAATTCCACATGCCAATTTAATAAGTCTCTATGTGTCACGACTTCCGCCGTAGTCGGTCCCTCTCGTTGTTCGGGCAGCGTTCGGCGGTCGACGTCACCAGTCTTCTAGCCATCGCCGATCCACTTTTCATTTTTCCATTTGTTTTGTCTTTGTTTTCTACACACGTGGTTTCAATTCCCCAATTACATGTTCATTATATAACCCTCTGTTTCCCCCATGTTTGTGTGCGTGTTTATTATGTCGATGTTCCTTGTCGGGATGTAGTTCTGGCTGGTAATTTCACTATATATTGTTTACCTTGTGCCGTATTGAGTAAATTACGTTGTTCACTCATCTCTGCTCTCCTGCGCCTGACTTTGTGCACCAGCTACACACCAGATCCTGACACTGTCACCTTTGCATCACGTTTTACAACATGGAGGCAGCCAATGGGCAAACTGTCAAACTGCATGAAAGCACCAATCTCATAGGATGATGTATAATAATCATTCCATCTCAAATATATAATGATTTTTTTTTTTTGTCTATTTTGATGCAAATACATTAACTTAATTATATATAAAAACAATTACCTCACAAAGAAGACTTTGCACTTTGCAGCAGCACTAAATGCTGCTGCAAAGTGATAACAGACGATGTCGTGCACAAGCACCAAAACATTAATTAGCTAGCATGTTAGCTAGCATGTTAGCTAGCTGAAGCGGTGTGGACTCCTCGAGCAAACCTTAATTAGTTCTTGGCTTGGTAAATTCTAAGTTATTGAACCATAGGTAAATATCATGGGGTTTAGCCAAACTAACTTTACCTCCCTGCAAAATGTTAATCTTGACCTAGTCCTGTTTTACTGTTCATAGAAGCAAGCTAGCAACATCGTATTTTTTACCTTTAGCCGCCATGCCAATATGACTCGAGAGCACAACATGAGGATATGGAGCAGTCACTAGTAACGTTAACACTTACAATTCTGACTACAACCACACAGACAAACGTTGAATAAAATCAATCACCATGCTTATCCTTGACCAAGATTCTAGGAACTGTCTTCTCCGGCTAACGCACCAGCGTTCTTTCTGGTTCAAACCAGTAGATCGGATTTGGCTTCGTGTTGCAGTGATTGGTATGCGATGTGCAGTAATGTCTCTGTGTCTATGTCTCGAAGATCAAGCCTTCTCACTGGGCCTTTGATTGTTAAAAAGGAGATTTGGATCTTATAAACCTGATGGTCAAACACACTGCCTAGACTCACTGAAATAAAACACACTGCCTTCACTCACTGAAATAAACATACTGCCTTCACTCACTGAAATAAAACACACTGCCTTCACTCACTGAAATAAAACACACTGCCTTCACTCACTGAAATAAAACATACTGCCTTCACTCACTGAAATAAACATACTGCCTTCACTCACTGAAATAAACACACTGCCTTCACTCACTGAAATAAAACACACTGCCTTCACTCACTGAAATAAACATACTGCCTTCACTCACTGAAATAAACACACTGCCTTCACTCACTGAAATAAAACACACTGCCTTCACTCACTGAAATAAACATACTGCCTTCACTCACTGAAATAAAACACACTGCCTTCACTCACTGAAATAAACACACTGCCTTCACTCACTGAAATAAAACATACTGCCTTCACTCACTGAAATAAACATACTGCCTTCACTCACTGAAATAAACAGATGAAACATACACACATGAAAGGACACACACATGGACACACACACACACATGCACACATACATGCATGCACGCACACATTCACGAATGTACGCACACATACACGAATGTACGCACACATACACGAATGTACGCACACATACACACACACACACATTCACAGACACATATACAAACACACATACACTATTAGCTATTATGTCGCTTTCTCTGGGATGGTAGATCTGCCTGTTTCAGTGTTTCATTGTGAAGGTCCTGTGTGTAGCTGTGTAGAGAGTCAGGCGCAGGACGGCAGAATAGAGTAATCAAAGTAATTTACTCAAAATATGCCATAAAATAGCAGAAACACACAAGCCCCCCAAAAAACAGACAGTACAACAAAACAATCAATCACAAAGACATGAGGGGACAGAGGTTTAAATAATGAACTAATGTAATTAGTGATTGGAAACCAGGTGTGTATAATGAAGACAAAAAAACATAGAAAATGAAAAGTAGATCGGCGGTAGCTAGAAAACCGGCGACGTCGATCGCGGAAAGCAGCCCGAACAAGGAGAGGGACCAACTTCGGTTGAAGTCGTGACATCGAGGGTTGTGATGTTTTCTCTGTGATGGTAGTTCTGTCTGTTTCAGTCTTCCAGCTTGTGATGTTTCCTCTGTGATGGTAGTTCTGCCTTTGAGGCAGGCAACAGACATATCCTGTAGAGATTACACAAATTAAAGCAGCACTTAAAATATATGGACCTGATTAGACCCTCTAATGAAATCAGATCTGACATCAAGATTATCCTATATAAGACTGTCACACGCACACACTCTCTCCATCTCACCATCTCCCTCTCCCTCTCTGTCTCTCTCTCTCCCCGTTCTCTTTCTTTCGTTCTCTCTCCCTCCACGTCTCTCTCATTCATTTCTGGAGTAAGTGTGCTCCCTAGTGTTCTTGATGTCCTTTTTTTTTGGTAAGAAGGGGCAGGAGGCAATGGTACACACACACACACACACACACACACACACACGCACACGCACACGTGCACACAAGCAGACGCAGTATGTGTATGAATATTCCCAGCCACTGATGATCAGAGTGGGAGGTCCTCAATGTTTGCTCAGTGACATATATACATGCATACATAAGAGGTACATCATTCTATATTTAGTAGATTATACAATTCAGCGGTATGGTAAAGTGGTCAAATGTTAACTTCTTAGGGAGCAGCTCCCGAGGTGACGGTTTTGGAGAGTCTGGCATGCCCAAAGTAAAATGCCTCCCACTCAGGCCCAGAAAATAGGATATGCACATAGTTAGTACTTTTGGATAGGAAACACTCTGAAGTTTCTAAGAGTGTTAACCTCTCAGGGATTGCTGGGGCGCTAGCAGACTGCTCCCGACACTGCCAGGTGAAATGTAAGGCGCCAAATTCAAAATCCAAAAGTTGAATTAATAAACATCCACCAATATACAAGTGTTCCATAATCATCAAAAGCTCTGTTTCTTGGCAATATCACAGCGTTGTCAGATTTCAAAAAGGCTTTACGGCGAAAGCAGCACATTTGATTGTTTGAGGCTAGCACCTCACATATTCTTCCCATAGCCATGAATCGATTAGCCATCATGGCACACACATAACACATTTCACAGCGAAAACAAATCAATTACCTGTTGAAGAACTTCTGCTGAGGTCATCCTAAGTGTCCAACGAAGACAATCCATGGTTCTTTTGTTAGAAAAAGTAATGCATTTTATCCATAAATCCTCCATTTGGTTCGCGCGTTATAATCAGAAACGACAGCCTCCACAAGTCCATTGAAACGTGACGCAAACTAGTTCATCTTATACCTATAAACTTGTCCAAGAACAATCAAACATAGTTTTAAATGTATCCTTAGGAACACTTTTACGTATATTTACTATTATAAATCAACCGGAATATAAACTGATCGATAAAGAGGGTAAAAAAGACACTGCGCGCCTTCTCGGGAATGCGCACTGGGTACTGTTTACATAAAAAGGTCACTTCCTGGTTTGCTCTTCTTCTCTGGTCTAATTCATCCAAAATGAAATTTTACACTGTCTCAAGACTGTTGACATCTAAAGGAAGTGATGGGTACTGCATTCATATGCCCTTATATGGTCATTTTCATGAGGGGAGGGGTTCCCAATGAGGCACTCTGTCAAAATCACTATTTCCAGGACAGAAATTCCTCGGGGTTTCGCCTGCCATATGCGTTCTGTTTCACTCACAGACACATGGTTAACACTTTTGGAAACTTCAGAGTGTTTCCTATCCAATGGTACTAAATATGTGCATATCCTATTTTCTGGGCCTGAATGGGAGGCATTTTACTTTGGGCACGCCAGGCTCTCAAAAACCGACCCCTCAGCTGCCACTCCCTAACAAGTTAAAATATTGTCTGTGAGTAACAGAACGGATATAGCAGGCGAAAACCCGAGGAATTTCTGTCCTGGAAAAAGTGTATTTGACACATTGCCTCATTTTGAACCCCTCCCTATTGAAAATGACCATATAAGGGAGTAAGATTTCAGTACCTATTGCTTCCACTGGATGTCAACAGTCTCTAGACAGTGTTTTGATTCTGTTTAGTTGCTCTGGATGGTCATAGAAGAAGAATTAGGAAGTGGTCACCAGAAGTAAACAGAAGAGGATGTGCGTTCATGGCCTTGCGCGCGCTGTGGTTTTTTCCTTTCCTATCGCCCAGTTTTTATCCGGTTTAAATATTATACTAAATATACATAAAAGTGTTCCTAAGGATACATTATCAATGATGTTTGATTGTTCTTGGACAAGTTTATAGGTATAGGTTGAACGAGTTCTCTTCACGGTGGAACGCTGTATTTTCTGATCATAACGCACTAACCAAACGGAGATTTATGGATATAATACATTACTTTTTCTAACAAAAGAACCATGGATTGTCTTCGTTGGACACTTGGGAAGCCCTCAGCAGAAGTTCTTCAAAAGGTAATTGATTTGTTTTCGCTGTGAAATGTGTTTTGTGTGAACCGCAATGGTTTAGGAATTTATGAAAATGGAAAAAATATTGGAGGTGCTACCCTCAAACAATCAAATGTATTGTTTTCGCCGTAAAGCCTTTTTGAAATCTGACAATGCTGTGATATTGCCAAGAAGCAGAGCTTTTGATGACTATGCAACACTTGTATATTGGTGGATGTTTAATAATTCAACTTTTGGATTTTGAAGTTGGCGCCTTGCATTTCACCGCTAGCGCCACACCACTCCCTAAGCATTAATAAATAATGTATAAACAAATACAGAGTAACTAATTCACATCACGTGTGCATAAACAGGTTGTTTGTGAAAACAAAAAATACACAACTGCCTAACAATCCAGAATTCAGCATTCGGCAAATTGGCATTCGGCATTTGGCAATTGGCGTCCGGCGTTAGCCATTCAGCATCCATCATTCAGCATCCAGCATTCATCATTCAGCATCCAGCATTCAGCATTCAGCATCTATCATCCATCATCCATCCTTCATCATCCATCATCCATCATCCATCATCCATCATCCATCATCCAGCACTCAGCATTCAGCATCCAGCATCCAGCATCCAGCATTCAGAACTCAGCATCCAGCATCCAGCATTCAGCATTCAGCATCCAGCATTCAGCATTCAGCCTCCGTCATCCATCATCCAGCATCCAGCATTCAGAACTCAGCACTCAGCATCCAGCATCCAGCATCCAGTATCCAGCATCCAGCATTCAGCATCCAGCATTCAGCACGCAGAATCCAGCTTTCATGCATTCAGCATTCAGCATGCAGCATCCAGCATTCAGTATACATCATTCAGCATTCAGCATACAGCATGCAGCATTCAGCATCCAGCATTCATCATCCAGCATCCAGCAGTCGGCATTCAGCATCCCCATCCAGCTTTCAGCATCCCCATTCAGGATCCAGCATTCAACATCCCCATTCAGCATCCAGCATTCAACATCCCCATTCAACATCCCCATTCAACATCCAGCATTCAGCATCCCCATTCAGCATCCAGCATTCAACATCCCCATTCAGCATCCAGTATTCCGCATCCCCATTCAGCATACAGCATACAGCATTCAGCATTCCGCATACAGCATACAGCATACAGCCTTCAGCATTCAGCATACAGCATTCAGCATACAGCATTCAACACTCAGCATCCCCATTCTGCATCTCCATTCAACATCCAGCATTCAGCACACAGCATTCAACATTCAGCATCCAGCATGCAGCATTCAGCATGCAGCATTCAACATCCAGCATTCAGCATTCATCATCCAGCATCCAGCAGTCAGCATTCAACATCCCCATCCAGCATTCAGCATCCCCATTCAGGATCCAGCATTCAACATCCCCATTCAGCATCCAGCATTCAACATCCCCATTCAACATCCCCATTTAGCATCAAGCATTCAGCATCCCCATTCAGCATCCAGTATTCAGCATCCCCATTCAGCACCCAGCATTCAGCATTCAGCATTCAGCCTTCAGCATTCAGCTTCCCCATTCAACATTCGGCCTTCAGAATTCAGCATTCAGCATTCACATTAAACACATAAACAGCATACTCACATATAGGCTACCCCCAGACACACAACCACAAACAACACACAGACCCACAACAAATAGACCGCACATATACAGTACAGACAACCACACACAACACACAGACACAACCACACACACACACACACACACACACACACACACACACACACACACACACACACACACACACACACGACACACCGACACACACACACACACACACACACACACACACACAAGCAGACGCAGACGCAGTATGTGTATGAATATTCCCAGCCACTGATGATCAGAGTGGGAGGTCCTCAATGTTTGCTCAGTGACATATATACATGCATACATAAGAGGTACATCATTCTATATTTAGTAGATTATACAATTCAGCGGTATGGTAAAGTGGTCAAATGTTAATGAATCACTGTATAAACACATACAGAGTAACTAAAGCACTGTTGTGAACCACATGTAGACAAAACACAGACACACAACCACACACAACCACACACACAGACACACAACCACACACAGACACACAACCACACACAGACACACAGCCACACAAAGACACACAACCAACAAAACAACACACCACATCAGCTGTGTTAAATGACTGTGCTCCTCTACCCTTCAGATTCACAGCTGCTGTCGTGTTGAAAAGTGTTCCGTCATCAATGTTTTTTTTTTTATTATTGGACAGCTGCTCAAACTAGCTCCTATCTATTGGCTTTGTCGTGTACACCGTGTTGTTTTAGGTCTAACACTTGCAGGGCTTATAAGGGATAAGGGAAATTCAGTGTAGCACATTAGTTTACGAAGCCCCAACCCCCAAGAAAATGCACGTAAAGTTCTCTATAACACAATGTGAAGTGATAGGCCCCTGCCAGCAGCCACTCCAGTGAAGCCTACATATCTCTCCAACTTTCATGAAGTGACGGTCATTTGGATTTCTGCTCTGCTCTCCCCACTATTCATCCTTTCTAATTTAATTTTGACCTTTCCATGAATTCATATCCTATTTCCCAGACGTAGATATTGCACAGGGTTATTTTTTTTTAATAGTTTCCATTGAAAGTTTGAAGGTTGTAATTGAAAGAGTGCCGGGAGCAGAACAGAGAAATTACAGGATATTCATTTTTTCTCTCCCCCTGATACCCCTGAGAGGAAAGGTGATGTGAGCGCGTAAGGTCACCTTGTGAGATGCCGTTCAGAAACACCTTCTATTCCCCTTCGTCATTCAGAACAACTCACACTATCATTGGTATTAGCATGCTGATTATATTCATGCTGTTTGCCTGTTCAATGCATGAACACACACACACACACGGAGCATTGGTTCAATACACACCACGATAAGAGCGATCGTTTATTCTGCAAAAAAAACAAGGCGTAGAAAAGCAAGGTCCCACAGACACAGACACACACACACATAAACACACACACAGACACACATACAAACACACACGCACACACACACACATACATACACACACACACACACACACACACCACCACACAGGAGTAGTTTGAGAGACCTAGCTTGAGCAGCCAGGTCGTTCAAGATTGACGTAGAAATTGGACAGGGGCGGGACGACGACAGGGGGTAAGGTTTAAGCCATATTATAGCAGATAGATTGTAGCTTCCATCAATGTAATTGTCTGCATTATTACCAATCCCCCATATATTTTTGTAAATATGTTTTTTCTTCTTTATTGTTTTCCCCTAATCCTATAATCCTACCACCCATCCCCTAATGTGCAACAATACTTAGGCTTCTACTTCCATCTTATACACCATATATATTACGTTTTATACTATGTACTATATATTACATTTTAAACTATGTACTATATATTACATTATATACTATATAATATATTTTTTACTATGTAATATATATTACATTTTATACTAAGCTAAATACATTACATTTTACACTATGTACTATATATTACATTTTATACTATACACTATATATTACATTTTATACTATGTACTATTTATTACATTTTATACTATATACAATATATTACATTATATACTATGTACTATATATTACATTTTATACTATATACTGTATATAATATTTTATACTATATATTACATTTTATACTATACACTATATATTAAATGTCATACTATGTACTATATATTATGTTTTATACTATGTACTATATATTACATTTGATACTATGCACTAAATATTACATTTTATACTATACATTACATTTTAAACTATGTACTATATATTACATTTTATAATATATGCTATATATTACATGTTATACTATGTACTATATATCACATTATATACTAGATCATATATTTTATACTATGTAATATATATGACATTTTATACTAAGTAAAATATATTACATTTTATACTATGTACTATATATTACATTTTATAATATATACTATATATTACATTTTATACTATATACAATATATTACATGTTATACTATGTACTATATATTACATTTTATACTATATACTGTATATAATATTTTATGCTATATATTACATTTTATACTATACACTATATATTAAATGTCATACTATGTACTATATATTATGTTTTATACTATGTACTATATATTACATTTGATACTATGTACTATATATTACATTTTATACTATATATTACATTTTATACTATGTACTATATATAACATTTTACACTATGTACTATATATTACATTTTATAATATATATTACATTATATACTATATACTATATGATATATTTTATACTATGTACTATATATAAAATGTTATACTATGTAATATATATATTACATTTTATAATACATACTACATATTACATTTTTGACTATATACTATATAATACATGTTATACAACGTACTATATATTACATTTTATACAATGTACTATATATTAGATTTCATACAATGTACTAAATATTATGTTTTATACTATATACTATATAAAGCATTTTATACTATGTACTATATATTACATTTTATACTATGTACTATATATTACTTTTTATACTATATACTATATATTACATTTCATACTATGTACTAAATATTACATTTTATACTATATACTATCTAATACATTTTATACTATGTACTATATATTACATTTTATACTATATACTATATATTACATTTTACGGACACAGAATCATTTACATTTTTTTTTCTTTTTTTTTTACAAACACACTCATATACACACACATACCCTACATTACTCATCTCATATTTATATACTGTACTCTATACCATCTACTGCATCTTGCCTATGCCGTTCGGCCATCGACTCAAATCTCTAGCCCCTTTAATCAACAATACATTTAATCCGCGCTGTCCTCAAAACAAGGAATTTAGCCTGTTTTTATTTATAGGCTGTTTCAACTTCAAATGATTTTCCAACAAGTTTTTATTTTCTAAGAACAGTTTGAATTGAGGTGTGTTCCGCCTCCTTCATTCATTCACATAAAAATATTCATTTTTACTTTTGTGGACAATTACATTTTTGGGACATTTCTGACCCCGGACAAAATTCCCCAAGCACTTCCTAATTGTTTGTGCAGTTCAAGTCTGCAAACATTTTCTCATCTCGCGTCGGAACAGGATCTGCACACGTGTTCACGTTCTCCATCTTTTGCCCGCATCGCAGTCATTGTTGTTTTTTCGTTACTAATAATAACTTTGGAAATGTGTGCGTTTCTATCAAAGTAAGTGCCTTATTACATTATAATAGTTTCAGTATGTCGTGTTATGTCGTTTCTATTGTAGCTCACTGTATTTATGGAGCATAATATATTTGTGTATATTCCTTATAACCACGGACACGTGAGGTAACGGTACTCCTTTCATAACCTTTATGGTGTTATATTCAATCTTGCTTAGGTAGCTAGCTACATTCTTCTATCAGCTCTGTAAAACAATGCTAGTTGCCTTCAGAGAAGTATTAGCTTATGTTGTATTTTGAAGCTACCCTGGCCTTTCACCTCCCAAGTGGCGCAGCGGTCTATGACACTGCATCTCAGTGCTAGAGGCGTCACTACAGACACCCTGGTTCGAATCCAGGTTGTATCACAACCGGCTGTGATTGGGAGTCCCATAGGGCGGCACACAATTGGCCCAATTTTGTCAATGCAGTATTCTATTTTTATAGCAGTGTTTTATTATGTTACTTATTTGTAATATTGTTTTATTTCTATATCCTGATATTGTATTCTAATGAATAAGTCCTCTTTATTCTGTACTTTCAGAAACCACAAACAGTATTTGCCAATATCATAACTGGAACTGGACATCTTTCGAGCTGAAGATTGAGGCCAGCTTTTGTGTGCTAACGTACACTCCTTAACAGCTTTACTGGATGAAAACTCAGCAAGAAAACACATAGGCCAATATGTAATAGTCGTCAATTTTATTGCAGTATTGGTGGTGGTTGGTTCAACAACAACTTGTTTTACTAGAGGAAAAAAAACTGAATATGCATAACCCATATTTAATATTCATGCAGTGACTGAACAACAACTGCACCTCTGAAGGCATAGTATCATGGGAGGTCACCTGTCAAGCCACCTGTCAGGTCAGTCAGTCACTTATTGCTGCAGATGTGCTCAATAGTGCTTGAGCGTATGATACTCCTCAAAGCATGGTGAAACACATAGAGGTGTATCACAAGCTAAACACATGTATTTTGTCAACTTCCTCTGCTTACTTCTCCTGGTGCCAGACAGGCAGACTTTGCAGTGCCTCCGTGTGTGGCTACCTTGAGCAGCAGTTTGAGGGACTTTGCAGGGAAAATGCCTTGCAGTGAGGCGTAGGGGATTGTCCGCAGCAGGGCGACCCCCAGTGGATGGACGCCGAGGGGTGTGGTGCTCCTCCAGCAGCTCTCTCATGAGGTTCTCTCTATACTTTTGGTAGGTAATTACTTTACCTATGAGGGAGTGGGGAGGATGAGGCAAGTTAGAAGATGATGAGGCAGTGGGAAGGTTGGTGAGATATTGTCACTATAATTGCATAATGTATTTGTATGTGAACTGTACATCCAATTACAAAAATACCTTGTTCAGTAATAACCTCACCTGTTAGTTGGCGGTGAACTATGCTGCCGTTGAGGACAGCAGTGTCGATCAGATGGAAAAATATCTTCTTATACCACTTGGTCGTTTTCTGAGCGCATTCCACAAAGCTGTTCATCATGTCCGCCTTATCCACTGCCCCCATTTTGAGGTTATAGTCAAGCACACAGTCTGGTTTGATCTCTCTCTCTCCCGTCAGGTGGTCCACCTTCCCTGTGGCTGACATGGTTGCTGTATGGACAGTGGAGAGGACATGGACGTCTCGTTTGTCATGCCACTTTACTGCCAGCTGTTGACCGTTCTCCTTGAACTCCACCTCCCCTATCTGCATCTTCCTGCAGCCGAATGCCGGCATCCCCTTCCTGTTCGACCTGACTGTGCCACAGGCCCCTGTGCTGTTGGAGAGCAGATGCTGGAAGAGTGTGGGACTGCTGTACCAATTGTCCACATACAAAGTGTGTCCCTTTGTATGTGGTGTGTCCCAAAATGCAGGCATCGCAGCAGAACTAGGAAGCGGTCTTGGGAAAAGAGGGTGGCAAAGAAGGGGGATGCAAACATAGGATCTGTGCTCCAGTATTCTCTTAGGGAGTTCTTCTTTACTATCCCCATGAGAAGGACTGTCACCAGGAAGGTATACATTTCACTAATTGTGGTTGTAACCCATTTAGCGAGTTTCCCCCTCACTCCTGGCTCTCTCTTCTCCTGTAGCTCCAAGGCATAGTGATTGGTCTCCTCTACTATGTTTCCCACCAGCTCCTCTGTCAGAAACAACTTGAAGCACTGTGCCTCAGATGGAAATGGCAAGGGGCGTTGCACTCCAGACTGGGACTCGTCAAAGCAAACAGCAGGGCCAGGAGGGGTGAAATGACTGGCGGCCTTCCAGCTACCACAGAACTCCTGTACTTCATCCACTGTCGGTCTGCCTCCATCACCACCAGCATCTTCAAAGGGACCTGGTACTTCGTCAGTAGACAAGGGAACCTCAGATTCAGGGTTCTCAATGGCTACAAGGTTGGGGGGCAGCTCCTCACTGTCACTGTCAGAATCAGACTCAGACTCATTGTCAGAATAAAAAAAAATCTCCAGAATTTCCACATTTGTGAGTGGTCTCCTTTTGAAAGATATTGCTAATGCTACAGCTTAGCTCACTAGCCACATACATAAACAACAACACTGAATGTCTCAGAGTGGGAGTGAGAGGTTACGTGATTGACTGCCGGCACGCGACACTTGTATCAATAAATCACTATCAGAAAATGTTTTGTGTGGTTATTATTTATATATTCACTGTTTTATTCACGGTTTCAATTGCATAGATTGTAATGGGGACATATTCTGTGTGTAAAATATTCCAGCTGTGTAGCCATGTTTGTTGACATACAATGCATTCTGGGTTTCACGTAATCGTCTGTTTGACCAAAGATGTTATAACA
This sequence comes from Brachymystax lenok tsinlingensis, assembly GCA_030435695.1. Classification (NCBI taxonomy): domain Eukaryota; kingdom Metazoa; phylum Chordata; class Actinopteri; order Salmoniformes; family Salmonidae; genus Brachymystax; species Brachymystax lenok. The sequence continues at coordinate 5,325,898 of CM059781.1, read as the reverse complement.
AAATGAGGTGAGTAAGGGTTCACTCATTTTTTGAGGACTTCCGGAAATGAATGGTGGGATGTGAACGATGGTAGACGACACATCCCCTCAACAGACCAAACTCATCTTGTCTTCTAGAAAGTCTTCTAGAAAGTGTTCTACCTAATTATTTCGTTCAATGGTGAGCTCACCCATGATGTGATTGATCATACACAGTAATTGCTATTAACTAATTCATTTTGTAGTTTATGTCAGCCGAGAGTTAGAAAATATGACCTTGTGTTGCGTCAATCTTTCCTCATTTAGCACTAGGACAAATGTAGCCTACATTTTTCCAGTTAGGGTGATTGTGTTATGCTGTAGCTACTTCTGTGAATGTCTGAACATTAAATCCAAAAATAAACTGCTCACATTCTGGACATAACTTTGTAAGGACTGTGTTTGTGTAAATAGTTTCTGAAAAAAGTGTGGCCAGCTCAGTTGTTGATTGTTGTCATTCGAAACTGCTGTTCTAAATGAACGTTCTAAACGAACGTTCTAACCACAAGGATGAGATCGTACACTTCAGGGACCACTGTAGAACGATCACAGCCATGTGATGGTACGTGTGAAAGGGTTAAGCAATGGATTTATTTCTGGCCACTCTTCCGTAAAGCCCAGCTCTGTGGAGTGTACGGCTTAAAGTGGTCCTATGGACAGATACTCCAATCTCCGCTGTGGAGCTTTGCAGGTCCTTCAGGGTTATCTTTGGTCTCTTTGTTGCCTCTCTGATTAATGCCCGCCTTGCCTGGTCCTTGAGTTTTGGTTGGCGGCCCTCTCTCTTGGCAGGTTTGTTGTGGCGCCATATTCTTTCCATTTTTTAATAACGGATTTAATGGTGCTCTATGGGATGTTGAAAGTTTCGGATATTTTTTTATAACCAACCCTGATCTGTACTTCTCCATAACTTTGTCCCTGACCTGTTTGGAGAGCTCCTTGGTCTTCATATTGCCGCTTGCCTGGTGGTGCCCCTTGCTTAGTGGTGTTGCAGACTCTGGGGCCTTTCAAAACAGGTTTATATGTCCTGAGATCATGTGTGACACACAGGTGGACATTATTTAACTGATTATGTGACTTCTGAAGGTAATTGGTTGCACCAGATCTTATTTAGGGGCTTCATAGCAAAGGGGGGTGAATACAGATGCATGCACCATCTGTAATTTCTTTGCATTTTTTGAAACAAGTAATTTTTCTTGATTTCACTTCACCTATTTGGACTATTTTGTGTATGTCCATTATATGAAATCCAAATAAAATCTATTTAAATTACAGGTTGTAATGCAACAAAAAAGGAAAAATGCCAAGGGGGATGAATACTTTTGGAAGGCACTGTAAGATGGTTAAATAACTAACAGAATTATTGATTATTATTATATTATTATTTGTGCCCTGGTCCTATAAGAGCTCTTTGTCACTTCCCACAAGTCGGGTTGTGACAAAAACTCACACTCATTCTTATGTTAAAGAATTGTATCGTATAGTGTGTGTGTGTGTGGCAGGCTTACAATGATGGCAAAAAAACAACATTTGAGACAGTTGGCCCTGTTGCTAGAGGCGGTACGCAGCTGAACGCTACGGAATAAGAAGGAACATCACGTCAGAAATCAGAATTCATAGAATCAAATCACTTCTGGGGAAATTGGAACATACTAAACAAACACGCAGTTATCTATCCAAAAGGGAGATGTATGGATAAACCAGTTAGGGTGATTAAAGGTTTATTCAATCACTCCCTTGAGTGCTGTAGCAACCCTGTCCCGCTGGGCTCTCAGGTCCTTTGTGCCTGTGTGTATTATGATGTGGCTGGGGGACCCTAGTTGGTCCTCTGGCAGCAGATCCAGGGGACGCCGGGTGTTCGGACAAAAGAGTTTAGCAACTTGCTGTTTTGGAAAAAGTTTCCTCTCATCAATCTATTTGCCATTTGAGTCAATGAGGAGCACAATCTCTGGCTTTTGTGTCTCCTCAGTGGGTGTGGGGCTATTGTCAGGAGAGCTATCCGGTGGGCTGACAAGAGGGGGAGTCTGCTGGGTTGGTGGATACTGCCTTGTCTGTCCTGCTGTGGTGTTAAGACTGTGGTCGAGGTTTGAAGTGGGCTGTTCTGTTGGTTTCTTTGTGGGAAATGCTAGCTCTCTCATGAGAGGTTGATTGTTGCACCTAAGCTTTCTCTCCTCCGTCACTGCTGTTAGCTGGGCTGTGTGTTCCTCTCCCTCCGTCATTGCTGTTAGCTGGGCTGTGTGTACCTCTCCCTCCGTCACTGCTGTTAGCTGGGCTGTGTGTTCTTCTCCTCCATCACTGCTGTTAGCTGGGCTGTGTGTTCCTCTCCTCCGTCACTGCTGTTAGCTGGGCTGTGTGTTCCTCTCCCTCCGTCATTGCTGTTAGCTGGGCTGTGTGTTCCTCTCCTCCGTCACTGCTGTTAGCTGGGCTGTGTGTTCCTCTCCCTCCGTCATTGCTGTTAGCTGGGCTGTGTGTTCCTCTCCTCCGTCACTGCTGTTAGCTGGGCTGTGTGTTCCTCTCCCTCCGTCACTGCTGTTAGCTGGGCTGTGTGTTCCTCTCCCTCCGTCACTGCTGTTAGCTGGGCTGTGTGTTCCTCTCCTCCGTCACTGCTGACTTCTGTAATCGATAAAGCCTTGGTTTCATGCATGTTAACATCAGAAGCCTCCTCCCTAAGTTTGTTTTACTCACTGCTTTAGCACACTCCGCCAACCCTGATGTCCTTGCCGTGTCTGAATCCTGGCTTAGGAAGGCCACCAAAAATTCTGAGATTTCCATACCCAACTACAACATTTTCCTTCAAGATAGAACTGCCAAAGGGGGAGGAGTTGCAATCTATAGCAGAGATAGCCTGCAAAGTTCTGTCATACTTTCCAGGTCTATGCCCAAACAGTTCGAACTTCTAATTCTCCAGAAACAAGTCTCTCACTGTTGCCACCTGCTATAGACCCCCTTCAGCTCCCAGCTGTGCCCTAGATACCATATGTGAATTGATTGCCCCCCATCTATCTTCAGAGTTCGTTCTTTTCGGTGACCTAAACTGGGATATGCTTAACTACTTAGGGAGCAGTGGGGCGCTAACTTCTGCTGAGGGCTTCCCAAGTGTCCAACGTAGACATCCAATAGTTCTTTTGTTAGAAGAAGTCATTTATTATATCCATAAATCTCTGTTTGGTTGGCGCGTTATGTTCATAAAATACAGCATCCACTCGCCCATTGAACCGTGAAGAGAACACGTTCAACTTATACCTATAAACTTGTCCAAGAACAATCAAACATAATTGATAATGTATCCTTAGGAACACTTTTATGTATAGGTTGTATAATATTTCAACCGGAATATAAACTGGGCGATAAGAAAGGAAAAAACCACAGAGCGCGCCAGCCGGGAACGCGCGTTTTCCTCTTGTTGACATCTGTGAGACCACTTCCTAATTCCTCTTCTTCTGCCATTTAAAGCAACTAAACAGAATCAAAACACTTTCTTGAGACTGTTGACATCCAGAGGAAGCAATAGGTACTGCATTCATATGCCCTTATATTGGCATTTTCAGAAGGGAAGGGTTCCAAATGAGGCAATGTGTCAAAATCACTTTTTTCAGGACAGAAATTCCTAGAGTTTTTGCCTGCCACATCCGTTCTGGTATACTCACAGACAAAATGTTAACACTTGTAGCAACTTCAGAGTGTTTCCTATCCAATGATACTAATTATGTGCATATCCTATTTTCTGGGCCTGAGTGGGAGGCATTTTACTTTGGGCACGTCAGGCTCTCCAAGGCCCTCTCTCTCTCTCTCTCTCTCTCTCTCTCTCTCTCTCTCTCTCTTTTTGCTCTCTCTGTCTGTTCTCTCTCTCTGCCCACTCTCTCTCTGTCTGCAATATATGTCTGTTTGCTCTGTCTCTGTTTGCTCTCTCACTGTTTGCTATCTCTCTCTGTCTGCTCTCTCTCTCTCTCTCTCTCTCTCTCTGTCTGCTCACTCTGTCTGCTCTCTCTCTCTGTCTTGCTCTAATTTAAAACTAATGGAGGTAACGCACTAAATCTGCTCATAGATTATGGATGAATGAACTACACATTGAAATATTCAGCCCAAAGCGAGAGGACTAACAGTGACTTACTAGTCGCCAAAGTACCGGAGCACGTCTTTAATCAACAGGGCTGCTGGGGAGAACTATCCAACCTGAGAGAGAATTATCATGTAACTCGATTACCACGTATCCATGCACATTGATATGGTTGCTTCGTTCTTGTGTGTTTTATTTATAATGTGTTTTTATGTTTTTATTTTTATTTAACACTGAGTCGTTGGGAAAAAACTTTTAAGTAAGCATTTCACTGTATAGTTCACACCTGTTGTATTCACCGATATGAATTTTACTTGATTATTTTATGCTAGCGCTCTGCTCTCCTCTACAAAGCTTAGTCCCTGTCGACAGGCAGAGGCGTGTAACTAACGGCTGCCTGAGTAATCATGATGTCTGTTAGTGTTTCCCCCATCCCCGCAATCTCTGCTCCATTCATCACAAAAGAATAGAGAGAATGAAATGGAGAGAGAGAGAGAGAGAGAGAGAGAGAGAGAGAGAGAGAGAGAGAGAGAGAGAGAGTGTGTTTAATGGAGGATACACAGCGGAATCGGTTTATTTAACATAGCTCTGCTAATGTATCATCTGGGATATACAGAAAGAGAGAGAGAGAGAGAGAGAGAGAGAGAGAGAGAGAGAGAGAGAGAGAGAGAGAGAGAGAGAGAGAGAGAGAGAGAGAGAGAGAGAGAGAGAAGAGAGACTGTGGAACAGATCTATCCTGATCCCTAGACTCAGTGTGTGGAAGAGCAGCTGATGAGAGAGGAAAGTGGATATGGGACATGGAGGCAGTGTGTCAGACCGTGCTGGGGTCGGAGAAGGCTGGGTTTAAGTCCCACCAGATGGCGATGAATTTTCATTTGAGGGAAATTAATAGTTTGTATGTAGAATGGGCGAGTAATGGGGTCTGTTTGACGTGAGTGGTAATTAAAGCGTTCACATCCGTTTCAATAAACATTAGCCGATTAATTGGCAAAAGAGGCTGGAGCGATAAATAAACAAATCTATCGGCGCTTTTCCACAGAGGACTGTGTGTTTGATTGAGTGTGCCCTGTCATCATTTTGTTTCTCATTTCCCATCCAGACAGATCAAGAAGGGGTGCATTTCCTAGCGAGCAAACATCGGTCTTAATTACAACATCCTCACTAGCTGAAAGGTTATGAGACTAGACTCTCTCTCTCTCTCGTATGCCCTCTCTGTCTCTCCCTCCTTTACCCATTCTCACGTGCTCATACAAAAATGTCACCCAGCACAAAGGTTAGCTGTTAGCATATTTTCTGTGACAGCCGGACTGAGCGACACTGCCAGGTAACACATCAGGGGTTGAGAGTGAGTGCGATGAAGACCATTTGCTAGCTTGATTCACTAGCGCTAGCTCCATCGTCCTCAGCACATTCATTATCCTGCTCCCAAATTGAAAAGCATTTGGATCACATTAATGACATGTTGATAGCTGTATAGTCAGGCCTTGCCAAAAATACTGACATGATTGATAAGGTACTGTAGAGGGGCCTCTGACTTGGCTGTGAGACAAATTTCAAGCAGAAACTTCTTGTTTATTGTAAGTTTGCATAGCTATGGTAGTCATGTGAAGTCTAATTGTCTGGGAACTTAAGTTGTTGGCCTTTGGAAAGTGGTATTCTTGGCTCTACACTGTATTATGTCTGTATCTTCTCATTTTAAGGAATACATCCTTTGTTCTTCTAAGACAATGATTGGAGGATCAGAAGTGAATCTATTTTATTGACAAGATAGTCGAGTGACCGCTCTAACAATGGAAATAAATGTCCTGAAAGACGGAAGGCAAGCGGGAATAGGGGAGATCAGTTGGGACCATTCTAGCCAATGAGAGGGCAGATATGCATGTGAAAAACAGGCACAACTTCGATGTAAATTTGATTATTTCAAAGTTGCCGAAGTGCCACGTGCGTCCACTTCTTAATAGCTTAACCGTTACGAAACACACAAAAAATATTACAATTAATTTCTTTGTTGACCAAAATCGATACTCTCATTGACCTCCGTAAAAATTAAGGCCTTCGTGGTCTTAATTTTCGTGGACAGATTTTGGGCAGAGTAAACCTTCTCGCTTAGCCTCTTCTGCTCTGAGTTAAGGCATAGCAGTCATTATCAATAAGCTAAAAATCAATGATGCCTGATCAGCAGGCATGTCACAGGAATGATTGCGCAATCAATGTTCCTGTCGTTGTCCTCTGAGCTGATGCTGTCTATTATTCGTGGGAGTTATCGAGACAGTGGACAGGGAATCAGTGGACTCCATATGTCTCTGTTAGCTTGGGGATGAAAAGTACTTTGGCGTCGCGGCCAAAGAAAATCTCCTGTAAGTATAGATGGAGGATAATCACTCGTCTTGGAAATGGTTGAAACCCTTTAGAAGGGGACGTGAATGTGTAGTCACTAATCCCCAAAAAACGACCCTTAGGCCAGCCAGCATCTGCATGTCTCATTCCTGATTATGGTACAGGACCATGAAATACCATGACAACTCTAAGACAACATCACGGCATAGAGAAAATGTGTAATGTAATGTTTCCTGTCAAAACAATAGGATAACAACGGGATACATATGTTTTATCTCCCACTGAGATGAACCGAAAGGCATATGGTGTTTTTAAATCAAATTAAATCAAATTTTATTTGTCACATACACATGGTTAGCAGATGTTAATGCGAGTGTAGCAAAATGCTTGTGCTTCTAGTTCCGACCGTGCAGTAGTATCTAACAAGTAATCTAACAATTTCACAACAACTACCTTTACAAGTGTAAAGGAATGAATACGAGTATGTACATATAAATATATGGATGAGCGATGGCTGACCGGCATAGGCAAGATGCAGTAGATGGTATAGAGTACAGCATATACATATGTTATGAGTAATGTAGGGTATGTAAGAATTATACAAAGTGGCATTGTTTAAAGTGGCTAGTGATACATTTATTACATCCAATTTTAATTATTAAAGTGGCTAGAGATTTGAGTCAGTATGTTGGCAGCAGCCACTCAATGTTAGTGATGGCTGTTTAACAGTCTGATGGCCTTGAGATAGAAGCTGTTTTTCAGTCTCTCGGTCCCAACTTTGATGCACCTGTACTGACCTCGCCTTCTGGATGATAGCGGGGTGAACAGGCAGTGGCTCGGGTGGTTGTTGTCCTTGATGATCTTTTTGGCTTTCCTGTGACATCGGGTGGTGTAGGTGTCCTGGAGGGCAGGTAGTTTACCCCCAGTGATGTGTTGTGCAGACCTCAGTACCCTCTGGAGAGCCTTACGGTTGTGGGCGGAGCAGTTTCCGTACCAGGCTGTGATACAGCCCGACAGGATGCTCTCTACTGTGCATCTGTAAAAGTTTGTGAGTGTTTTTGGTGACAAGCCAAATTTCTTCAGCCTCCTGAGGTTGAAGAGGCGCTGTTGCACCTTCTACACCACGCTGTCTGTGTGGGTGGACCATTTCCAATTGTCAGTGATGTACGACGAGGAACTTAAAACTTTACACCTTCTCCACTACTGTCCCGTCGATGTGGATAGGGGGGTGCTCCCTCTGCTGTTTCCTGAAATCCACAATCATCTCCTTTGTTTTGTTGACATTGAAGTGAGAGGTTATTTTCCTAACACCACACTCCGAGGGCCCTCACCTCCTCCCTGTAGGCCGTCTCGTCGTTGTTGGTAATCAAGCCTAGCACTGTAGTGTCGTCTGCAAACTTGATGATTGAGTTGGAGACGTGCATGGCCACGCAGTCATAGGTGAACAGGGAGTACAGGAGAGGGCTGAGAACGCACCCTTGTGGGGCCTCAGTGTTGAGGATCAGCGGGGTGGAGATGTTGTTTCCTACCCTCACCACCTGGGGGCGGCCCGTCAGGAAGTCCAGTGCACAAGGCGGGGTTGAGACCTAGGGTCTCGAGCTTAATGACACGTTTGGAGGGTACTATGGTGGTAAATGCTGAGCTGTAGTCGATGAACAGCATTCTTACATAGGTATTCCTCTTGTCCAGATGAGTTAGGGCAGTGTGCAGTGTGATTGCGATTGCGTCGTCTGTGGACCTATTGGGACGGTGAGCAAATTGGAGTGGGTCTAGGGTGTCTGGTAGGATGGAGGTGATATGATCCTTGACTCTCAAAGCACTTCATGATGACAGAAGTGAGTGCTACAGGGCGGTAGTTGTTTAGCTCAGTTACCTTAGCTTTCTTTGGAACAGGAACAATGGTGGCCCTCTTGAAGCATGTGGGAACAGCAGACTGGGATAAGTATTGATTGAATATGTCCGTAAACACACCAGACAGCTGGTCTGCGCATGCTCTGAGGACGCGGCCAGGGATGCCGTCTGGGCCGGCTGCCTTGCGAGGGTTAACACATTTATATGTTTTACTCACTTTGGCTGGGGGATATTAACAGTGTATGGGTACAGGTTAATGTGGAACCATCTCTGCTTTCTCCGTGCTCACCGCTTTCATTTCAGATTAATTATTATTTATTTTGTACTTTTGTTTTCAGTTTTAGGTGAGCGCTCTTTGAAATACTAATGCCAAAGCATTTTAATTAACTTCCATCCCGTTATCAAGAGTTCCCAAATTAACATCTAGCTGTCGCTACAGAAAAAATGTCACACCATTTCACCTGACAGCCTTTCCTGACAGGTTTGACGTTTTCAAACATTAAGCATTTCCTTAATTGGAATGCTGTATATTTGTGCCTCATCGTAGAGTTTCTTGACTGATCTTGTTGAAATTCATTACCTTTATCAAAGCGTACCAGTGACCCCAGCACACACACACCCACACATAATCTACGCTAACTGTTTGTTTTAATCTACGCTATCTATTCTTTGTTTTAATCTACGCTAACTGTTCTTTGTTTTAATCTACGCTATCCGTTCTTTGTTTTAATCTACGCTATCTGTTCTTTGTTATAATCTACGCTATCCGTTCTTTGTTTTAATCTACGCTATCTGTTCTTTGTTTTAATCTACGCTATCTGTTCTTTGTTTTAATCTACGCTATCTGTTCTTTGTTATAATCTACGCTATCTGTTCTTTGTTTTAATCTACGCTATCTGTTCTTTGTTTTAATCTACGCTATCCGTTCTTTGTTTTAATCTACGCTAACTGTTCTTTGTTTTAATCTACGCTATCTGTTCTTTGTTTTAATCTACGCTATCTGTTCTTTGTTTTAATCTACGCTAACTGTTCTTTGTTATAATCTACGCTATCTGTTCTTTGTTTTAATCTACGCTATCTGTTCTTTGTTTTAATCTACGCTAACTGTTTGTTTTAATCTACGCTATCTATTCTTTGTTATAATCTACGCTATCTGTTCTTTGTTATAATCTACGCTATCTGTTCTTTGTTTTAATCTACGCTATCCGTTCTTTGTTTTAATCTACGCTATCTGTTCTTTGTTCTAATCTACGCTATCTGTTCTTTGTTTTAATCTACGCTATCCGTTCTTTGTTTTAATCTACGCTATCTGTTCTTTGTTATTATCTCTGTTTGGTAAAACGATGCTTTGTTACTTATCTGATTATCTTTGCAAGAAGGACGCTGATTACTTTTAAATTTATCTCAGAGTGGTCCGTGTTCCTGGGACAGAAGACAAAAAGCTGTTTGCTAACAACCTGCATCTAAACTTTGTGGATAACTTTGACCTTGCTATCATCCAAGAGACACAAATACAATTGAACTGTATTTGATTTAAATATATTTAGATATCTTGGTTTGAGGATGACAAAATATCAACAGTGCAAGAAGGAACACACACACATGTGCATATAACCTTCCATACACTCACACCCTCTGATCATCCATCAGAACCTATTCAGATTTCAGAACAAGTCAATCGTCGTGTTTTATAGCAATTCACTGTAAATCTGCATGCAAACCTTCACCATCATCTTTTCTCCCCCTAATCCTCCCATTTTCATGCTTGTCAACATCAGGCTTGCCCACATTAAACCAATGATTAATGATGTATTGATTGTGATGCTTCTCTACCACTGAGCGAATGTGCTGAGTTGACACTGTATTTCCCTTATCTGGTCCTTACAGCTTGCCAACAGGGGAAAAGCCTGACTTGAAGATATTCAAAGTTCTTTAAACATGTGTATTGTTCACATTTGGCGATTGAGCCTCACCTGCATGCCTTTGTAAATCACAGGTACACATCTTAAATCAGTGTTGCAATCTGCCTTTCTTGTGGCTTCAGTTGCTGTGATCACACCTTTTGGAGAAGCTCAACTAATTGCTTAGTTTTACAGTGTTTGTGTTATTGCTGCATTTCACATGTTCTCTGTTGGAGTTCTTTTTTTTGATGGCTCCTTTCACCACGCCCGTCTAGCAGCATGCATCCACCCCATCAACCCCATGCTCTCTGTCATTTAGGATACAGAGTGAATAGTTCTATGTAGCTGACATATCCCTCTAATGGAAATGGTGTGTATTTTTCCAATCCTTAAGCGTTTTAACAGGGAGCCAGTGTATAAAGGCTAGCACTGGAGTAAGATGTTAAAATGTCGGTGTTCTAGTCAAGATTCTAGCAGCCGTTTTAAGCACAAACTTAAGTTTATTTAGTGCTTTATCCCTGTAGCCGGAAAGTAGAGCATTGCAGTAGTCTAATTTAGAAGTGACAAAAGCATGGATTATCTTTTCTGCATAATTTCTGGACAGAAAGTTTGAGATTTTTTGCAATGTTACGAAGATGGAAAAAAGCTGTCCTTGAAATAGTCTTGATATGTTCGTCAAAAGAGAGATCAGGGTCCAGACGACTGTACAAACATCAAGATTAATTGTCAGATCCAACAGAAGATCTCCTTTTTTTTTTCTTGGACCTAGAACTAGCATCTCTGTTTTGTCCGAGTTTAAAAGTAAAAATATTGTCGCCATCCACTTGCTTATGTCTGAAAAACAAGCTTCCAGGAAGGGCAATTTTGGAGCTTCACCATGTTTCATCGAAATGTACAGCTGTGTATCGTCCACATAGCAGTGAAAGTTAACATTCTGTTTCCGAATGACATCACCAAGAGGTGAAATCAATATTTAAAACAATAGTGGTCCTAAAACGGAACCTTGAGGAACACCGAAACTTACAGTCGATTTGTCAGAGGACAAACCATCGACAGAGACAAACTGATGTCTTTCCGACAGATAAGATAAAAACCAAGGCAGAAACAATTTGGGTTTTCAAAGAATGTGCTTTTTGGTGTCAAAAGCAGCACTAAGGTCTAGGAGCACAAGGACAGCTTCAGAGCCTTGGTCTGACGCCATTAAAAGGTCAATTACCACCTTCACGAGTGCGGTCTCAGTGCTACGATGTGGTCTAAAACCAGACTGAAATGTTTGGTTTACGTTGTTTGTCTTCAGGAAGGCAGTGTTGCTGCACAACAGCATTTTAAAAATATTTTGAGAGGAATGGGAGATTCGATATAGGCTGATAGTTTTTTATATTTTCTGGGTGAAGGTTTGGCGTTTTCAAGAGAGGCTTTATTACTACCACTTTTAGTGAGTTTGATACACATCCAGTGGATAGGGAGACATTTATTGTGTTCAACATAGGAGGGCCAAGCACAGGAAGCAGCTCTTTCAGTAGTTTAGTTTAACTTTCCTCATCCTCTTTCCTCATTCTCTATCCTCTTTCCTCATCCTCTATCCTCACCCTCTGTCCTCAACCTCTATTCTCACCCTCGGACCTCATCCTCTATCCTCATCCTCTTTCCTCATCCTCTACCCTCACCCTCTATCCTCACCCTCTATCCTCATCCTCTATCCTCATCCTCTGTCCTCATCCTCTGTCCTCATCCTCTATCATCATCCTCTATCCTCTATCCTCTATCCTCTATCCTCATCCTCTATCCTCTATCCTCATCCTCTATCCTCGTGTTCTATCCTCGTCCTCTATCCTCATCCTCTATCCTCTATCCTCTGTTCTCATCCTCTGTCCTCATCCTCTATTCTCTATCCTCTATCCTCTATTCTCATCCTCTGTCCTCATCCACGATTCTCTATCCTCTGTCCTCTGTCCTCTGTCCTCATCCTCTATTCTCTATTCTCTATTCTCTATTCTCTATTCTCTTTCCTCTATCCTCATCCTCTGTCCTCATCTTCTATTCTCTATTCTCTATTCTCATCCTCTGTCCTCATCCACTATTCTCTATCCTCTGTCCTCTGTCCTCTGTCCTCATCCTCTATTCTCTATTCTCTATTCTCTTTCCTCTATCCTCATCCTCTGTCCTCATCTTCTATTCTCTATTCTCTATTCTCTATTCTCATCCTCTGTCCTCATCTTCTATTCTCTATTCTCTATTCTCTATCCTCTATTCTCATCCTCTGTCCTCATCCGCTATTCTCTATCCTCTCTCCTCCTCCTCTATTCTCTATTCTCTGTCCTCATCCTCTATTCTCTGTCCTCTATCCTCTGTCCTCTGTCCTCTGTCCTCATTCTCTATTCTCTATCCTCTATCTTCTATTCTCATCCTCTGCCCTCATCCTCTCTCCTCTCTCCTCTCTCCTCATCCTCTATCTTCAACCTGTATTCCCTATCCTCCATCCTCTATTTTCATCGACTATTCTCTATCCTCGTCCACGATCCTCTATCCTCTATCCTCATCCACTATCCTCCATCCTCTATCCTCTATCCTCATCCACTATCCTCTATATTCATCCACTATCCCCCATCCACTATCCCCCATCCTCTATCCTCTATTCTCATCCTCTGTGCTCATCCTCTATTCTCTATCCTCATCCTTCAGCTTTTACTTATTCTGCTGTCATAAAAATGTGCATTACAGTTTTTCTCGATTGTTTACACACATTTTCTCAAAGCATGCCTCATTCTCAGAACTCTACACACAAATCAAAAAACACACACACAATGGGCAAAACCCCTCACTTCTCCAGCAAAATGAAACTTTACATTCAAAACAATGTTATTTCTTATCAAAATGGTATTTTGTTTTCAAATGACACACACAAACCATCATATGAATAGACATTTATAAGAACCAGTTGAACACTGATGTGCTCAATGTAAAACACTATGATGAATGGAAAACACTTCTTCTCCATTCATCATAATGACATAGGCCTTTTTTTTGGTTCAGTGTTGCCATTACTACAGACAGTACATACATAAGTGTGTTGTAAAATATTTGAGAATATTGTTTTTATACTCAGAACACACAAATACACTGTAACAAATATATTTTATTTTTCCCACAAAAACAATGTTCACAGTGTACATCCCATTCCCAACCAACACAAAGATGCACATACAGTGCTCTACATACAAAACAGAAGAATTTAATGTATACAGTTACAGTAAAAAAAAAAAAAAAAACTATGCTGCATCCTCTCTTCTGTTGTGGTCTGGCCACAGCACCTCATCCACATCACAAGCAATGTTTTCCCTGGACAAGCAGCGGGGGAAATATCGCCTAGCATGGCTGCTATATCTCCACATGCGTCTTCCATAGCTTGGAGAAGAGGTATACGCATTTGTGGATTTCGGTCATACACTTTCCATCTCCAGGCAGAAAAAAAATTGAGGAATGGAGAATATGGAGGGAGATAAACAACTAAAAAGCGTGAGTGGGCAGTGAACCAGTTACGAACCAGAGCAGCCCTGTGGAAACTTACGTTGTCCCAAATGACAACGTACCTGAGCTGCTCTGGGCCATCTAAATGATCTGGTGGAATGAGTGTGTTGTGTAGGGTGTCCAGGAATGTGATCAGATGGGCGGTGTTGTAGGGGCCAAGGGTAGCATGGTGATGGATGACGCCGTGGTGGGTAATCGCTGCACACATTGTGATGTTCCTCCGCTGGCCAGGGACTTGAACAATGGCACGCTGGCCGATGATATTCCTTCCTCTTTCGTCTTTTTGTGAGGTTGAATCCAACCTCATCAATGAAGATGAACTGGTGCTCCACTGCAGCCACCTCTAGCTCAAGGACTCTCTGAAACACACATGACAATATCAGAAATAGACATGGAGTGGTCACTATTGTGAAGCACAATTATTATGATTACAATACTGAAATATGTATAATTTATACAGTGTTGAGAGTATGCATCAATTGTGGGTTTGTATAGGACTCACTTGCACATAGTTATATCGCAATTCTTTGACTCTTTCTGAATTATGCTCAAATGGCACCCTGTAGACCTGCTTCATCCTGAGATTATTTCTGCAAGACACGGTCCAGTGTTGATAAGCTTACCCTATCAATATTTTGAAATATTTCATTGTTTTCGATTATTTTTCTTTGTATTTGCCGTAATGTTATGGCGTTATTTTCTAGGACCATGTTCATGATTTCAGTTTCCTGTTCAGGAGACAGAACACGTTCCCGACCACCTTGTGTTGGTAATCTTTCAGTTCTGCCAAACAAATAGTAAAATACTGTAAATACAAAGTAGGAATACATTTCCCAAATACTTGAAACATACTTTATTTTTACAGTCCTACAGAACAGTCCACAGGCAATACTGTACTACTGTACTCATTGAGTACTGTATTGATATGCAGTACTGCAATTTTCTAGTGAGAGTAGATTTCTTACCTATTCTCATTTCGGAAAGTCCGGATGATGGATGCTACAGTGTACCTGCTCAAATTTGGCTGTACTCTTTGCCCAGCCTCCCTCATTATTAGACCATGGTTGACCACATGACCAACCAAAGTGGCTCGGATCTCATCAGAGATTACGGTCCTTGGCCTTCCTCGTCCTTGTCCTCCCCGTCCTACTCCTCTTACTCTCACTCCTCTGGCTCTGCCTCTGTTTCCAATGTTGGCATCCATTGCTCCAAAACAGAAGAGCTCACCTGTTGCCCTTTTATGCTAAAGCTCTGATTGCTAATTGTAAAACTGTGTGACGGGTGTTTGCCCATGTGATGAGTCAGTGTGCATATTTGAATGGAAGTGTGTTCATTGTGAAAACAAGAGATTTTCTGCATAAAAATTGTGCCAAATGCAAAGAATTGTGTGTAGTGTTTTGAAAAAAGTGTGTTTTAGAACTGCAATTTGAGTGTAAAGCAGGAATTGTGCTTGTAGTTTAGCAGAATTGGTTCAGGGGGTTTGTGCATGAGTTACATGTTGTGGTCATTGTGTCTCAAGTACAAGTATTTGTTTGTAAACAATTGAGAAAAACTGTAAGTATTAATGTGTCACGTCAATATGAATGCTTTAATTTTATGAAGGAGAAAAACACACTTTGAACGAGATCCTGATCCACATCATGCAGTCATGTCTGGAAGTGCAAAAAACAGCAAAAATACTTTACATAATAATCGCTGGAACAGAGCAAATGGAATGGCAACAAACCATGTGTGTGATATATTTGATACCGTTCCACAGATCCAGCTCGAGCCTTTACAACGAGCCCATCCTCCCTAATTAAGATGCTCCTCTCTCTCTCTCTCTCTCTCTCTCTCTCTCTCTCTCTCTCTCTCTCTCTCTCTCTCTCTCTCTCTCTCTCTCACACAAATCACTTTCGATTCAATGTAAGGGCTTTATTGGCATGGGAAACATATGTTAACATTGCCAAAGCAACTTAAATAAACAATAAAAATGAAGAGTAAACATTACACTCACATAAGTTCCAAAAGAATAAAGACATTTCAAATGTCATATTATGTGCAAAATGTTAAAGTACAGAATGGAAAATAAGTAAACATAAATATGCGTTGTATTTACAATGGTGTTTGTTCTTCACTGGTTGGCCTTTTCTTGTGGCAACAGGTCACGAATCTTGCTGCTGTGATGGAACACTGTGGTATTTCACCCAGTAGATATGAGTTTGTTTTCAAATTATTTGTAGATCTGTGTAATCTGAGGGAAATATGTTTCTCTAAGATGGTCATACATTTGGCAGGAGGTTAGGAAGTGCATCTCAGTTTCCACCTCATTTTGTGGACAGCGTGCACATAGCCTGTCTTCTCTTGAGAGCCAGGTCTGCCTACGGCGGCCTTTCTCAATAGCAAGGCTGTGCTCACTGAATCTGTACATAGTCAAAGCTTTCCTTAAGTTTGGGTCAGTCACAGAGGTCAGGTATTCTGCCACTGTGTACTTTCTGTTTAGGGCCAAACAGCAATCTAGTTTGCTCTGTTTTTTTGTTAATTATTTCCAATGTGTCAAGTAATTCACTTATTGTTTCTCATCATTTGTTTGGGTCTAATTGTGTTGCTGTCCTGGGGCTCTGTGGGGTCTGTTTGTGTTTGTGAACAGAGCCCCAGGACCAGCTTTCTTAAGGGACTCTTCTCCAGGTTCATCTCTCTGTAGGTGATGGCTTTGTTATGGAAGGTTTGGGAATCTCTTCCTTTTAGGTGGTTGTAGAATTTAACAGCTCTTTTTCTGGATTTTGATAATTAGCATGTATCGGCCTAATTCTGCTCTGCATGCAAAACTTCTTAAGGCTAGGCGTCCCGCTAGCAGGACAACTTCCGGTGAAACTGGAGGGCGATTCAAATAAATAATCATAACAATGATGGATATTAAACATTTAGGTACATACAAGTGTCTTATATTGGTTAAAAGCTTATATTATTGTTAATCTAACTGCATTGTCCAATTTACAGTAGGCTTTACAGCGACAACATGCCATGTGATTGTTTGAGGACGGCGCCCCACATCATAATATTTTTCAACCAGCACAGGTTTCATAAATGTACTTACTTTTTGAAAATCTTCCTCTGATTTGTCATCCAAAGGGTCCCAGCTACAACATGTAGTGTCGTTTTGTTAGATAAAATCCTTCTTTACATTCCAAAAAGTCAAATTAGTTGGTGATTCACCATAGTGAAGGCGTAGGCTCAGGTTTTCTGTGTCGCTTTGTTTCTGGTTGGATAGGTTTCTAAATTTCTTTGTTAGGTTTTTCCATTCTTCATCAAACCATTTGTCATTGTTGTGAATTTTCTTAGGTTGTCTGCTTGACATTTTTAGATTTGATACGGAAGCTGAGAGGTCAAATATACTGTTTAGGTTTTCTACTGCCAAGTTTATACCTTCACTATTACAGTGAAACCTTTTTTCGCCTGGAAGTTGTCTAGAAGGGATTTAATTTGTTGTTGATAATTGTTTTTTGATTGATTTCCACACTATTTTCCTTCATTCTATAGCATTTCTTAATATTATTCTGTTCCTTCGGGCTTTGATGCCTCATATGATTGAGCATAGCTCAGTTCAAGTAGAGTGTGATTTTGCTGTGATCTGATTGGGGTGTCAGTGGGCTGCAGGAGTTGTGACCCGTTTCTGTTGGTTATGTTGTCGTAGTTGTGTCTAGTGGGGCAGATGGGGTAGGGAATGCTGTCACCTTCAGGTAGGTATTTGTCCCCTGTGTGCTGAGAGTGTCAGGTTCTTGTCCAGTTCTGGCATTTAGGTCACCACAGACTGGTACATGTCCCTGAGCCTGGGAATGGTTGATCTCCCCCTCTAGGATGGAGAAGCTGTCATCGTTAAAGTATGGGGATTCTATTGGGGGGATACACATGTAGGTAGCACACAAGAGGAAATCTTTCTCTGTTGAGATAATTTACTTATTACTTTCTAGACAAATGTAAAATGTTCCTGTTTTGACTAATTTAATAGAGTGGGTTAGGTCTGTTCTATACCAAATTAGAATACCCCCTGAATCTCTTCCCTGTTTCACACCTGGTAGATTGGTGGATGGGACTACCAGCTCTCTGTAACCTAGAGGTCAACCAATGGGTCCCTCCTCTATACCATGTTTCTTGTAGGTTGACAATGTCTGTATTTCCAATTTCTTTGATGAAGTCCAGGTTCCTGTTCTTAGGCCAAAGGCAGATGTCCTCAGACCTTGTATATTCCAGGATGAGATAGAAAAGCTTGTGTTCCACAGAGTCTAGTGTTGTTTTTGTGTGGTTTAGGTCTGGACCATCACAGTAGGTGTGAGCAGAGCATGTTCAGCATCTGATACGTCCCTCTAAGGTAGCAGGATGGGGGTTGGGCATGATGCTCTGCTCACGGCCTGGGCAGTGTCATACTGATCTCTCTCTCTCTCTCTCTCTCTCTCTCTCTCTCTCTCTCTCTCTCTCTCTCTCTCTCTCCTCCAACCCTCCCTATCCAACCCTCGCTCTCTCTCCTCCAACCCTCTCTCCTCCAACCCTCTCTCTCTCCTCCAACCCTCTCTCTCTCTCTCTCTCTCTCTCTCTCTCTCTCTCTCTCTCACCTCCAACCCCCCCTCTCCTCCAACCCCCCCGTCACTCTCTCCTCCAACCCTCTCTCTCTCCTCCAACCCTCTCTCTCTCTCCCCCAACCCTCTCTCTCCAACCTCTCTCTCTCTCCCATCTAACCCCTCTCCTCCAACATCCTCTCTCTCTCCTCCAACCCTCTCTCTCTCTCCCCAACCCTCTCTCTCCAACCCTCTCTCTCTCCCATCTAACCCCCCTCTCCTCCAACATCCTCTCTCTCTCCTCCAACCCCCCTCCGTCTCTCTCTCTCTCCTCCAACCTCTCTCTCTCCTCCAACCCTGTCTCTCTCTCTCTCCCCCAACCCTCTCTCTCCAACCTCTCTCTCTCTCCCATCTAACCCCCTCTCCTCCAACATCCTCTCTCTCTCTCCTCCAACCCCCAGTCTCTCTCTCTCTCCCATCTAACGCCACCTCTCCTCCAACATCCTCTCTCTCTCCTCCAACCCTCTCTCTCTCTCCCCAACCCTCTCTCTCCAACCCTCTCTCTCTCTCCCATCTAACCCCCCCTCTCCTCCAACATCCTCTCTCTCTCCTCCAACCCCCTCCGTCTCTCTCTCTCTCCCCCAACCCTCTCTCTCCAGCCCTCTCTCTCTCTCCCATCTAACCCCCCCTCTCCTCCAACATCCTCTCTCTCTCCTCCAACCCCCCGTCTCTCTCTCTCTCCCATCTAACCCCCTCTCTCCTCCAACCCCCCATCTCTTTCTCTCTCTCCTCCAACCCCCCCCGTCTCTCTCTCTCCTCCAACCTCTCTCTCTCTCTCCTCTAACCCCCTCTCCTCCAACCCCCGTCTCTCTCTCTCCTCCAACCCCCCTCTCTCTTTCTCTCTCTCTCCTCCAACCTCTCTCTCTCTCCTCTAACCCCCTCTCTCCTCCAACCCCCATCTCTTTCTCTCTCTCCTCCAACCCCCCCCCTCTCTCTCTCTCTCTCCTCCAACCTCTCTCTCTCTCTCCTCTCTAACCCCCTCTCCTCCAACTCCCCGTCTCTCTCTCTCTCTCCTCTCTCCTCTAACTCCCAATCTCTCCTCCAACCCGCTCTCTCTCTTTCCTCCTACCCACGCCCCTCTCTCTCTCTCCATATCCCTTCCTTCCTTGTCTCTTTCCTTCTTACTTTCCTTTCCCATTATCTCAGATCTTACCTGGCTGTCAGATAAGCATCCTTTTCGAGAGCCTTTTAAACCGTCCCACTTTCAAATTCCCTGACAGAAATGGCTTTTCCGTCCATTTGCAGAGTGACTGATCATATATTCCCTGCATAAAAAAAAGATTGATTCATGTTTTCCTCTCCGTAGACACAAGAGGAAGAGTAGAATAACATTTCCAATTTAATTTATACTGACTGACCTCTGCATTTACAGTTATGAAAGAGATGCTATTTCTTCCTGTAGTGAACGGTGACAGAATTGTGCAGTGAATGTGAATTACAGCCACAGTGTGTATCCATGGGCCATAAATACTGCAATATTGGGTATCTATGGGCCATACTACAAGAACGAACACAGAAAGTTAGAAAAAGGACAAGGAGGGACAAGTGGATGAGGAAGAAGAGGAGGGACAAGAGGAGGAGGAAGAAGGGGGAGGAGGGACAAGAGGAGGAGGAAGAGGAAGAGAAGGAAGAGCGGAAGGATGAGAGGAGAGGAGGAGGATGATGAAGAGGAGGAAGAAGAGAAGGGGGAGGAGATGATAAGGAAGAGGAGGAGGAGGAGGATGAAGAAGATGAGTAGGAGGAAGAAGCCGGAGGAGGGAGGAGAGGAGGGAGAAGAGGATGAGGAAGAAGAGGAGGGACAAGAGGAGGAGGAAGAAGGGGGAGGAGGGACAAGAGGAGGAGGAAGAGGAAGAGAAGGAAGAGCGGAAGGATGAGAGGAGAGGAGGGAGGATGATGAAGAGGAGGAAGAAGAGAAGGGGGGAGGAGATGATAAGGAAGAGGAGGAGGAGGAGGATGAAGAAGATGAGTAGGAGGAAGAAGCCGGAGGAGGGAGGAGAGGAGGGAGAAGAGGATGAGGAAGAAGTGAATGGACATGAGAAGGAAGAAAAGAAGTAGGGGTAAGAGGAAGAAGAGGAGGGTACAAGATGAAGTGGAAGAAGAGGAGGAGGAAGAAGAGGAGGAAGAAGAGGATGAGGAAGAAGAGGAGGGACACGAGGATGAGGGATGAGAGGAGGAGGGAGGAGAGGAGGGACAAGAGAGGGAGGAAGAAGAGGAGGTACATGAGGAGGAGGAGGAAGAGGAGGGACACGATGAGGAAGAAGAAGAGGAGGGACAAAAGGAGGAGGAAGAAGAGGAGGGAGGATAGAAGGAGAAGAAAGAGGAAGAAGAGAAAGAACAATGACGTCCCCCTCCCCTCCCGTCCCTTTAGCCGTGTCCTCTCCGTGCCCTGCCCCTCCTGAACTTAAGCTGTGACTCCTGTCAGCTCCTCAAAATATCCTATTATGTGCTGGCTACACGTCGTCGCAGAGACACTAATGTCCACTGAATGCCCTGACCACGCCAGGCCCTGGATCTGTTCAAGGAAAAAAACAGTCAGTCTGTGTCCTTGTCCCACAGGCTGTCAGTTTCACTCAGTGATGAGAGGATGTGACGGAGTGAGACAGAGGGATTGAGAGAGGGAGTGAGAGAGGGAGTGAGAGAGGGAGAAAGAGAGGGAGAAAGAGAGGGAGAAAGAGAGGGAGGGAAAGAGAGAGCGAGTTCTGAAACCCAAACTGTCATTAAAGGACAGCAGAGTCCTGACTGTTTCACAGTGAGCCTCCATTGAGCTGAACATCCATTATAATGGGAACCCAGATACAACGTCCGTGTGACCTCACAGAGTCAATCCTGCTGTCATGGTGACCCAATGGAGAGCCTAGCTGGCAACAGACACTTACGACAACAGAATGCGTCTGTGGCAGCTCCAGGGCTGACAGGGATATATAGATGAGGGAGATAAAGGGGACCAGGCTGGTTTCACTTCTTAGGGAGCGGCTCCCGAGGTGACGGTTTTGGAGAGTCTGACGTGCCCAAAGTAAAATGCCTCCCACTCAGGCCCAGAAAATAGGATATGCACATACTTAGTACTATTGGATAGGAAACACTCTAAAGTTTCTAAGAGTGTTAACTTCTTAGGGAGTGGCTCCCGAGGTGACGGTTTTGGAGAGCCTGGCGTGCCCAAAGTAAAATGCCTCCCATTCAGGCCCAGAACATAGGACATGCACATATTTAGTACCATTGGATAGGAAACACTCTGGATTTTCCAAAAGTGTTAACCATTCGTCTGTGAGTAAAACAGAACGCATATGGCAGGCGAAACCCTGAGGAATTTCTGTCCTGGAAAAAGTGGTTTTGACAGAGTGCCTCATTGGGAACCCCTCCCTCATGAAAATGACCATATAAGGGCATATGAATGCAGTACCCATCTCTTCCTTTAGATGTCAACATTCTCGAGACAGTGTAAAATTTCATTTTGGATGCTTTAGACAAGAGAATAAGAGCAAACCAGGAAGTGTACTTTTTATGTAAACAGTACCCAGCGTGCGCTCCCGACAAGGCGCGCTGTGTCTTTTTTACCGTCTTTATCGATCAGTTTATATTCCGGTTGATTTATAATAGTAAATATACGTAAAAGTGTTCCTAAGGATACATTTAAAACTATGTTTGATTGTTCTTGGACAAGTTTATAGGTATAAGATGAACGAGTTCTCGTCACGTTTCATTGGAGGAGTGGAAGCTGTCGTTTCTGATTATAACGCGCGAACCAAATGGAGGATTTATGGATAAAATATATTACTTTTTCTAACAAAAGAACCATGGATTGTCTTCGTTGGACACTTAGGAAGACCTCAGCAAAAGTTCTTCAACAGGTAATTGATTTTTTTTCGCTGTGAAATGTGTTATGTGTGTGCCGTGATGGCTAATGGATTCATGGCTATGGGAAAAATATGTGAGGTGCTACCCTCAAACAATCAAATGTGCTGCTTTCGCCGTAAAGCCTTTTTGACATCTGACAACGCTGTGATATTGCCAAGAAACAGAGCTTTTGATGAGTATGGAACACTTGTATATTGGTGGATGTTTAACCTCTCTGGGATTGCTGGGGCGCTAGCGCCCCAATCCCAACACTACCAGGTGAAATGCAAGGCGCCAAATTCAAAATCCAAAAGTTGAATTATTAAACATCAACCAATATCTTTTGTTCGAAAAAGTAATGTATTTTATCCATAAATCTCCATTTGGTTCGAGTGTTATAATCAGAAACGACAGCCTCCACTCCTCCATTGAAACGTGACGAGAACTCATTCATCTTATACTATAAACTTGTCCAAGAACAATCAAACATAGTTTTAACTTGTTAGGGAGTGGCAGCTGAGGGGTCGGTTTTGGAACAGAACGCATATGGCAGGCGAAACCCCGAGGAATTTCTGTCCTGGAAAAAGTGGTTTTGACAGAGTGCCTCATTGGGAACCCCTCCCTCATGAAAATGACCATATAAGGGCATATGAATGCAGTACCCATCGCTTCCTTTAGATGTCAACAGTCTCGAGACAGTGTAAAATTTCATTTTGGATGAATTAGACCAGAGAAGAAGAGAATAAGGACAGAAATTCCTCGGGGTTTCGCCTGCCATATGCGTTCTGTTTTACTCACAGACAAATGGTTAACACTTCAGAGTGTTTCCTATCCAATGGTACTAAATATGTGCATATCCTATTTTCTGGGCCTGAATGGGAGGCATTTTACTTTGGGCACGCCAGGCTCTCCAAAACCGTCACCTCTGCTGCCGCTCCCTAAGAAGTTAACTATATTAGTAGAAAAGGAGATACTATATATTAGTTGATAAGGAGATAACATATATTATTTAATAAGGAGATATTAACTATATTAGTTTATAAGGAGATATTAACTATATTAGTAGAAAAGGAGATACTATATATTAGTTGTTAAGGAGATAATATATAATGTTTAATAAGGAGATATTAACTATATTAGTTAAAAAGGAGATATGAACTATATTAGTAGAAAAGGAGATACTATATATTAGTTGATATGGAGATAATATATATTATTTGATAAGGAGATCATATCTATTAGTTGATAAGGAGATATTAACTATATTAGTAGATAAGGAGATAATATCTATTAGTAGATAAGGAGATAATATCTATTAGTTGATAAGGAGATAATAAATATTATTTGATAAGGAGATAATATCTATTAGTTGATAAGGAGATAATAACTATATTTGTAGAAAATGAGATAATATATATTAGTTGATAAGGAGATATTATTAGTCCTGGAGGTATATCTGTTGATTGTACTGTACCTGACTCATAGCTCCCAATCTAGTCGTAACCAGGCTTATCCAGTTGTAATCAGTCCTAACCAGTCCTGTGGGTTTTGGACCATTCTTGATACACACGGGAAACGGTTGAGGATGAAAAACCCAGCAGTGTTGCAGTTCTTGCCACAAACCGGTGTGCCTTGCACATACTACCATACCCCAAACAAAGGCACTTAAATATTTTGTCTAGCCCATTCACTCTCTGAATGGCACACATACACAATCCATGTCTCAATTGTCTCAAAACTTAAACATCCTTCTTTAACCTGCATGTCTCTTCCCCTTCATCGACACTGATTTGAAGTGGATTTAAAAAGTGACATTAATAAGGGATCATAGCGTTCACCTGAATTCCCCTATTCAGTCTATATCATGGAAAGAGCGTTCTTAATGTTTTCTATACTCAGTATACGTACCATAGTAAGGGCACATAGTAGGGACAGGAGGAGGAAGAGGAGGACTTAGGGGGAGATGGGAGATGACAGGAGTACAATGACACTTAGCTGAATTTCAGTCAATGTTCTTTACAAGATAAAAATACAAAGCCCCTTTAGCTGTCTCTCTGTCTAAGAAGAACACAATGTGGAGAGAGAGAGAGAGAGAGAGAGAGAGAGAGAGAGAGAGAGAGAGAGAGAGAGAGGAGAAAGAGAGTAGATCATGAGGAGAGAGAGGGGATAATGAGGAGAGAGAGCGAGAGAGAGAGAAAGGAGAGAGAGAGAGGAGAAAGAGGAGAGAGAGAAGAGAGAGAGGATAATGAGGAGAGCGAGAGAGAGAGAGAATAGAGAGAGGAGAGAGAGAGAGAGAGTTAAATCATGTCTGCTTAGTTGTGTGATATAATATGAAAGGATGTAAATCAGCAACACCTCAGTGTAGAAGCAGTATATCATCAGGCCAATCCCCATAGCAGAGAGAGAGGCTCTGTAAGGAACACTGAACTTCTCAACTACATTCACTCTATGAGGATGACTAAGGATAAATAGGGACACACACACACACACCAACACACATCATGAAGCAGATTGAGATGGCTAGTTTGGAGTGGTTATCCAAGGTTCGTTACACAACCATGAACAAAAAGGCGACACAGGCATGCAGTGCTTTTTGATTAATTTACTATTTCTTTCCTCCACAAGAATATAGTCCCAACACGAATCTAGGGATTCCAGCTGAGCCGACTGGCCGTTTGTTCTGTTGGTGCTGTTGCCAGCCAAGTCGACTGGTCGTTCGTTCCATTGAGGTTCGTTCCACTGCAAGTTGCTGTGCCAAACAAAGTCTTCTCCATCGCTAGCTAGCCAACTACAGAGCTAACATAATCACTTCAAACTGAAGCTGGAGAGACAGCACACCAACTGAATTTAATTTAGTTTAACCTGCTATTCTATTGACATGTCTTTGTATCAGTGGAGGCTGGTGGGAGGGGCTATAGCGCGGGCTCATTGTAGTGGCTGGAATGGAATTGATGTCAGACATGTGGTTTCCATATGATTGATCTGTTTGACACCATTCCATTTAACACTGGAAGATGGAACACTGGACGATGGAACACTGGACGATGGAACACTGGACGATGGAACACTGGACGATGAAACACTGGACGATGGAACACTGGAGGATGGAACACTGGACGATGGAACACTGGACAATGGAACACTGGAACACTGGAGGATGGAACACTGGACGATGGAACACTGGAGGATGGAACACTGGACGATGGAACACTGGACGATGGAACACTGGAGGATGGAACACTGGACGATGGAACACTGGACGATGAAACACTGGAAGTGAAGTGATTTCTTTAATAGAACAGTAAATAAGCAGCCTATTTATGCATCATAGGCCTAGCAATAAATAGCTTTTTTTAGCACAGCTTAGAATGTGTCTCAACCAATTACATTGCTTGTTCTGACTAACACATTGTAGAGTATTACCTACAGTATAGTATTATCATACAACCGAACTCATAACCATACGGGCATTTTGAAAAGACATCAAACTAATGAACCTTGACACCTTCTGTGGAGTCCTAGAAGAAGCTGCCTCATGCATCCCATAATGTACATTACCACGAGTAGCTGGTTAAAGTTTCATCTGTGTGGGCTGGGGGATGTACCGTCATTCATAATACTGCAGGTGCACTAGCATGGCGTGTCATTGTGATGGCATTAAAACCGGAATTAAACCTGCACTACCATTACCTTTGGAAAAATGTTATACTTTTTTTTTTACTTCAGAGTTATTGGAATCCTGCCACTATAAATGTACCTAAAGATATGCAGCGCAAGATCAGCGGATGAAATAACTGCTAGCGTCTTTACCAGTCTCATCAAATTTCCCTGTAAAAATGTTCAGTTTTCTCTCTCACAGCTCTGTCTACCCCATCACAGATCTCTGTCTACCCCATCAGAGAGAGCTCTGTCTACCCCATCACAGATCTCTGTCTACCCCATCAGAGAGCTCTGTCTACCCCATCAGAGGGCTATGTCTACAACATCACAGATCTCTGTCTACCCCATAACAGATCTCTGTCTACCCCATCACAGATGTATTTATAACCCATTAGAGGGAGCTCTTTCTACCCCACCACAGAGTTCTACCCCATTAAAGAGTTATGTCTACCCCCCCAGCAAGTTCTGTCTACCCCATTACAGAGATCTGTCTACCCCACCACATAGCTCTGTCTACCCCATTACAGAGCTCTGTCTACCCCACCACATAGCTCTGTCTACCCCATTACAGAGCTCTGTCTACCCCATTAAAGAGCTCTGTCTACCCCACCACAGAGTTCTGTCTACCCCATTACAGAGCTCTGTCTACCCCAACACAGACCTCTGTCTACCCCACCACATAGCTTTGTCTAACCCATTACAGGAGCTCTGTCTACCCCATTACGGAGCTCTGTCTACCCCACCACAGAGCTCTGTCTACCCCACCACAGAGCTCTGTCTTCCCCATTAGAGAGAGAGCTCTGTCTACCCCATTACATAGCTCTGTCTACCCCACCACAGAGCTCGGTCTACCCCACCACAGAGCTCTGTCTACCCCACCACAGAGTTCGGTCTACCCCACCACAGAGCTCTGTCTACCCCACCACAGAACTCTGTCTACCCCACCACAGAGCTCTGTCTACCCCATCACAGAGCTCGGTCTACCCCATTACAGAGCTCGGTCTACCCCATTACAGAGCTCTGTCTACCCCATTACATAGCTCTGTCTATCCCATTACATAGCTCTGTCTACCCTATTACAGAGCTCTGTCTATCCCATTACATAGCTCTGTCTACCCCACCACAGAGCTCTGTCTACCCCATTACAGAGCTCTATTTATCCCATCACAGAGAACTGGTGGAATAGGCGTTTACACTAGTCTTGTGTATTACTGTACATGTAGTCAAACTGTTAGAAGTAGCGAGCCTGGAATTGTTTGCATTTTAACCTCTTGGCCGAACTCCAAACCAGTAACATCTGCCATGTTCTGCTGTAGCAGGTCAAACTGGGTTAACTGGAAATGCACAGTACCATCTCCAGAGACCTCTTGAGAGAGAATAACATAGAACACCTTAACTTGTTGCCCATGTGACAACCGGAACCATTGACCCAACACACCAAGATGGTTTCCCTCACAAAAACAGGACCATTAGTCATTTTCTTGATGTGTATTTTTGCAGCTCACATGGATGTCCCATGTATGTTAACCATTTCCATACTATTTCACTGCCAAGTTGATTGAATAAGTTATGAAGATGAGAATCAATTCCCATATATCGGCATGCTAAATTCCCGTGTGTTGAGTAGGCAGATGATAAATGAATGCGTTCACCCAGTCACGTGTTACCAATGGGTCTCCCGGTTTGCAGTAGGTCAAGTCAACTTTCCTTAGATTTAAGCTCAGAGTTAGGATCAATCGATGTTATAATAGATACTGTGTAAGTCCTTGTCTTCCCAATGCTACAAAGAGCATAGAAAGAGCGTAGAACAAAAGTTATGGACAAGATATGCAAATGGATAAGCTTTTAATTGCTTACTAACGATACCAGTTTCCTTCTGTGGCTGTCACTGGCCTTATGGAAAATCACTTCTGTTGATTATAATGTGTCAGATATCTTCATTAAGGCGTATCCAGAGAAACGGAGAGGAGAAACGTCTGGGGGAGAGAAGACAAATAAACAGAGAGAAAAGAGAAAGACAGTGAGATGTACAAACAAGAAAGAGGGGGCTTAGACATGAGACAGAGAGAGAGAGAGAGAGGGTGAGAGAGAGAGAGAGAGAGAGAGAGAGAGAGAGAGAGAGAGAGAGAGAGAGAGAGAGAGAGAGAGAGAGAGAGAGATAAAATAAGTGGAGAGTACATGACAAACGGGTGGCAGGCGTTGGGGGGGCATCAAAGGGAACGATGTGTCGCTGGGGCTCCCAGCCTGGCATTAAGATGCAGGGGCTCCCAGCCTGACAGAGATGCTGGGGCTCCCAGCCCGACAGAGACATTGCCTTTTCAAGTCCTGTCAACCTGATAGCGTTTTAACTCACACCAATTTAGTTTGTTTGGGAGGGAGGGAGATGAATATGAAGATGATGCCTTAGTGTATAAGTAAGAGCGGAATTGGTCTTTGGATTGAATGGGTATGAATTACAGTAAACAGAGCAGGTAAAAACAGCAGCCGTGTTGGACGTCAATCACTCAGAGCCCCTCTAGAGTTCTCAGAACTCAGTCACTCAGAGCTCCTCTAGTGTTCTGTAAGGACTCAGACCTCAGTCACTCTGAGCCCCTCTAGAGTTCTCAGAACTCAGTCACTCAGAGCTCCTCTAGAGTTCTCAGACCTCAGTCACTCAGAGCTCCTCTAGAGTTCTCAGACCTCAGTCACTCTGAGCTCCTCTAGAGTTCTCAGACCTCAGTCACTCAGAGCTCCTCTAGAGTTCTCAGACCTCAGTCACTCTGAGCTCCTCTAGAGTTCTCAGACCTCAGTCACTCTGAGCTCCTCTAGAGTTCTCAGACCTCAGTCACTCAGAGCTCCTCTAGAGTTCTCAGACCTCAGTCACTCAGAGCTCCTCTAGAGTTCTCAGACCTCAGTCACTCAGAGCTCCTCTAGAGTTCTCAGACCTCAGTCACTCTGAGCTCCTCTAGAGTTCTCAGACCTCAGTCACTCTGAGCTCCTCTAGAGTTCTCAGACCTCAGTCACTCAGAGCTCCTCTAGAGTTCTCAGACCTCAGTCACTCTGAGCTTCTCTAGAGTTCTCAGACCTCAGTCACTCTGAGCTCCTCTAGAGTTCTCAGACCTCAGTCACTCTGAGCTCCTCTAGAGTTCTCAGACCTCAGTCACTCAGAGCTCCTCTAGAGTTCTCAGACCTCAGTCACTCAGAGCTCCTCTAGTTCTCAGACCTCAGTCACCCAGAGCTCCTCAATAGTTCTCAGACCTCAGTCACCCAGAGCTCCTCAATAGTTCTCAGACCTCAGTCACCCAGAGCTCCTCTAGTGTTCTGTAAGGACTCAGACCTCAGTCACTCAGAGCTCCTCTAGGGTTCTCAGACCTCAGTCACTCAGAGCTCCTCTAGAGTTCTCAGACCTCAGTCACTCAGAGCTCCTCTAGTTCTCAGACCTCAGTCACCCAGAGCTCCTCAATAGTTCTCAGACCTCAGTCACCCAGAGCTCCTCAATAGTTCTCAGACCTCAGTCACCCAGAGCTCCTCTAGCGTTCTGTAAGGACTCAGACCTCAGACCTCAGACCTCAGACCTCAGAACTCCTCTAGCTTCTGTAAGGACTCAGACCTCAGTCACCCAGATGTCCTCTAGCTTTCTGTAAGGACTCAGACCTCAGTCACTCAGAACTCCTCTAGCTTCTGTAAGGACTCAGACCTCAGTCACCCAGATGTCCTCTAGCTTTTTGTAAGGACTCAGACCTCAGTCACCCAGAGCTTCCTCTAAATCACGTAGACCAGGCTGTCATACATTGTAGTGTTTAGAATTGAGGTTGACATGAATCCATTCCACCCATTCCAGCTATTCAACACACAGACAGTAGGGTCAAAGATATCTACAACATACTAGTCTCCTGGAGCCGGCTTCAGCTTCACCATCTCTGAAAAAAAAGACATATTTTTGGTTGATAACCTATTTGAATAGTTATGCTAATAGCATTTTGATATAGTACTACCATACTACTACTGATAATACAATGCATTATGACTAATCAAGGACCCTGCTGGCTATTTATATATTTAAGTTGACTTAGGCAATTATCAAAGGGGGATAATGCACTGGTCCATTAAAAAGTAATATGCCATGCTATTAAATAATAAGCCAAGTGTATTAAATATGATTGTGTTACGTCAAAGTGAATGCTTTAATTTAATGAAGGAGAAAAAACACACTATGTTTTTGTTGTAGGCACTTTGAACGGGAGCCTGATTAATCAACGTCATGCAGTCATGTCTGAAAATGCAAAAAACAGCATAATAACTGGCTGGAACGGAGCAAATAGAATGGCATCAAACCATGTGTTTGATGTATTTGATACGTTTCCACTGATCCCGCTCCAGCCTTTACAACGAGCCCATCCTCCCTAATTGAGGTGCCTGCCTCTCTCTCTCTCTCTCTCTCTCTCTCTCTCTCTCTCTCTCTCTCTCTCTCTCTCTCTCTCTCTCTCTCTCTCTCTCTCTCTCTCTCTCTCTCTCTCTCTCTCTCTCTCTCTCTCTCTCTCTCTCTATTATAGCTGCTGATGAAGGTCTCTACCCCCCCACATATCCCCTCTGCACCACGTCTACCACCCCCACATATCCCCTCTGCACCACGTCTACCCCCCACATATCCCCTCTGCACCACGTCTACCCCCCCACATATCCCCTCTGCACCACGCCTACCCCCCCACATATCCCCTCTGCACCATGTCTACCCCCCACATATCCCCTCTGCACCACGTCTACCCCCACATATCCCCTCTGCACCACGTCTACCACCCCACATATCCCCTCTGCACCACGTCTACTACCCCCACATATCCCCTCTGCACCACGTCTACCACCCCCACATATCCCCTCTGCACCACGTCTACCCTCCCCACATATCCCCTCTGCACCACGCCTACCACCCCCACATATCCCCTCTGCACCACGTCTACTACCCCCACATATCCCCTCTGCACCACGTCTACCACCCCCCACATATCCCCTCTGCACCACGTCTACCCCCACATATCCCCTCTGCACCACGTCTACCCCCACATATCCCCTCTGCACCACGTCTACCACCCCACATATCCCCTCTGCACCACGCCTACTACCCCCCACATATCCCCTCTGCACCACGCCTACTACCCCCACATATCCCCTCTGCACCACGTCTACCCCCACATATCCCCTCTGCACCACGTCTACCCCCCACATATCCCCTCTGCACCACGCCTACCCCCCACATATCCCCTCTGCACCACGTCTACCACCCCCACATATCCCCTCTGCACCACGTCTACTACCCCCACATATCCCCTCTGCACCACGCCTACTACCCCCACATATCCCCTCTGCACCACGTCTACCACCCCCACATATCCCCTCTGCACCACGTCTACTACCCCCACATATCCCCTCTGCACCACGTCTACCCCCCCCACATATCCCCTCTGCACCACGTCTACCACCCCCACATATCCCCTCTGCACCACGTCTACTACCCCCACATATCCCTCTGCACCACGTCTACCACCCCCACATATCCCCTCTGCACCACGTCTACCCCCCACATATCCCCTCTGCACCACGTCTACCCCCACATATCCCCTCTGCACCACGCCTACCCCCACGTATCCCCTCTGCACCACGTCTACCCCCCCACATATCCCCCGACTTGGTGATGTCATTTACAAAATAGCCTCCAATACTCTACTCAACAAATTGGATGCAGTCTTTCGCAGTGCCATCCATTTTGTCACCAAAGCTCCATATACTACCCACCACTGCGACCTGTACGCTCTCGTTGGCTGGCCCTCGCTTCACACTCGTCACCAAACCCACTGGCTCCAGGTCATCTACAAGTCCCTGCTAGGTAAAGCCCTGCCTTATCTCAGCTCACTGGTCACCATAGCAGCACACACCCGTAGCACGCGCTCCAGCAGGTATATCTCACTGGTCACCCCCAAATCCAATTCCTCCTTTGGCCGACTTTCCTTCCAGTTCTCTGCTGACAATGGCTGGAACGAACTACAAAAATCTCTGAACCTGGAGACACTTATCTCCCTCACCAGCTTTAAGCACCAGCTGTCAGAGCAGCTCACAGACCCCTGCACCTGTATTTAGCCCATTTGTAAATAGCCTAAACAACTACCTCATCCCCTACCATATTTATTTATTTATCTTGATCCATTGCACCCCAGTCTTTCTACATTGCACATTCATCTACTGCACATCTACCATTCCAGTGTTTAAATGCTATATTGTAATTACTTTGCCATCATGGCCTATTTCTTGCCTTTACCTTCCTTACCTTAACTCATTTGCACACATTGTATATAGATTTGTTTTTCTACTGTATTATTGACAGTATGTTTGTTTTACTCCATGTATAACTCTGTGTTGTTGTATGTGTTGAACTGCTTTGCTTCATCTTGGCCAGGTCGCAGTTGTAAATGAGAACTTGTTCTCAACTGGCCTACCTGGTTAAATAAAGGTGAAATAAAATAAATAAATAAAATACAACATTTTCCTCATAAATCTACACATATTTCCCCATAATGACAAAGTTAAAACAGTTTTTTTTTTAAAACAGAGATACATTATTTAAAGAAGTATTCAGAACCTTTGCTATGAGACTTAAAATGGAGCACAGGTGCATAAAGTTTACATTGATCATCCCTGAGATGTTTCTACAACTTGATGGGAGTCCACCTGTGGTAATTTCAATTGATTGGACATGATTTGGAAAGGCACAGACCTGTCTACATAAGTTCCCACAGTTGACTGTGCATGTCAGAGCAAAAACCAAACCATGAGGTTGAAGGAATTGTCCGTAGAGCTCCAAGACAGGATTGTGTCGAGGCACAGATCTGGGGAAGGCTACCAAAACATTTCTGCACCGTTGAAGGTCCCCAAGAACACAGTGGCCTCCATTATTCTTAACCCTAGCATTTTCAATGTTTACTAAAATAAAAATTATACAATGAATAATCTTTTCAACCTGAGACTCAGTGGCCTTGGCTCATTTTCTGTGAAGAATATGTACACTACCGGTCAAGGGTTTTTCTTTATTTTTACTATTTTCTACATTGTAGAATAAAAGTGAAGACATCAAACCTATGAAATAACACATATGGAATCATGTAGTAACCAAAAAAAATGTTAAACAAATCTAGATATATTTTATATTCGAGATTCTTCAAATAGCCACCCTTTGCCTTGGTGACAGCTTTGCACACCCAATGTGTCTCAACCAGCTTCACCTGGAATGCTTTTCCAACAGTCTGTGAGGAGTGATGTTTGCTGATAATGAGACTCTGTAGCGCCTATGTAGATATTCCAATAAAAATCTGCCGTTAACAATGTCTACACTGTATTTCTGATCATTTTTATGTTATTTTAATGGACAAAAAAAATGATTTTCTTTCAAAAACAAAGACATTTCTAAGTGACCCCAAACTTTTCAACGGTAGTGTATGTGTTTTCATCCTTCTAGACGGCAGCCGGTAGCAACAAGAAGTGCAGTGATGTGTGTGGACCCAAGAAGTACAGTGCCTTGCGAAAGTAGTCATCCCTGTTGCCGTTTTTCCTATTTTGTTCCATTACAACCTGTAATTTAAATTGATATTCATTTGGATTTCGTGTAATGGACATACACAAAATAGTCCAAATTGTTGAAGTGAAATGAAAAAAACGTTTTAAAAAAAAGATATAACTAAAAACAGAAAAGTGGTGCATGCATATGTATTCACCCCTTTGCTATGAAGCCCCTAAATAAGATCTGGTACAACCAATTACCTTCAGAAGTCTGAAGTCTGAAGTCCAAAGATAACCCTGAAGGATCTGTGAAGCTCCACAGCGGAGTTTGGAGTATCTGTCCATAGGACCACTTTAAGCAATACACTCCACAGAGCTGGGCTTTACAGAAGAGTGGCCAGAAGAAAACCATTGCTTAATTAAAGAAAAGAATAAGCAAACACATTTGTTGTTTCGCCAAAAGGCATGTGGGAGACTCCCCAAACATATGGAAGAAGGTACTCTGGTCAGATGAGACTCAAATTTAGCTGTTTGGCCATCAAGGAAAACACTATGTCTGGCACAAACCCAACACCTCTCATCACCCCGAGAACACACACAGTGAAGTATGGTGGTGAATAGTTATGCACGATTAAGTTTTCTGTTTTTTTGTCCAATTTCTTTTTTATTTCACAATAAAAAATATTTTGCATCATCAAAGTGGTAGGCATGTTGTGTAAATCAAATGATACAAACACCCCCAAAATCCATTTTATTCTAGGTTGTATGGCAACAAAAGAAAAATGCCAAGGTGGGTGAACACTTTTGCAAGCCACAGTACACATGCATCAAGTGCAAGAAATACATTTGCAAATACACACACAGTAAACCTCTGTCCCTCATGTGGTGTGTAGACCGGCCTTCATTTGTGTTCAGTAGGGCTCATTTATCATTTCCATAAAATACTGTATGGAAACTTTGTCCTTCCAATTAGTTCAGTTCAGTTCAAAGCAGTAGGGATGGAAACCTTGTGTAATTTATATTTTATCAATATGAACATGATTTATTCCACCCGTGTTTGGTTACAATTGATTTTTGTTTACAAAAATCACATTTTATTTTAAAAAACAAATAGCTCTTTTATTGATAAATGTGATCTAGCAGAGGTAAATGGCAAATATTAACCATGTATGCTGTCTATATTGCCTGTAATTGATATAAGTCAACATCTAAGTATTAAGAATTGTTATGTAAATTGTTATGGCTGTATTGTTTTAAATACCCAACTGAGCAATCGGGGGAGAAGGGCCTTGGTCAGGAAGGTGACCAAGAACATGTTCCTCTGTGGAGATGGGAGAACGTTGCAGAAGGACAACCGTCTCTGCAGCACTCCACCAATCAGGCCTTTATGGTAGAATTGCCAGACGGAAGCCACTCCTCTGTAAAAGGCACATGACAGCCCGCTTGGAGTTTGCCAAAAGGCACCTAAAGGACTCTCAGACCAACAGAAATAAGATTTGCTGGTCTGATGAAACCAAGATTGAACTTTTTTGCCGCAGCATCATGCTGTGGGGATGTTTTTCAATGGCAGGGAATGGCAGACTAATCGGGATTGTACAGAGAGATCCTTGATGAACACCTGCTCAGGACTTAAGAGTGGGGGCGAAGATTCTCCTTTCAAAAATGTCAAAAAAACGTTTTTTGCTTTGTCATTATGTGGTATTGTGATGTCGTTATGTGGTATTGTGATGTCGTTTTGTGGTATTGTGATGTCGTTTTGTGGTATTGTGTGTAGATTTACGGGGGGGAAAAAAACAATTTAATCCATTTTAGAATAATAATAATAACGGAACAAAAGGTGGAAAAAGTCAAGGGGTCTGAATACTTTCCGAATGCTCTGTATAATGTTGGCCAGCCATGCAAGACCTCATACATGCCTGACACATACATGTTGGCCAGCCATGAAAAAGCTCATGCACGTCTGACATGTTGGCCAGCCATCTCTATCCGTTAGTACCCCACTGAGTACCCACTTAATATTCTGGCAATTTCTCTCTTTATCTCCCCCTCTCTCTGTCCCTCGCTCAGTTTGTCTGTTTGTTTCTCTCTCTCTTACAGTGCCTTGCTGAAAACAGCCAATGCCTTGTAAATACTTCCCACCAGCCCAAAGACTGAGAGACCAAAAAGGGAGGGAAAATAATAAGTGTATGAGCATCGATCTCCCTCCTCCTCCTCCTCCTCCTCCTCCTCCTCCTCCTCCTCCTCCTCCTCCTCCTCCTCCTCCTCCTCCTCCTCCTCCTCCTCCTCCTCCTCCTCCTCCGGCGTGTCTTCAGAATAACACACTATTGATGAGCTGGAATTGCTTTTGAAGGCAGACAGATTGATACAGTATAATGGTGTAGCATTGCCCCCCCTCTCCCCCGAGGCCTGTACTGTCATCCTGATTGCTCCGACCTTGATAATCTGGTCATTTGCATTGCGGCTGGTGGACCCTCTTTTGTTGTGACGTCTCTTCATGTATTCCCTGGAGGCATTCAGGGGAGCGCACCGCGCAGTGGAACGTGCAGTGACGGGAGCGGTTTCAGAGGAATGCTGTGAACCCCTGGTTCTGAGCAGGATGCTGGCTATTACGAAAGGGCCACAGGTAGCCTAGCAGTTAGAGCGTAGGGCCAGTAACCGAAAGGTCACTTGTTCGAATTCACCAGTCCGGTGCAACCTGTGCCGGCTCCACGCACCAGGCCTCCAGTGCGCCTTCCCAGTCCCGCTCCTACGCCGGAGTCTTCCACTGCGCCGGTGCTCAGTCCAGGAATGGCAGCCAGTCCTGCTCATAGGCCGGAGCCTTCCTCTGCGCCGGTGCCCAGTCCAGGCACGGCATCCAGTCCCGCTCCTAGGCCGGAGTCTTCCTCTGCGCTAGGTCCCAGTCCAGGCATGGCGTCCAGTCCCGCTCCTAGGCCGGAGCCTTCTTCTGCGCCCGTGACCAGTCCTGGCACGGCATCCAGTCCCACTCCTAGGCCGGAGTCTTCCTCTGCGCTGGGTCCCAGTCCGGACACGGCGTTCAGCCCGGTTACTTGGCTGGATCCACGGTCTGAGCGGGTGCTACATCCCGCACCGGAGCTGCCACCGACGCTGGTGGCCCACCCAAACCCTCCCCAATCTAGTTTCGGGTTTTGCGGCCGGAGTCCGCACCTTTGGGGGGGGTACTGTCATGTCCTGGCCATAGAGAGCACTCCTGGTTCTCTACGGTGGTTTAGGTCAGGACGTGACTAGTTTATTTTTTCTTTGTTATAATTTCTATGTTGGTTTGTATATGGTTCCCAATTAGAGGCAGCTGATTATCGTTACCTCTAATTGGGCACCATACTTAGTAGTCCTTTTCCCACCTGTGTTTTGTGGGATATTGTTTTCTTGTTAGAGCCTTGGAGCGCTACGATTGTTATGATCAGTTGTATTCTCTTTATTGTGATTGACGTATCGCTGTGAATAATACATGTGGAACTCTATGCACGCTGCGCCTTGGTCCATTTATCCTGACGATCATAACACTACTTCCTGAACAAAGATTCCTTTGTCTTTATCTTCCTTTGGCAGCTACTTTCTGAACAAAGATTCCTTTGTCTTTATCTTCCTGTCTTTGAATTGACTTCTCTCCTTTGGCCAAAGTGCAATAGTAGTCTACTGAGAGAGAGCTATGGATAATATCTTGAACGACAGTAAAGTCAAAAAACGAGGTGCGCGATCTCGTGTCTCTCGCGCACCAGACAGAAATCACTTTGTCACTCCTCGGAAATAAACATCCTGTATGAGGCTCTTGTTTGTGGCAAACTCTTGAAACCTTGTCTAAAGACGGTTGACATCTAGTGGAAGCCATAGGTACTGCAACCTGAGTCCTAGAATCTTCCAGGCTCTATACCAGCCTATGGTAATAGAATGCTGGTTTTCGCCTGCTATATCAGTTCTGTATACTCACAGACATTATTTTAACAGTTTTAGAAACTTATTTTAACAGTTTCAGAGTGTTTTCTATCCAATAGTACTAATTATGTGCATATCCTAGTTTCTGGGCCTGAGTGGCAGGCATTTTACTTTGGGCACGCCAGACTCTCCAAAACCGACACCACTGCTGCTGATCCCTAAGAGGATTTACTAAGTAATTTTGCATACCCATTACCTTGAGACATCCATGTCTTTATCACTGGAAAAAATAAACGGTTGAGATTCATCTCACACTGTCAAACTGTTGTATCATTTCTGAAAGAAAGATTTTTTTTAATTTTTAACCTTTAACGTCAATTACCTAAACTCAAAGTATGTTTTTTTTATTTTTATGTCTTCTTCATCGTCTGTCTACTTGGCTGAGGCCATATGGTTGTTTTAGTCTGTCTACTTGGCTGAGGCCATATGGTTGTTTAGTCTGTCTACTTGGCTGAGGCCATATGGTTGTTTTAGTCTGTCTTCTTGGCTGAGGCCAGATGGTTGTTTGGTCTGTCTACTTGGCTGAGGCCAAAGGCCGTATGGTTGTTTTAGTCTGTCTACTTGGCTGAGGCCATATGATTGTTTGGTTTGTCTACTTGGCTGAGGCCATATGGTTGTTTGGTCTGTCTACTTGGCTGAGGCCATATGGTTGTTTGGTCTGTCTACTTGGCTGAGGCCAAAGTCCGTATGGTTGTTTTAGTCTGTCTACTTGGCTGAAGCCGTATGGTTGTTTTAGTCTGTCTACTTGGCTGAGGCCATATGGTTGTTTAGTCTGTCTACTTGGCTGAGGCCATATGGTTGTTTTAGTCTGTCTACTTGGCTGAGGCCATATGGTTGTTTGGTCTGTCTACTTGGCTGATGCCAAAGGCTGTATGGTTGTTTTTGTCTGACTACTTGGCTGAGGCCATATGGTTGTTTTAGTCTGTCTACTTGGCTGAGGCCATATGGTTGTTTTAGTCTGTCTACTTGGCTGAGGCCATATGGTTGTTTAGTCTGTCTACTTGGCTGAGGCCATATGGTTGTTTTAGTCTGTCTTCTTGGCTGAGGCCAGATGGTTGTTTGGTCTGTCTACTTGGCTGAGGCCAAAGGCCGTATGGTTGTTTTAGTCTGTCTACTTGGCTGAGGCCATATGATTGTTTGGTTTGTCTACTTGGCTGAGGCCATATGGTTGTTTGGTCTGTCTACTTGGCTGAGGCCATATGGTTGTTTGGTCTGTCTACTTGGCTGAGGCCAAAGTCCGTATGGTTGTTTTAGTCTGTCTACTTGGCTGAGGCCATATGGTTGTTATAGTCTGTCTACTTGGCTGAAGCCGTATGGTTGTTTTAGTCTGTCTACTTGGCTGAGGCCATATGGTTGTTTAGTCTGTCTACTTGGCTGAGGCCATATGGTTGTTTTAGTCTGTCTACTTGGCTGAGGCCATATGGTTGTTTGGTCTGTCTACTTGGCTGATGCCAAAGGCTGTATGGTTGTTTTTGTCTGACTACTTGGCTGAGGCCATATGGTTGTTTTAGTCTGTCTACTTGGCTGAGGCCATATGGTTGTTTTAGTCTGTCTACTTGGCTGAGGCCATATGGTTGTTTAGTCTGTCTACTTGGCTGAGGCCATATGGTTGTTTTAGTCTGTCTTCTTGGCTGAGGCCAGATGGTTGTTTGGTCTGTCTACTTGGCTGAGGCCAAAGGCCGTATGGTTGTTTTAGTCTGTCTACTTGGCTGAGGCCATATGATTGTTTGGTTTGTCTACTTGGCTGAGGCCATATGGTTGTTTGGTCTGTCTACTTGGCTGAGGCCATATGGTTGTTTGGTCTGTCTACTTGGCTGAGGCCAAAGTCCGTATGGTTGTTTTAGTCTGTCTACTTGGCTGAGGCCATATGGTTGTTTAGTCTGTCTACTTGGCTGAGGCCATATGGTTGTTTTAGTCTGTCTACTTGGCTGAGGCCATATGGTTGTTTGGTCTGTCTACTTGGCTGATGCCAAAGGCTGTATGGTTGTTTTTGTCTGACTACTTGGCTGAGGCCATATGGTTGTTTTAGTCTGTCTACTTGGCTGAGGCCATATGGTTGTTTTAGTCTGTCTACTTGGCTGAGGCCATATGGTTGTTTAGTCTGTCTACTTGGCTGAGGCCATATGGTTGTTTTAGTCTGTCTTCTTGGCTGAGGCCAGATGGTTGTTTGGTCTGTCTACTTGGCTGAGGCCAAAGGCCGTATGGTTGTTTTAGTCTGTCTACTTGGCTGAGGCCATATGATTGTTTGGTTTGTCTACTTGGCTGAGGCCATATGGTTGTTTGGTCTGTCTACTTGGCTGAGGCCATATGGTTGTTTGGTCTGTCTACTTGGCTGAGGCCAAAGTCCGTATGGTTGTTTTAGTCTGTCTACTTGGCTGAGGCCATATGGTTGTTATAGTCTGTCTACTTGGCTGAAGCCGTATGGTTGTTTTAGTCTGTCTACTTGGCTGAGGCCATATGGTTGTTTAGTCTGTCTACTTGGCTGAGGCCATATGGTTGTTTTAGTCTGTCTACTTGGCTGAGGCCATATGGTTGTTTGGTCTGTCTACTTGGCTGATGCCAAAGGCTGTATGGTTGTTTTTGTCTGACTACTTGGCTGAGGCCATATGGTTGTTTTAGTCTGTCTACTTGGCTGAGGCCATATGGTTGTTTTAGTCTGTCTACTTGGCTGAAGCCGTATGGTTGTTTTAGTATGTCTACTTGGCTGAGGCCATATGGTTGTTATACTCTGTCTACTTGGCTGAGGCCCTATGGTTGTTTAGTCTGTCTACTTGGCTGAGGCCATATGGTTGTTTTAGTTTATCTACTTGGCTGAGGCCATATGGTTGTTTAGTCTGACTACTTGGCTGAGGCCGTATGGTTGTTTTAGTCTGTCTACTTGGCTGAGGCCATATGGTTGTTTTAGTCTGTCTACTTGGCTGAGGCCATATGGTTGTTTTAGTCTGTCTTCTTTGCTGAGGCCATATGGTTGTTTTAGTTTATCTACTTGGCTGAGGCCATATGGTTGTTTGGTCTGTCTACTTGGCTGAGGCCATATGGTTGTTTGGTCTGTCTACTTGGCTGAGGCCAAAGGCCGTATGGTTGTTTGGTCTGTCTACTTGGCTGTGGCAGTATGGTTGTTTGGTCTGTCTACTTGGCTGAGGCCATATGGTTGTTTGGTCTGTCTACTTGGCTGAGGCCAAAGGCCGTATGGTTGTTTGGTCTGTCTACTTGGCTGAGGCAGTATGGTTGTTTTAGTCTGTCTACTTGGCTGAGGCCATATGGTTGTTTGGTCTGTCTACTTGGCTGAGGCCATATGGTTGTTTAGTCTGTCTACTTGGCTGAGGCAGTATGGTTGTTTTAGTCTGACTACTTGGCTGAGGCCATATGGTTGTTTGGTCTGTCTACTTGGCTGAGGCCATATGGTTGTTTAGTCTGACTACTTGGCTGAGGCCATATGGTTGTTTGGTCTGTTTACTTGGCGTTGTTTAGTAGGCCTACTTTGTCTGTCCGTATAATTATTCCACTGCTGATGACGTCTGTCGTTGTGTTGTGATCCAAAGCACATCAACTTCTTGCTATTAATATTTCTTCTGGCCCAGTTTACCGAGCGACAGATCGTTAGAATGTAGATAGTTTATTTAAATTTTGTGCAAATGTTGTGGCATACGTGTTGCGAGAGACACGTTTTCCTCCTCTCTAAAGTGAACCAAAACATTCGTCATCTAAACCTGTCTGGAATAAATGCAGCCAGTAGTAGCCAGCTATGCACTAGGCTATTTATTTGCCTATTTCGTTGATAATTGAATAGGACTAAGTAAGTCAATATTGTGCATTTTCATCCGTCAGGGTCGTTTACCTTTGAACAATGTACGTGAATGAGTGAAGGAACATCACGATGCGTTCTGAGATGCAGTCTGAGTGATAGCGCAGTAATTCACACTTTAGGTATAGGTTTACAGGCATTTAAAGCACACTTCTGGGTTTTCCCCGATCACAAGTACGTTTGATTACGAGTATCAATAATGACAGAATTGTGTATTACCTTTATTTATATATATTTTTTTTTAAGTAAGAAAATAGTTTGACAATCCTGTTTTGTAGGCTTTTCAATGATATCAAACTCAACCGTTTATATTTTCCAGTGATGAAATTGATGACCAATGGTGTGGTGGCGTATGGAAAATGGATGAACTTTGATCACCAAACTTTTATTTTCAATGACGGCCAACCAGGGATCAATGGATTAACTACCTCGCTCAGGGGCAGAACGACAGATTTTTACCTTGACAGCTCAGGGATTTGATCTTGCAACCTTTCAGTTACTAGTCCACGTTCTAACCAATAGGCTACCTGCCACCCCATGGCAAACATGTATGGAAAGTTTAGTTTAAATCGAATGGGATGCTGTCAAAAAGTTATTGAATTCAAATGGTTTAATTTATAGTATTAATCTGCATATACACTATATACAAAATTATGTGGACACCCCTTCAACTTAGTGGATTTGGTCATTTCAGCCACACCAGTTGATGACACGTGTATAAAATTGAGAACCCAGCCGTGCGATCTCCATAGACAAACATTGGGAGATTAATGACCAACTGAAGAGCTCAGCTACTTTCAACATGGCACCTTTTCAAAAAGTCAGTTAGTCAAATTTATTGCCCTGCTAGAGCTGGCCGCCGAGAACTGTAAGTACTGTTATTGTGAAGTGGAAACACTCACTACAGAGTTACAAACTGCCTCAGGAAGCAATGTTAGCACAAGAACTGTTCATCGGGAGCATCATGAAATGGGTTTCCATGGCCGAGCAGCCACACACAAGCCAGGGCAGGAGGGGCGGAAGGTAGCCTAGTGGTTCGAGCGTTGGGCCAGTAACCAAAAGGTTGCTGAATCGAATCACGGAGATGACAAGGTAAGAATCTGTTGTTCTGTCGCTGAACAAGGCAGTTAAACCACCGTTCCTAGGCCATCATTGTAAATAAGAATTTGATCTTAATTGACTTGCCTGGTTAAATAAAAGTTAAACATAAGATCACCAAGCGCGGCTGGAGTGGTGTAAAGCTCGCCGCCATTGGACTCTGGAACAGTGGAAACACGTTCTCCGGAGAGATTAATCAAGCTTCACCATCTGGCAATCCGATGGACTAATCTGAGTTTGGCGGACACCAGGAGAACGCTACCTACCCCAATGCATAGTGCCAACTGTAAAGTTTGGTGGAGGAGGATTAATGGACTGGGGCTGTTGTTGGACGAGCAGATGTCCACATACTTTTGGTCATATAGTGTAGATACATTAAATGATCTGTGCATAAAGACAGTATTGAAGAAACTAACCTGCATATCAATTGACTTTACAGAGAACTACTGTGTCGTGTGTTGACCGTTGAGTGTCATTGAGCGTAGACGGGATGTGTAGGAGCAGGAAGAGGATCTCAGCCAAGGTCAGCTGTAAGAGGACGTGACTTGGCTGTCAACGACACTAACCTTTCAGGATGGAGTAAAGACATGTGGCTGATAGGAATTATATGACACCGGTGTGGGTGTGTGTGTGAAAGTGTGTGTCCAGCAAGTGAAAAGATATTCTCACCAGACTGATGTGTCTCAGAGCACCAGTAGAATTTCAGCTGGTCCAGATTTCCTCCTTTAAGGAAAGAATTAAAGTGCTGACCTGAAGTCTATGGAGTAGAGCTCAGGAGATTTGTATGTTTCTTCACTTTGTATTGGGTGTAGTTCTGAGATTTGTGGTCTCTCTCTCTCTCTCTCTCTCTCTCGCTCTCTCTCTCTCTCGCTCTCGCGCTCTCACTCTCACTCTCTCTCTCAGCCACTTTTCAAGTATTTTTGTATTTCAAGTATTTTGCTTAGCAACAGTAGCAATACTGTCACTGACTGTGTTGAAGACATTTTTCGAAACTGAATTGTTGGTTAGGCGCTTGTAAGTAAGCATTTCACTGCAAGGTCTACACCCTGTTGTATTCAGCATTTCACTGTAAGGTCTACACCTGTTGTATTCAGCATTTCACTGTAAGGTCTACACCCTGTTGTATTCAGCATTTCACTGTAAGGTCTACACCCTGTTGTATTCAGCATTTCACTGTAAGGTCTACACCCTGTTGTATTCAGCATTTCACTGTAAGGTCTACACCCTGTTGTATTCAGCATTTTGATTTGTTTTTTTGTTTTTTGTGTGAATGTGAATGCTGATACATCAGTCAACGTGGTGGCATTACTGTCTGTAGGTTGCAGTGCTGTTTCAGTAAAAATCACAGTAATATTTTTACTTCTTTTTTTTCTTCCACAGACCCAACAGGACACTGAGGAACGTGCTTGGGACCAGTTCCCTGTGAATTCATGCCAAGACATGCCTTTTGTCAGGTTGCTGGGCGTAGTTTAACATCACACCAGATCTATTCAGGAACAGGTGTGTGTGTGTGTGTGCGTTGTTGCACAGTCAATACTGCTGAGCATTGCTTGTATACTCACGTTGAAACACAGGTTTGAATCAGCCCATGCATGCATCATTGTGAAACCCGATCGATCTTGCCTCTACACTGCCCACTACAGTGCTGGACAGCAATTCTTCCCTGCATGGGCTTCTTGAAGAACTGGCACAGGGGGATGGAAAACTAAGCCAAAACTCTTCCGTATTTATCAATCTGAGATTGCAACGTTGTTCAGCTATCAATCTCAGTAGTACATGTTTGACAGGTGTTATGCATACTGCCTAAAGAGGCATTCATATGTTGCTTCCTTAGATACCTCTTAGCAGTCAAT
Source organism: Brachymystax lenok tsinlingensis (assembly GCA_030435695.1). NCBI lineage: Eukaryota > Metazoa > Chordata > Actinopteri > Salmoniformes > Salmonidae > Brachymystax > Brachymystax lenok. Next base: position 5,281,892 of record CM059781.1, on the reverse strand, counting down.
CAGAAGATACACAATTGAACTGTATGTGTGTGTGGGTGTATAGATTTTTTTGAGAGAGAGAGAGAGAGAGAGAGAGAGAGAGAGAGAGAGAGAGAGAGAGAGAGAGAGAGAGAGAGAGAGGAGGGAGACAAATTATTCAGAATCTTGTTTTTCAATTTTGAACATCAGAAAAATGTCTTTAGTCAGACATCTTGAGATTCCTGAACAGCTTGAGATTGATGAAGGTGTTTTATTGTACACCTAACATATGACGCAACTTTATGTGCGTCTTGGCCGATCAAGTTGCAGGTTTAGGTATCCCAGAGCCCCCCTTGTCCAAGCCAATTATTGTAGCGATATAAATTCACTGACTTCAAAGTTTTAAGCTAAGCATAACAACGATGTAAATAAAACAGACAGAATATACCACAGGTAACAAACCATGGTGAAATCTCTATCTGCCTCTGTAATCAGTGCATCCTGTGTTGTCAGTGGTTTGTAAGAGGGATAGGGAAGTGAGGCTGTCGTGGGTGCTCGATATGTCTTTTTCAAATGTGCAAGTTCAAAGAGACGATCAGAGAGAGAAGTAAAGAATCAGATCAAAACCAAATTACAACACAGTCAAAAGAAAACAACATTAACTTATTGGGAAACACAAGCACAAAGCACAAAGCAAAATGCACTAAATCGACAGTACACCGTGGCTAACTATTTGACCATGGTTACTGATCAAAACCTTAGAAAAAAACTTGACAAAGTACAGGCTCAGTGAGCACAGCCTTGCCATTGAGAAGGGTAGACACAGGAAAACCTGTCTCCCTGTAGAGGAAAGGCTGTGCAACCACTGCACCACAGCAGAACCTGAGACAGAGCTGCATTTTCTGACAAAATGTAAAATAAATAATATAAAACAATTAGAGAGCGCAGTTTCCCCACATTTGAAACCCTTATTCAAGGTTTCAAAAACCTCTCTGATGAGGATAGGCTACCCGTCCTGTTGGGGGAGGACGCAGAGAGTTGTGGGTTGGCAGCGCACTACATTGCTGCCTACCATAAGATGAGGGACAGTGTCTGACACATCAACCAACCTGCACAAGTCCTCTATGCTTATTGTTATTGTATGGTTATTCGGACCCTTTGTTATTGTTGCTACTGTTGTCCCCTTGGCTAAATTATTTTCATATTTTAGATGTCCAAAGTAAGCTTTGGCAATATGTACATTGTTACATCATGCCAATCAAGCAAATTGAATTGAAAAATGTAGAGAGAGAGAGAGAGAGAGAGAGAGAGAGAGAGAGAGAGAGAGAGAGAATTGAACTGTATGTGTGTGTATAGATTTTTTTGATTGAGAGAGAGAGAGAGAGAGAGAGAGAGAGAGAGAGAGAGAAAGACAGAGAGAATTGAACTGTATGTGTGTGTGTGTGTATAGATTTTTTTGATTGAGAGAGAGAGAGAGAGAGAGAGAGAGAGAGAGAGAGAGAGAGAGAGAGAGAGAGAGAGAGAGAGAGAGAGAGAGAGAGAGAGAGAGAGAGAGAGAGAGAGAGAGAATTGAACTGTATGTGTGTGTGTGTGTCTAGATTTTTTTGATTGAGAGAGAGAGAGAGAGAGAGAGAGAGAGAGAGAGAGAGACAGACAGACAGACAGAGAGAAAGACAGAGAGAATTGAACTGTATGTGTGTGTGTGTGTATAGATTTTTTTGATTGAGAGAGAGAGAGAGAGAGAGAGAGAGAGAGAGAGAGAGAGAGAGAGAGAGAGAGGGGGCTCTTGTTTTCTTCTCTTCTTTACCCTGCCCAGAGGGGAGAGCAGTACAACAATAATGAAGAGAACATAAATGGATGGACAAATGAGAATTGTAAGAGATGGCATTCAACAAAACATACTGAGGATAATTCAATGCGATACGCATGGTGATTCATCAGTCTAATCCGTATTCTTCTTAGGATATGTATTATATTTCTTAGTGTCTGAGTTTGAGGACAGGTCAGGTATGAACAGAGTTCAATGCAATTGTGTTTCTCTGAATCATTAAAAACATCAGACATCAAATGTATCATAAATATTCTATGTATCTCTACAAAACCTCATTCACACACACACGCACACGCACATGCACGGATGAAGATACGTTCATGAATTCAAGAGAAACCCAGAAACAGATTATATCCTATTATAAACACATTTAATCCAGTTTGCCTCATTAACGTCCACTGCTGTCAATGACTAACAGCCAGGTCGAACAGTAGACTGCTGTGGAGCTTGGGAGCATTGCACTGTTTCAGCAGCGGCTTTCAGCATGTGCTTTGTATTGGTAATGGAGGCCAGATAAAGTTACCATTTACCAGCACAAAACAACTATGTTATTTCCCCTTTCTTTGCCAGTGTCAATGTGCTTTGCAGACAGTGGCCATGTTTTAGCATTTTGTAATCCCTCCCCTCCCTCCCCACCTGTGTCCTGTGTAAGGCACTATAGCCAGCCCTGTGAAAACACAGCCAGCGAGGGCCAGTCCGCCTGGCTTATTATAAGCAACCAGCTGGGTCCCATGGAGTGCCCACTTCACCCCTTTAAAGCCCCCCCCCTCTCGCGCTCCCTCCACTTCCACACCATCTGCTATCAATTAAGCTGATTTGTATCTTTTTAACAAGGGGCTTAAACAGGTAGTTTTTAACTGGCAAACATGGATGAGGAGAGCAGAGGCAGTGTGGCTGACTGACGCTGGTATGTCAGCCAGCTGTAAGTCGATCAGATACCCATGTTACAAGGTGTATGCCGTACCTGTATCTGTAGGTCAGTAAAGGGGTTAACATTAGTCGGACATTCTCCATTTGACATGTCACTTCTGCACCAGGCATGATCTGTTGTGAAAATGAAAAGAAAGAAGAAAATAAAAGTGTGGAACACTGTGTGGGTCTTGCCTGTCTTGTGTTATCTCCTCAAACCAAGACTAGGCCTTAGCTGAGTTTAGCTAAAGGTATTGCAGCGCACAAAACAATTGCCTTTTGTTGAACACCTACAGTGGGGCAAAAAAGTATTTAGTCAGCCACCAATTGTGCAAGTTCTCTCACTTAAAAAGATGAGAGAGGCCTGTAATTTTCATCATAGGTACACTTCAACTATGACAGACAAAACGAGGGATAAAAATCCAGAAAATCACATTGTAGGATTTTTTATGAATTTATTTGCAAATTATGGTGGAAAATAAGTATTTGGTCACATACAAACAAGCAAGATTTCTGTCTCTCACAGACCTGTAACTTCTTCTTTAAGAGGCTCCTCTGTCCTCCACTCGTTACCTGTATTAATGGCACCTGTTTGAACTTGTTATCAGTATAAAAGACAAAGCAGCTTGGTTTGAAGAAATCAACTGTGGGAGCAATTATTAGGAAATGGAAGACATACAAGACCACTGATAATCTTCCTCGATCTGGGGCTCCACGCAAGATTTCACCCCGTGGGGTCAAAATGATCACAAGAACGGTGAGCGGTGAACGGACCTAGTGAATGACCTGCAGAGAGCTGGGACCAAAGTAACAAAGCCTACCATCAGTAACACACTACGCCGCCAGGGACTCAAATCCTGCAGTGCCAGACGTGTCCCCCTGCTTAAGCCAGTACATGTTCAGGCCCGTCTGAAGTTTGCTAGAGAGCATTTGGATGATCCAGATGAGGATTGGGAGAATGTCATATGGTCAGATGAAACCAAAATATAACTTTTTGGTAAAAACTCAACTCGTCATGTTTGGAGGACAAAGAATGCTGAGTTGCATCCAAAGAACACCATACCTACTGTGAAGCATGGGGGTGGAAACATCATGCTTTGGGGCTGTTTTTCTGCAAAGGGACCAGGACGACTGATCCGTTAAAGGAAAGAATGAATGGGGCCATGTATCGTGAGATTTTGAGTGAAAACCTCCTTCCATCAGCAAGGGCATTGAAGATGAAACGTGGCTGGGTCTTTCAGCATGACAATGATCCCAAACACACCGCCCGGGCAACGAAGGAGTGGCTTCGTAAGAAGCATTTCAAGGTCCTGGAGTGGCCAAGCCAGTCCCCAGATCTCAACCCCATAGAAAATCTTTGGAGGGAGTTGAAAGTCCGTGTTGCCCAGCGACAGCCCCAAAACATCACTGCTCTAGAGGAAAGCTGCATGGAGGAATGGGCCAAAATACCAGCAACAGTGTGTGAAAACCTTGTGAAGACTTACAGAAAACGTTTGACCTCTGTCATTGCCAACAAAGGGTATATAACAAAGTATTGAGATAAACTTTTGTTATTGACCAAATACTTATTTTCCACCATCATTTGCAAATAAATAAATTAAAAATCCTACAATGTGATTTTCTGGATTTCTTTTTCTCATTTCGTCTGTCATAGTTGAAGTGTACCTATGATGAAAATTACAGGCCTCTCTCATCTTTTTAAGTTGGAGAACTTGCACAATTGGTGGCTGACTAAATACTGTTTTGCCCCACTGTATCACTATTGAAATACACAGGATGTCTTTGTTGAACCCCTGTCAGTAACAGTTACTACTGAGGTGAACCCCTGTCAGAAACAGTTACTACTGAGGTGAACCCCTGTCAGAAACAGTTACTACTGAGGTGAACCCCTGTCAGAAACAGTTACTACTGAGGTGAACCCCTGTCAGAAACAGATACTACTGAGGTGAACCCCTGTCAGAAACAGTTACTACTGAGGTGAACCCCTGTCAGAAACAGTTACTACTGAGGTGAACCCCTGTCAGAAACAGTTACTACTGAGGTGAACCCCTGTCAGAAACAGTTACTACTGAGGTGAACCCCTGTCAGAAACAGTTACTACTGAGGTGAACCCCTGTCAAAAACAGTTACAACTGAGGTGAACCCCGATCAGAAACAGTTACAACTGAGGTGAACCCCTGTCAGAAACAGTTACTACTGAGATGAACCCCTGTCAGAAACAGTTACTACTGAGGTGAACCCCTGTCAGAACCAGATACTACTGAGGTGAACCCCTGTCAGAACCAGATACTACTGAGGTGAACCCCTGTCAGAAACAGTTACTACTGAGGTGAACCCCTGTCAGAAACAGTTACTACTGAGGTGAACCCCTGTCAGAAACAGTTACTACTGAGGTGAACCCCTGTCAGAAACAGTTACTACTGAGGTGAACCCCTGTCAGAAACAGTTACAACTGAGGTGAACCCCTGTCAGAAACAGTTTTCTACTGAGGTGAACCCCTGTCAGTAACAGTTTTCTACTGAGGTGAACCCCTGTCAGAAACAGTTACTACTGAGGTGAACCCCTGTCAGAAACAGTTACTACTGAGGTGAACCCCTGTCAGAACCAGATACTACTGAGGTGAACCCCTGTCAGAACCAGATACTACTGAGGTGAACCCCTGTCAGAACCAGATACTACTGAGGTGAACCCCTGTCAGAAACAGTTACTACTGAGGTGAACCCCTGTCAGAAACAGTTACTACTGAGGTGAACCCCTGTCAGAAACAGTTACTACTGAGGTGAACCCCTGTCAGAACCAGATACTACTGAGGTGAACCCCTGTCAGAACCAGATACTACTGAGGTGAACCCCTGTCAGAACCAGATACTACTGAGGTGAACCCCTGTCAGAAACAGTTACTACTGAGGTGAACCCCTGTCAGAAACAGTTACTACTGAGGTGAACCCCTGTCAGAACCAGATACTACTGAGGTGAACCCCTGTCAGAACCAGTTACTACTGAGGTGAACCCCTGTCAGTAACAGTTTTCTACTGAGGTGAACCCCTGTCAGAAAGTGTTATAATAACCACCAACCCTCAGTTTTCCATTTTGGTTTTCCAGGTTTTCATATTTCCTTTCTCTAGGCCTTCACTGCTTTAATTGAGTTAGCTTGTTAACAACAATGAATTGCTATTTTATTTGTATTTTATTTATTCTTAATTTAACTTGGGCAAGGCAGTTAAGGACACATTCTTATTCACGGTGACGGCCTACCAAAAGTGACCGCCTCCTGCGGGGACGTGTGCCTGGGATTAAAAATAAATAAAATAAAAATATAGGACAAAACACATCACAACAAGAGAGACCTAAGACAACACTACATAAAGAGAGACCTATGACAACAACATAGCAAGGCAGCAACACATGACAACACAGCATGGTAGCAACACAACATAACAACAACATGGTAGCAACACAACATGGCAGCAGCATAAAACATGGTACAAACATTATTGGGCCCAGACAACGGCACAAAGGGCAAGAAGGTAGAGACATCACACAAAGCAGCCACAACTGTCAGTAAGAGTGTCCATGATTGAGTCTTTGAATGAAGAGATTGAGATAAAACTGTCCACTTTAAGCATTTGTTGCAGCTCGTTCCAGTCGCTAGCTGCAGCGAACTGAAGAGGAGCGACCCAGGGATGTGTGTGCTTTGGGGACCTTTAACAGCATGTGACTGGCAGAACGGGTGTTGTATGTGGAAGATGAGGGCTGCAGTAGATATCTCAGATAGGGGGGAGTGAGGCCTAAGAGGGTTTCATAAATATGCATCAACCAGTGTTGTGACATGTGTACAGAGATGACCAGTTTACAGAGTATAGAGTGCAGTGATGTGTCCTATAAGGTGCATTGGTGGAAAAAATGATGGCCGAATGGTAAAGGACATCTAGCTGCTCGAGAGCACCCTTACCTGCCGATCTATAAATTATGTCTCCGTAATCTACCATGGGTAGGATGGTCATCTGAATCAGGGTTAGTTTGGCAGCTGGGGTGAAATAGGAGCAATTACGATAGAGGAAACCAAGTCTAGATGTAACTTTAGCCTGCAGCTTTGATATGTGCTGAGAGAAGGACAGTGCACGGTCTAGCCATACTCCCAAGTACTTGTATGAGGTGACTACCTCAAGCTCTAAACCCTCAGAGGTAGTAATCACACCTGTGGGAAGAGGGGAATTCTAATGACCAAACCAACAAAAATAGCAGCACAACATTGCTTAGAATCAAGGGAAATGGAGACATCATTGAGGACCTTTAACTTCTTAGGGAGCGGCAGCTGAGGTGTCGGTTTTAGAGAGTCTGGCGAATCTAGCGCCCCACCACTCCCTAAGTAGTTAGGGTTCCAGTGACACATCCATAACCTGAGCGGAACCCAGATTGCATACCCGAAAGAAGACTATAGACATCAAGAAAGCCAGTCACTTGATTATTGACAAGTTTTCCAATTCTTTTGATAAGGGCGAAATAGAAAGGGCAAAATAGAAATAGGCCTATAATGGTTAGGATCAGCTTGATCACCCCCTTTAAATAAACGACGAACCGTGGCTGCCTTCCAAGCAATCGGAACCTCCCCAGAGAGGAGAGACAGGTAAAAAAGGTTAGTGATAGGCTTGGCGACGATAGGGGGGCAGCAACCTTAAAGAAGAAAAGGTCTAAACCATCTGACCCAGATGTTTTTTGGGGGTCAAGTTTCAAGAGCTCCTTTAGCACCTCGGACTCAGTGACCACCTGCAGGGAGAAACTTTGTTGCAGTCAGGGGAAAAAGAGGGAGAAGCATTGGGGATAGTCGCATTAGAAGGAGTGGGAGATGAGGAAATGTTGGACGGGCAAGGAGGCATGGCTGAGTCAAATAGGAATCCTGACTTAATGAAGTGGTGATTAAAGAGCTCAGCCATGTGCTTCTTGTCAGTAACAACCACATCATCTACATTAAGGGACATGGGCAGCTGTGAGGAGGAGGGTTTATTCTACAGGTCTTTAACCGTTTTCCAGAACTTCTTGGGGTTAGACCCACAGAGAGAGAACTGCTCCTAAAGTAACTAACTCTGGCCTTCCGGATAGCCTGAGTGACCTTACTCATTTGCCTGAACAATAGCCAATCAGCCTGAGTATGCGTGTGCCGAGCCTTTTGCCAAATGCAATTCTTGAGGTGGATCCGCAAGTGGATCCGCAAGATCACGATCGAACCAGGGGCTGAACCTGTTTTAAATTCAGATTTTCTTCATGGGGGGTTTGTTAACTTCTTAGGGAGCGGCTCCCGAGGTGACGGTTTTGGAGAGTCTGGAAAAAGAGTTTTTGACACATTGCCTCATTTTGTACCCCTCCCTATTGAAAACAGACATATATAGGAGTAAGATTGCAGTACCTATTGCTTCCACTGGATGTCAACAGTCTCTAGACAGTGTTTGATGATGTTTAGTTGCTCTGGATGGTAATAGAAGAAGAATTTAGAAGTGGTCCTCGGATGTAAACAGAAGAGAAAGTGCGTTCACGGGCTCACAAGGCTGTGGTTTTTTTCCTTTCCTATCGTACAGTTTATAATCCGGTTGAACTATTATAGTAAATATACATAAAAGTGTTCCTAAGGATACATTATCAATGATGTTTGATTGTTCTTGGACAAGTGTATAGGTATAGGTTGAACGAGTTCTCTTCACGGTTCAATGGGCGAGTGGACGCTGTATTTTATGAACAAAATGCGCCAACCAAACAGAGATTTATGGATATAATAAATGACTTTTTCTAACAAAAGAACCATTGGATGTCTTCGTTGGACACTTGGGAAGCCCTCAGCAAAAGTTCTTCAAAAGGTAAGGGATTTGTTTTCGCTGTGAAATGTGTTTTGTGTGAACCGCGATGGTTTATGAATTTATGCCAATGGAAAAATATTGGAGGTGCTACCCTCAAACAATCAAATGTTGTGAATTCGCCTTAAAGCCTTTTTGAAATCTGATAACGCTGTGATATTTCCAAGAAGCAGAGCTTTTGATGACTATGCAACACTTGTATATTGATGAATGTTTAATTATTCAACTTTTGGATTTTGAATTTGGCGCCTTGCATTTCACCGCGCCCCACCACTCCCTAAGTAGTTTTAACAATACCACTGAAAATATAAAAAAAAAAGGTAAAAGCGTCTTCGACAGAGGGGATCACGCTGATTCTACATCATTTTACAGAGGCCAGTTCATGAAGGAAGGCTTGCTCATTCAAGTTTTTTAGCAAGCATTTATGACAAATCCGGACATATCGTTTCACTGAGCAGCCATTACAAACACAGGCTGTAAAACAGTGATCACTAAGGTCATTACAGAAAACACCAGACTGATATCAGGATTACTTGTGAGGATAACATCGAGGAGAGTAGATATTTTCTGGGTGTTTGGAGTCATACCTTGTGGGATTGGTAATAATCTGAGAAAGATTTAGGGAGTTCCATTGCTTAAGGACTTGGTCAGGTGGTTTAAGCATGTCCCAGCTTAGGTCACCTAGCAGGACAAATTCAGACTTAGTGTAAGGAGCCAGGAGAGAGCTTAGGATAGGTAGGGTACAGTCTGGTGCTGATGGAGGAACCAGCAACAGTCAACAAAGAGATTTTTGAAAGTTTAAAAACCTCTTAGGGATAACCGGTGCGCTAGCGGGCCGTTCCCGACACTACCCGGTGAAATGTAAGGCGACAAATTCAAAATACAAAAGTTGAATTACTAAACATTCATCAATATACAAGTGTTGCATAGTCATCAAAAGCTCTGCTTCTTGGCAATATCACAGCGTTGTCAGATTTCAAAAAGGCTTTACGGCGAAAGCACAACATTTGATTGTTTGAGGATAGCACCTCACATTTTTATGCATTAGCATAAATTCATAACCAGCGCGGGTCTCACAAAACCCATATACAGTAAGAGCTAAAATAAATCACTTACCTTTCGAAGAACTTATGCTAAGGGCATCCCAAGTGTCCAAGGAAGACATCCAATGGTTGTTTTGTTAGAAAAAGTAATTTATTATATCCATAAATCTCTGTTTGGTTGGCGCATTATGTTCAGAAAATCCACCATCGAGTCGCCCGTTGTACAGTGAAGAGAAAGTGTTCAAATATCATCTTTGCCCAAACAAATCAAACATCATTTATAATGCATCCGTAGGTATCCTTTTATGAATATTAGCGTTAATATTTAACTCGGATGATATCCTGAACGATATAAAAGGAAAATAAAGTGGAGCGCGCTCACAATCTCGTGCACGCGAAACGTTATTGACATCTGTGGTCCCTTGACTATTTACTCTTCCTTTCAGTTCTGTTCAGTGCTAAAGCCTCCAAGCACTGTCTAAAGACTATTGACATCTAGTGGAAGCCATAGGTATTGCAATCTGGGAGCTATTATACATGGATTTCAACAGGAAGTCTATGGAAAATAGGAAATGTCACAACAACAAAAAATCTGGACAGAAATTCCTCGGGTTTTCGCCTGCTATATCAGTTCTGTTATACTCACAGACATTATTCTAACGGTTTGAGAAACTTCAGAGTGTTAGAAACTTCAGAGTGTCCTATCCAATAGTACTAATTGTGTGCATATCCTATTTTCTGGGCCTGAGTGGCAGGCATTTAACTTTGGGCACGCCAGACTCTCCAAAACTGTCACCTCTGCTGCCGCTCCCTAAGAAGTTTTAACGCTTAAAACCAGCTAATCAAATTGTTTGGGGACAGACTTGGTGGAGACAACCGAGCACTGAAGGTGTTCCTTGGTAAAGATTGGCACTCCAACATCTTTGGAAGATCTGTCTTGCCAAAAAAGGTTATACCCAGAAAGGTTAACATCAGTATTCAAAACACTCTTTCTTAACCACGTCTCAGTAATGACCAACACATCTGGATTGGAGCTGTGAACCCACACTTTCGATTGATCTATTTTAGGTAATAAGCTTCTAGTGTTAACGTGCAGAAAACCCAGGCTTTTACGAGAGCAGAAATCAGTGAAGCAAATATCAGAGCACAAGTCAGAATTGGGGCCAGCAACAGTAGATGGGCCAGGGTGTACATGCACATTTCCAGATATCATCAACAGTAATACAATCAAGGCACGGCATAGGACAGGGAGAGCTCTGCAGTGTTGATTTATGACATCTGAATGTGCATCAGATGGCAACAATATCACATTGTATAACAATTTCATCAGGTAACATGAATACAAAGCCTGCAAGAGGTGGTTAGCATAGGATGGGAGGCCAAAAGTATGTGTAACCAATAGAGAGACAGAGTCCCCAGTGTGGGAACAAACATAGTCTGTCCAACGGTTGGGTAAAGAAAGTTTGTAGTCAACAAAGTATGCAGGAGTCATGAGGTAAATAGCAAAATGCACAAGAAAAAAATTAAATATATAGCGACTTGGGGCTAGCCATTGTAAGTTCAGACTCACTCGCTCTAAGAGTGCTTGTGTGCTGGAGGCGAGCGAAATCTCGGGAGAGAGGGGTGAGTGTGGTGGGGGTATCTATACCAGACAGGAGGAGACAGGCCAGGGCATATGATGAACAGATCGCCAGGTGGAATCCAAGCAGCAGTGCAGCAGGCGACGGGAGTAGGTGTCACACACACTTGGGAGAGTAATTTATTTCTGGAGGCAGATTTTTTTGTATAAAATGCTAGTGAATGGTCTTTGAACAGCAAGAGGGGCTTCAGAGAGCGCTTCGAAGACTTTCAAAATAGCATCAGACCAAACACTACTCACTCAGTTCCAGGTTGGAATGGTGTCCTCAGGTCTCTGCTGTTTGTTTGCTAGAGCACCCTCCGTAAAGCATGGTAAAAAGGAAACCTTGGAAGCAGTACTCTCTCCGGTTAATTTTGGTCAAAACTAGGTTGTAGGTTTGGAGTTTTGATCTGGAGCGAAGGCCATGCTGTGGAGGGTAGCATCCTGCATATGTACCTGCCGAAAAGTCCAAGTTTATCTAACTCCAAATCTATTCTTTTGTAAAAAACATATTGAAAAATGTGAGAGCTCAAAAGCAGCTGTGTCTCTCTCTCTCTGAGGGGGGCGGAGAGAGACATATAAAGCTCATTAAAATGATGTAGCCTCATGAATAAGTAAATATGTGAACAAGAGTATATTAGGAACATCTCTAATGATGGGGAGGGAAATAAAAGCATTAAAGCAACTGAGGACTCTTGTCCCCCCTTTGAAAGCCTAACAGGAAAGCTTTCTACCCATCACTTGTTAATGGTATGTGTTTTGAGTGGTGAAGTGGGAGATGTTGTTGGTTCATTTGAGGGCCATTAGGTTGTACTCAGTTTGCTGGAGAGCAAAGAGCCATTATAATGATCATATTCATCATCATCATCATCATCATCATCATCATCATCATCATCATCATCATCATCGTAGTAGGTGCCAATACGCATTATACCAGAATAAAGCACATTATCGTTATCCTATTGGTGAAATCCAGTCTATATGAATGAATCCAGTGTATATGAATGAATCCAATCTATATGAATGAATCCAGTCTATATGAATGAATCCAATCTATATGAATGAATCCAATCTATATGAATGAATCCAGTCTATATGAATGAATCCAGTCTATATGAATGAATCCAGTCTATATGAATGAATCCAGTCTATATGAATGAATCCAATCTATATGAATGAATCCAATCTATATGAATGAATCCAGTCTATATGAATGAATCCAGTCTATATGAATGAATCCAGTCTATATGAATGAATCCAGTCTATATGAATGAATCCAGTCTATATGAATGAATCCAATCTATATGAATGAATCCAGTGTATATGAATGAATCCAGTCTATATGAATGAATCCAGTCTATATGAATGAATCCAATCTATATGAATGAATCCAGTCTATATGAATGAATCCAGTCTATATGAATGAATCCAGTCTATATGAATGAATCCAATCTATATGAATGAATATACACTGCCTCCTGATGGTTAACTGCCTCCTGATGGTTAACTGCCTACTGATGGTTACCTGCCTCCTGATGGTGACCTGCCTCCTGATGGTTACCTGCCTACTGATGGTTACCTGCCTCCTGATGGTGACCTGCCTCCTGATGGTTACCTGCCTACTGATGGTTACCTGCCTCCTGATGGTTACCTGCCTCCTGATGGTGACCTTCCTCCTGATGGTTACCTGCCTCCTGATGGTTACCTGCCTCCTGATGGTTACCTGTCTCCTGATGGTGACCTGCCTCCTGATGGTTACCTGCCTCCTGATGGTTTCCTGCCTCCTGTGTAAAGTAATCAGTATTCATGTCGTCCTTCGACTGAGCCCTTCTCACAGACAACACACTGCTAATTCAATCCCTCCAACAGAACAAAATAGTACCAGGGATGCTACTGAAATAACACCTCAACAGTGACTCATATCCTCATAGGCCTGGAAATCAATTATGATGCTGTTGTATCTGTTAGTTACGACTCAGTGAGATCCGTTTCTGTTTTTTGTCTCGCGATGGACTTGGCAGACACATCAGGGAGATTTCTCATTGACGGCGTTCTTTCGTTCACGTGAAACGGTAGCAGCAGTGCCAAACTGCTACATAAGGTCACTGGAGACACGGAGAAGAGAAAGTCAGAGAGCAGCGTTGATATTCTAACCCTCTCAACGAAAATAAAAAACAAAAAAGAGGATGAAAGATTGACGATGAACTCATTACCCCGAGTGTTCACTGGTAGAGTGGTGGTTTCAGCTCAGAACTATCCAACATAGTACATTCAACTACACGCAATACCAAAAGACCACACGTCTCCAGAAGATGAAATCACCCTCCCCAGGAGAAGGCATGTAGCCGCGTTCAGGTTCAGATGACCTCTGATCTAAACAAATAGATTTTGTCCTGATCGTAGCAGAAGCGATGGAGCGTGGCACGGACTCATCCTCAGGCAAAATGGCTATCGCTGTAGCAGCCTGGCACATTTAAGCTGACACTCTTATCCAGAGCGACTATTAGGTTTAAGTGCCTTGCTCAAGGGCACGACAAACGATTTATTCACCTAGTCGGCTCGGGGAGTCGAACCAGCGATATTTCAGTTACTTGCTCTTAACTGCTACGCTACAGCCACCCAGGCACACACACACACACACACACACACACACACAGGCACACACACCCAGGCACACACACACACACACACCCAGGCACACACACACACACCCAGGCACACACACACTGCCCAAATTGATTGTACTACCATTATAACATTGTCAGTCTTAAGCATAATGACTGAAAACCCTGGATAATTGGTGACGTGATATTGATGTATCTCAACCGATATTTGTAAGGGTTGTCAAGGGTTAAATCAACCGTTCCAGTGACGTGTGTTATTGATGAGTAAATAAACCCCAACTGGGACTAAGATTGTGATGGGCTTTCACAGTGACACTACAACATCATGAGTTCAGATAGATGATAGACAGGTACGTGGCAAAATAGATCTCTCTCTCTCTCTCTCTCTCTCTCTCTCTCTCTCTCTCTCTCTCTCTCTCTCTCTCTCTCTCTCTCCCCCTCCCAGCATGAGAGAGAGAGATGTGTATAACACCATGGGCTTAGCATGAGAGAGAGATGTGTTTAACACCATAGGCCCAGCATGATAGAGAGGCATTTAACGCCATAGGCCCAGCATGAGAGAGAGAGAGAGAGAGAGAGAGATGGGGAAAGAATGTACCATGGCTACACATTACACAATTCCTTAATTAATCAGACCCCTACTGAGTTTGGCTTTAGCTGATAGGCTAGCATCAGCAGGACTCACAGAGGAAGGGAAAGAGATGTTTGATGAGTTCCTGACAAAGAACAAAAAAGCAATTTCAACTGTAATTCCAAAACAACACCAATAATGCTCAAGTGTTTTCCCCTATGGGGACATGGAAATGGATTCCTCCTAAAGACAGTGAGGGATTGTGGGACAGGATTCTTCAGTGCCCAGAATGGTGTATGTTGGATGTCAGTTATATAATTGTAAAGTAACTTTGGGTCCTTGAAAAGCACTATATAAATAAATAAAATAATAATGTATTCAAGCATGTATAACTATATTATTATTATTATTAGTAGTAGTAGTAATGTTATTGGTAATATTAATAATCACACAAAAGTATGTGGACACCCCTTCACATTAGTGGATTCAGATATTTCAGCCACACCCGTTGCTGACAGGTGTAGAAATCAAGCACACAGCAATGCAATCTACATAAACAAACATTGGCAGTAGAAGGGCCTTGCTAAAGAGCTCCGTGACTTTCAACGTGGCACCGTCAAGGAACGGCAACCTTTTCAACAAGTCATTGTGTCAAATTTCTGCCCTGCTAGTGCTGTCATTGTGAAGTTGAAATGTCTAGGAGAAACCATAAAGTGGTAGGCCACACAAGCTCACAGAACGGGACCGTCGAGTGCTGAATTGCGTAGCACCTAAAAGTCGTCTGTCTTCGGTTGCAACACTCACTACAAAGTTCCACAGAACGGGACCGTCGACTGCTGAATTGCGTAGCACCTAAAAGTCGTCTGTCTTCGGTTGCAACACTCACTACGGAGTTCCACAGAACGGGACCGTCGACTGCTGAATTGCGTAGCACCTAAAAGTCGTCTGTCTTCGGTTGCAACACTCACTACGGAGTTCCACAGAACGGGACGGTCGAGTGCTGAATTGCGTAGCACCTAAAAGTCGTCTGTCTTCGGTTGCAACACTCACTACGGAGTTCCACAGAACGGGACGGTCGACTGCTGAATTGCGTAGCACCTAAAAGTCGTCTGTCTTCGGTTGCAACACTCACTACGGAGTTCCACAGAACGGGACGGTCGACTGCTGAATTGCGTAGCACCTAAAAGTCGTCTGTCTTCGGTTGCAACACTCACTACGGAGTTCCACAGAACGGGACGGTCGAGTGGTGAATTGCGTAGCACCTAAAAGTCGTCTGTCTTCGGTTGCAACACTCACTACGGAGTTCCACAGAACGGGACGGTCGAGTGCTGAATTGCGTAGCACCTAAAAGTCGTCTGTCTTCGGTTGCAACACTCACTACAGAGTTCCACAGAACGGGACCGTCGAGTGCTGAATTGCGTAGCACCTAAAAGTCGTCTGTCTTCGGTTGCAACACTCACTCACGGAGTTCCACAGAACGGGACGGTCGAGTGGTGAATTGGCGTAGCACCTAAAAGTCGTCTGTCTTGGTTGCAACACTCACTACGGAGTTCCACAGAACGGGACGGTCGAGTGCTGAATTACGTAGCACCTAAAAGTCGTCTGTCTTCGGTTGCAACACTCACTACGGAGTTCCACAGAACGGGACCGTCGAGTGCTGAATTGCGTAGCACCTAAAAGTCGTCTGTCTTCGGTTGCA
Organism: Brachymystax lenok tsinlingensis; assembly: GCA_030435695.1. Lineage (NCBI taxonomy): Eukaryota > Metazoa > Chordata > Actinopteri > Salmoniformes > Salmonidae > Brachymystax > Brachymystax lenok. The sequence continues at coordinate 5,265,794 of CM059781.1, read as the reverse complement.
ACACTCACTACGGAGTTCCACAGAACGGGACGGTCGAGTGGTGAATTGCGTAGCACCTAAAAGTCGTCTGTCTTCGGTTGCAACACTCACTACGGAGTTCCACAGAACGGGACGGTCGACTGCTGAATTACATAGCACCTAAAAGTCGTCTGTCTTCGGTTGCAACACTCACTACGGAGTTCCACAGAACGGGACCGTCGACTGCTGAATTGCGTAGCACCTAAAAGTTGTCTGTCTTCGGTTGCAACACTCACTACGGAGTTCCACAGAACGGGACCGTCGACTGCTGAATTGCGTAGCACCTAAAAGTCGTCTGTCTTCGGTTGCAACACTCACTACGGAGTTCCACAGAACGGGACGGTCGAGTGCTGAATTGGCGTAGCACCTAAAAGTCGTCTGTCTTCGGTTGCAACACTCACTACGGAGTTCCACAGAACGGGACGGTCGACTGCTGAATTGCGTAGCACCTAAAAGTCGTCTGTCTTCGGTTGCAACACTCACTACGGAGTTCCACAGAACGGGACCGTCGAGTGCTGAATTGGCGTAGCACCTAAAAGTCGTCTGTCTTCGGTTGCAACACTCACTACGGAGTTCCACAGAACGGACCGTCGACTGCTGAATTGCGTAGCACCTAAAAGTCGTCTGTCTTCGGTTGCAACACTCACTACGGAGTTCCACAGAGCGGGACGGTCGACTGCTGAATTGCGTAGCACCTAAAAGTCGTCTGTCTTCGGTTGCAACACTCACTACGGAGTTCCACAGAACGGACGGTCGACTGCTGAATTGTGTAGCACCTAAAAGTCGCCTGTCTTCGGTTGCAACACTCACTACGGAGTTCCACAGAACGGGACCGTCGAAAGTGCTGAATTGCGTAGCACCTAAAAGTCGCCTGTCTTCGGTTGCAACACTCACTACGGAGTTCCACAGAACGGGACGGTCGAGTGCTGGAATTGCGTAGCACCTAAAAGTCGTCTGTCTTCGGTTGCAACACTCACTACGGAGTTCCACAGAACGGACGGTCGATGCTGAATTGCGTAGCACCTAAAAGTCGTCTGTCTTCGGTTGCAAACACTCACGGAGTTCCACAGAACGGACGGTCAGTGCTGAATTGCGTAGCACCTAAAAAGTCTTCGTCTTCAGCAACACCTCACTCACGGAGTTCCACAGAGCAGGACGGTCGACTGCTGAATTGCGTAGCACCTAAAAGTCGTCTGTCTTCGGTTGCAACACTCACTACGGAGTTCCACAGAACGGGACGGTCGAGTGCTGAATTGCGTAGCACCTAAAAGTCGTCTGTCTTCGGTTGCAACACTCACTACGGAGTTCCACAGAACGGGACCGTCGAGTGCTGAATTGCGTAGCACCTAAAAGTCGTCTGTCTTCGGTTGCAACACTCACTACGGAGTTCCACAGAACGGACGGTCGAGTGCTGAATTGGCGTAGCACCTAAAAGTCGTCTGTCTTCGGTTGCAACACTCACTACGGAGTTCCACAGAACGGACGGTCGAGTGCTGAATTGCGTAGCACCTAAAAGTCGTCTGTCTTCGGTTGCAACACTCACTACGGAGTTCCACAGAACGGACCGTCGACTGCTGAATTGCGTAGCACCTAAAAGTCGTCTGTCTTCGGTTGCAACACTCACTACGGAGTTCCACAGAACGGGACCGTCGACTGCTGAATTGCGTAGCACCTAAAAGTCGTCTGTCTTCGGTTGCAACACTCACTACGGAGTTCCACAGAACGGGACCGTCGACTGCTGAATTGCGTAGCACCTAAAAGTCGTCTGTCTTCGGTTGCAACACTCACTACGGAGTTCCACAGAACGGGACGGTCGAGTGCTGAATTGCGTAGCACCTAAAAGTCGTCTGTCTTCGGTTGCAACACTCACTACGGAGTTCCAAACTGCCTCTGGAAGAAGCACCGTTAGAACAAGAGCTGTTAGTCGGGAGCATCATGAAATGGGTTTCCATGGCCGAGCAGCCGCACACAAGCCTAAGATCACCATGTGCAATCCCAAGTGTCGGCTGGAGTGGTGTAAAGTCTGCCGCCATTGGACTCTGGAGCTGTGGAAACGCGTTCTCTGGAGTGATGAATCACGCTTCGCCATCTGGCAATGCAACAGATGAATCTGGATTTGGTGGATGTCAGGAGAACGCTACCTGCCCGAATGCATAGTTCCAACTGTAAAGTTTGGGGGAGGAGGAATAATGGTCTGGGGTTGTTTTTGATGGTTCGGGCTAGTGCAGTGAAGGGAAACCTTAACGCTACAGCATGCAATGACATTCTAAAAGGTTCGGTGCTTTCAACTTTGTGCCAACAGTTTGGGGAAGGCCTATTCCAGTTTCCCCCATGCACATAGTGGGGTCCAGAAGAATGGAGGTTGTTATAGCAGCAAAGAGGGGGACCAACTCCATAATAATGGCCATGATTTTGGAGTGAGATGTTCAAGGAGCAGGTGTCCACATATTTTTTGTTCATGTCGTGAAGATTCACATGAAGTTCTGGTTCACTGTTCGCTATGGATACTCGCCTGTCAGATACAACACAGGACAAATTCGCAATGATGTCAAGTCTGTTAAAGGTCTACTATGCCCAATGTATGTACTCCTAAATAGGAGTTATCTTTACAGTGTGAGGAATACTTAAAAAAAAATCCCTGTAATGGACGATTATCAATGTTAAACCAGCAGTGAATGACGAACAAAATATGCTAGTAATTTATTTTGTTGGAATGGAAATGTAAAGTTTGAGGCTGTATACCCTCAACATATTTGTATGCGTGGACCCGAGGAAGAGTAGCTGCGGCTTTCGCAACAGCTAACGGGGGATCCTAATAAAATACCAAATACCATGATGAAGGCACAGGATACTAATTGAGGCCTATATCTTGTCAAAATCAGTTCTTGGTTTTTAAGACTAGTTTATATGACAGAGATTGTCTGGTCTGGTTATCTTCCCGGGTTTCCGTTCTATTGTCAGAACATAATGCCTGTTCAGCAACAACAGCCATTTGATTTAGGAGTGGATTTCTACGGTAAATAACAGCACGTGTCAGGGGAAAAGGAGGCTGTGCTACAGACAAGGAAAATTGAATTACTGGTTGCTACCCGATACACACAGGCCTTTGGCTGAACGGTGAAACATTTATCATTTACTGTAATAGCTGGACACGTATCACTTTCCAATAAAATAAATTGGTCTGTGTTCAGCTCTTGGCAGGCTTCCTCTTTGATTCGGTTCGGCGGTTATGGAATTTAAATAGTTTAGGACAGCAGAAGTGCAACTGGAGGTTCATAACTCAGCGCCCAGAAAACCAGCCGACTGAGGGTGATGAGATGATGATGACAGGATGAGAGGATGAGGATGATGATGATGATGAGAGGATGACGAAGATGAGAGGATGATGACATGATGATGACAGAATGATGAGAGGATGAGGATGATGACAGGATAATGAGACGATGAGGATGATGAGAGGATGAGGATGATGAGGATGATGAAGATGATGAGGATGATGACAGGATAATGAGACAATGAGGATGATGAGAGGATGATGAGAGGATGATGAAGATGATGAGGATGATGAGAGGATGATGAGAGGATGGCCGGTTTAGGCCCTGATTTGATGGAGAGGCGTGATTGACGGACTCTTTAGGTGATGGATACAGGCCCTTAAATCAGGCCTGAAGAGGCTGCCGTGTGAGGGAGCATGAAGCTCTCTGTTCGCAAGGTCATGCCATGTGAGGGAGCATAAATCTCTCTGTTCTCAAGGTCATGCCGTGTGAGGTTGCATAAATCTCTCTGTTCTCAAGGTCATGCTGTGTGCTGTATCTGTGACAGAATCAGGAATCCTCATTCTGCCAACCTGACACATTCAGGACTTGGGGATATATCATGCCTGTCCTCCTCCACTCCTCTTCCTCCTCCTCTCTTCCTCACTGTGAAGATGTAGATGTGAGATTCAACGCTTCACTCACTGTCTCTTTCACACACAGATACACCATCGTGCACACAAACACACACACACACACACACACACACACACACACACGTCAAAAAACATCCTTCAGTGAAAATTCTCTCTCATTCTATCGCACATTTGGATAATGTTTGAACATGACAAGTCTCCCGAGTAGAGAACACAGCCCGGTAGCTAAAGGTAAGGTTATGTGTTTCTCTGTCTGTCTGCTGGAACACTCTTCAGTGTATGATGTGGATTATAACATGATGTCTGACAAGCACCGGGAGGTCCCGGAAGGGGAGGGGGCCGCATCTCATGCCATTGTCAAGAACTTAATCTGAGCACGGATTGATATTTAACACACACACGCACAGACAGATAGACACACACATACACAAACACACACAGGCACACACACACGCACACACGTTCCATAGTTATAAAAACACTAACTCCAACGCACACGCTCAAACACATACATATTGGATGTGTTATTCCACATGTCAAACCTTTTGTCTCGGCAGCATGTCAAGACACATGCTTCACACCGAAAGGAATGCTCAGTGGCATTGTCATGGGAGCACATTGGAAATATCTCTCTCTCTCCCTCTATGCAGTTAGTTCCCCCGTTTATCCAGCAAATCTCCTCACATTTCCCTCTACCTGTCTATTCACTCTAAAGCTTATCTCTGGGACCATCTCCTCTCTGCCTTGCTATGTGTAACTCATGCTAAATACAGGTTTCTCCCAGGGCCCAGCAGGAAGCCTCTCTGGCACTCTACTAAAATAGGTAATCCCTGTGCGTTTGAATACGGCTTACAAAGTCACAAATTGGCCACCCACAGCCTTCTTTCTGACTGACTGACTGACTGCTTGCTTGCCTGACTGCCTGCCTGCCTGTCTGACTGCCTGCCTGACTGCATGTCTGACTGCCTGATTGCCTGTCTGCCTGACTGTCTGTCTGTCTGACTGCCTGTCTGCCTGACTGTCTGTCTGTCTGTCTGTCTGTCTGTCTGTCTGACTGCCTGCCTGTCTGACTGCCTGACTGCCTGTCTGACTGTCTGCCTGACAACCATCTGCACATACAGGATACAGGAGCATCTAACAGAAATGTTCCTTATCATCTCACACACAGTGTAACACAGGTCTGACTGTCTAACACTCATGCCTCAGTTAAGGCTTTACAATTTCACCATCGATAGCGACAGAGACATGATGTGCAAAATAAATAGTATGCACCCCCCCCTCCTAAATCCTTGACCCCCTATTGAAATGTTGTTTCTCCTGTGAGAAACGCATGAAATATTCCAATGGAAATGCTAAGCAAACATGATGCATGTTGGTATAATTTAGCTGGAGTTGGTATGCATTACCTTTTTAGTTATTTATTTCTAAAGCTTTGTGAGAATGGAGCCAGTGAGCAGGCTAAGTGTACGTTATTCTGTATTTCCCTGACATCCTTGTCTGTTTGTCCTCCATGTCCCTCCCTCGCTCATCTACCTCTCCTTCCTAACAATAGAGCACCCCTCATTTTTTTCTTCTTTTTGAGCTCTCTCTCTCTCTCTCTCTCTCTCTCTCTCTCTCTCTCTCTCTCTCTCTCTCTCTCTCTCTCTCTCTCGTTATAACCTTTGCCCAAGTTTACGCTAGTGCAGCTTCAAAAAAGGCCCAAATGGAAATTCTCAAATTGATTTCAGTGGAGTTATTTGCTGTGACCCAGAGGTCTTTCGATTAGTGTGTATATGTCTCTAAACTCACTCTCAAGCATACCGTTTCTTTTTATAGTCCACATGTACGTGAGAAATATTCATTTCTTGATAGGGAGCATTTGGAGAAATGCTACAGGACTGAATCTAGGCCTCCAAAGCATGTTTACCTGGAATATGCTATGAGAGCAAAGCTTCTCTCCAAAAGCTTTTCGAAACTGTGGCTTTACAAATGCCTTGGCAATATTGAGTAATAAAGTATACCAAACATCTGGCTTTTTAAATGAAACCCCAGCCAGAGGAACAGAAAGTGTTAGGTTGCTGTTTTTTAATCGAGCACCACTTTCCCAGCCACCAATATGACCCGTTTTTATTTCTGCTTTTAGAAGTTAAACTCAGAGACATTTGTCGGAACTGTACCACTCCTTGTATGTAACTTCATGAGGTTACATTTAGGTTCTGGTCATGACTTTCCTCAGGTTCAGTTTTTTCCTGACATTGTTTTGGCTTCGCACAAGGTGTTTCGTAAAGGAGGGACATCGTCACGTCTCACCACCAACATGGCGGCCTCGGATTCAAAGAGGAGACAGGTTTGAACAATGCACTGCTGTGACTTGTTTAATATTAAGGACACACTTTGAACTATAGTGTGTCCTGTATCGACATTAGGTTGAGATTAGCGTGGAGGTTAACCCTCCGAGCTGCAGCACATTGCAGTTCATTACATCAAAAATACAGAGTCTTTCAAAATGTGGTACATGCCAACCCTGTTACCCAATGAGGTACTTCAACATTCAACCCAATAATCATCAGTCTCAAGTCTTCCAGACTGGTCCTCTGGTTACAGTAACATAACAGTGTTATTTTCTATACAACCATGTGTTACTTCAGAAACCCCAACGGTGACTTGGTCAAAAGGACAGCAGGAGGCATAGACGTTGTTGACATTCCAGTCTGCTCATACCAGGTGTTATACATTTAGCAGATGCTTTTATTTGAAGCCACAAGTGCAAAAACTTGACGTACGGGTGTTGCCAGGAATCAAATCCACTACCTAGGTGTTGCAAGCTCCGTGCTCTGCCAACTGAGCTACAGAGGACCACAGTTTGGTCATACCAGGTGTTCTGTTTCTCATACCAGGTGATCTGTTTCTTATAACAGGTGCTCTGTTTATCATACCAGGTGTTCTGTTTCTCATACCAGGTGCTCTGTTTCTCATACCAGGTGTTCTGTTTGGTCATACCAGGTGTTCTGTTTCTTATACCAGGTGTTCTGTTTCTTATACCAGGTGTTCTGTTTATCATACCAGGTGTTCTGTTTCTCATACCAGGTGCTCTGTTTCTTATACCAGGTGTTCTGTTTATCATACCAGGTGTTCTGTTTCTCATACCAGGTGCTCTGTTTCTTATACCAGGTGTTCTGTTTGGTCATACCAGGTGCTCTGTTTCTTATACCAGGTGTTCTGTTTATCATACCAGGTGTTCTGTTTCTCATACCAGGTGCTCTGTTTCTTATACCAGGTGTTCTGTTTATCATACCAGGTGTTCTGTTTCTCATACCAGGTGCTCTGTTTCTTATACCAGGTGTTCAGTTTATCATACCAGGTGTTCTGTTTGGTCATACCAGGTGTTCTGTTTGGTCATAACAGGGGTTCTGTTTATCATACCAGGTGTTCTGTTTGGTCATACAAGTTGTTCTGTTTGGTCATACCAGGTGTTCTGTTTCTCATACCAGGTGTTATGTTTCTCGTACCAAGTGTTCTGTTTCTCATACCTGTGTTCTGTTTGGTCATACCAGGTGTTCTGTTTCTCATACCAGGTGTTCTGTCTGTTATACCAGGTGTCCTGTTTATCATACCAGGTGTTCTAATCAAATTTTATTTGTCACATACACATGGTTAGCAGATGTTAATGCGAGTGTAGCGAATTCTGTTTTCATACCAGGTGTTCTGCTGTGGAATCCCCTGCATTGCCTGATGGCACTCACTTGACCTTTAACAGAGATGTTCGATCGGGTTCAATTCTAGGCTCTGGCTGGGCCACTCAAGGACATTCAGAGACTTGTCCCAAAGCCACTCCTGCGTTGTCTTGGTTGTGTGCTTATGGTAGTTGTCCTGTTGGAAGGTGAACCTTCACCCCAGTCTGAGGTCCAGAGCGCTCTGGAGCAGGTTTTCATCAAGGATCTCCATGTACTTTGCTCAGTTCATTTTGCCTCAATCCTGACTAGTCTCCCAGTCCTTGCAGCTGAAAAACGTCCCCACAGCATGATGCTGCCACCACCATGCTTTACCATAGGAATGGTGACAGGCTTCCTCCAGATGTGATGCTTGTTATTCAGGCCAAAGGTTTTGGTTTCATCAGACCAGATAATCTTGTTTCTCATGGTCTGAGAGTCTTTAGGTGCCTTTTGGCAATCTCCAAGTGGGCTGTCATGTGCCTTCAACTGAGGAGTGGCTTCTGTCTCACCACTCTAGCATAAAGGCCTGATTGGTGGAGTGCTGCAGAGGTGGTGGTCCTTCTGGAAAGTTCTCCCATCTCCACAGAGGAACTCTAGGGCTCTGTCAGAGGGACCATCAGGTTCTTGGTCACCTCCCTGACAAAGGCCCTTTTCCCCCGATTGTTCAGTTTGGCTGGGCGGCCAGCTCTAGGAAGAGTCTTGGTGGTTCCAAACTTCTTCCATTTAAGAATGATGGAGGCCACTGTGTTCTTGGGGACCTTCAATGCTGCAGATTGTTTTGGTAGCCTTCCCCAGATCTGTTCCTCGATCCCGTCTTGGAGCTCTACAGACAATTCCTTCGACCTCATGGCTTGGTTTTTGCTCTGACATGCACTAAGCATTTATTGCAGCTAATAAATGCGTTGCCAATAATTGGAAGGTTGGTTATCCTCCAACAAGTTTTTATTTTACCTTTATTTAATGAGGCAAGTCAGTTAAGAACAAATTCTTATTTACAATGATGGCCCAGGAACAGTGACTTGTTAGGGAGCGGCAGTAGTGGTGTCGGTTTTGGAGAGTCTGGCGTGCCCAAAGTAAAATCTCCTGCCACTCAGGCCCAGAAACTAGGATATGCACATAAACACTCTGAAGTTTCTAAAACTGTTAAAATAATGTTGGTGAGTATAACAGAACTGGTATGGCAGGCGAAAACCAGAGGAATTTCTGTCCGGAAAAATGATTTTTTGTGACATGACCTCTTTGCCATTGGTTGTCTATGGGATTTGCTGTAAACCAGGACCCAGGTTGCAGAACTCAGAACACAGCTGCCGCTCCCTCTTAAACATATATAATGAAATAATGATATCCTACCTAGCTTGATGTCTCTGGGCATTTTTTCTTACTTTTTGTTCTAAATAAAGACAACATATTGGATTGTGTAAAAATATAGTAACACTTGTCACGATCTTCATTAATCGACCAAGGCGCAGCGTGCCGGATTGAGGAAAAACATGTTTATTTGTTCAACTCACCAAAACAACGAACGAACGAACGAACGAACGAACGAACGAACGAACGAACGAACGAACGAACGAACGAACGAACGAACGAACGAACGAACGAACGAACGAACGTCAAATGGTGTCGCACCAACAGCAACATACACCCTAACAGAGTCAACTTCCCCACAAACACTGGAGGGAAAAAGGGCTGCTTAAGTATGGTTCCCAATCAGAGACAACGATAGACAGCTGTCCCTGATTGAGAGCCATACTCAGCCAAAACAAAGAAATACAAAATAACCTAGAATGCCCACCCCAACTCACACCCTGACCAAACCAAAAAGAGACATAAACAGGCTCATACAGGTCAGGGCGTGACAACACTTCTAAAACCAAAGTGGCACCTCTGATTGGAGTCAATGTATATTTAATTCACTTAGCTTAGGTATGGTTCCTGTGCTGAGATGCCTGGAGCTGGACAGGAGACAGGAGACTCTCATGGTTTACAACAAGTGGCTGGCTATGGTAATCAGAACCAAACACCCAGTACCTGTTCTACCCCCCAAGCCAGTATTCATATTTATATGGTAATCTATCATCTCCCAGCCAGCTCTGTGGATGAGCTATTCCCACAAGTAATTTCCAGCTAGCTTGGCCTCCCATTGGCCTGGGTTTAAGTATAAATTGTTGTTTTGGAGAGGGCTTTTAAAAAGATGCCTGAAGACAGTAATCGATAGAAAGCCGGGATTGAGCACATTCATTATAACGAGTGGTTTGTTTCTTAGCTGTACGCTGGCTACGTTTACGATTTTATGATGGATCGTTATTAACCCCACGTTGGTAAAAAAAAAAACTAAGAATATGATCACAAGCGAGGATCATTGATGTGTACGTGACCGTATATGTGTGAGTCATGGAATGTGGCCGTGCACATAATGTCCATCTCCATAGTGACATTGCACGGGGTCAACAGATAAGATAACCTCTCTTACAGCTGTGTCCAGAAATAGTGCTCAATGCATAATTTGTATTCCTAGCACTTGTGTGTACTCACACACACACACTTTTTTTTTTCAATCTTTGTGGGGACCAAAAAAATTTATTCCCATTCAAAATCATATTTTTCATAACCCCTAACACTACCCCTAAACCTAACTCCTAACCGTTAACCACTAACCCTAATTGTAACTTCAACCTGCTTTGGAAATCGTCCTCTACCTCTTTGCATGTCAAATCTGAAATGAATAAAAAAAAAAATACTTTCTACCCAACAAACAATATAGATGTTTTACTATCGGCGTCAGCACCATTTCCAATGACAACCAAAATGTTGACAAATTTCCCCATCAAGTTAAACAAAAAAAAAGCATATGAAGTATGCATCTACTTCTCTACTATTCAAATCTTCTACAAAAGTAAACCAGAAAACACACCTCTTTTAACAAGGAAATCACAATGAGTAGTAGGACACAGCTGACGGTAATTCATGTCTCTAGGACAGTCTCTGCCATCTTCTGGTGACAGGTGGAACCATGACAAAAGTAATAAGGTTCGCATAGTAGTATATCAAAGTAATCAGACCAGTTATTTTACTACATTTAACAAGTCACATAATAGTCTTTAAGATGTATTTTAATAACTCTCTCATCTCTGTAGCCAACACATGCAATGATCCTTAAGGTCCCTCAGTCGGGCAGTGTACGCCAAACAGATATTCAACCACAAAGACCAGGGACGTTTTCCAATGCCTCGTAAAGAAGGGCACCTATTGGTACAGTAGATGGGTAAAGAAAAAAGATACAGGCGTCTTTTCTAACTCAGTTGATGGAGATTAAGGAAACATCTCAGTGATTTCACCATGAGGCCAAAAGTGACTTTAAAGCAGTTACAGAGTTTTAATGGCTTTGAAAGGAGAAAACCGAGGATGGATCGACAACATTGAAGGAAGCCTGTACAAAATAACAATATTCCAAAACATGCATCCTGTTTGCAACAAGACACTAAAACTGAGAACAATGTGGCAAATCAATTAACTTTATGCCCTGAATAAAAAGTGTAATGCTTGGGGCAAATCCAACACAACACACCACTGATTATGATATTTTCAGGCATGGTGGTGGCTGCATCATGTTACGGGTATGCTTGTCATCGGCAAGAACTAGGGAGGTTTTAGGATAAAAATAAATATCATACAGCTAAGCATAGGCAATAGAGAAAAACATGGTTCAGACACTGAGAGACAAATGCACCTTTCAGCAGGACAATAACCTAAAACAGAAGGCAAAATACGATATACACTGGAGTTGCTTATAGAGAAGACATTGAATGTTCCTGAGTGGCCTAGTTACAGTTCTGACAAATCAGCTTTAAAATCTATGGTAAGACTTGAAAATGTCTTTCTAGCAACATGTCAAGGCGGTGTGTGTAGCTGGTGCGTGAGAGTCAGGCGCAGGAGAGCAGAGATGAGTGGACTAAAGCACTTTACTGAGGCACAGTAAACCAACGAACACAATAGCGTCACAAAACAAATGCCCAGAGAAAACAAGTGCTGCAGCCCTAAGTACAACGACACGAAATACGACGCAAACCAGCCGGAACCGTACCACCGAACAAACAATTACACACAAGACATGGGGGAACCAGAGGGTTAAATAAACGACAAGTAATGAGGGAATGACAACCAGGTGTGTGGAGAAACAAGACAAAACAAATGGAAAATGAAAAGTGGATCGGTGATGGCTAGAAGACCGGTGACGTCGAACGCCGCCGGAACAAGGAGAGGCACCGCCTTCGGCGGAAGTCGTGACACAACAACCAACTTGACAGAGCTTGAAGATTTAAAAAAATAATAATGTGCAAATGTTGTGCAATCCAGTTGTGCAAAGCTCTTAAAGACACAGAAAGACTCACAGCTGTAATCACTGCCAAAGGTGATTCTAACATGTATTAACTCAGGGGTGTGAATAATTACATAAATTAGATAATTCTGTATTTCATTTTCAATCCGTTTAGAAAAAGCATAAAAACATGTTTTCACTTTGTCATTATAGGGTATTGTGCGTAGATAGGTGAGAAAAAAATTGATCCATTTTGAATTCAGGCTGTAACACAACAAAATGGGGTGTAAGTCAAGGGGTATGAATACTTTCTGAAGGCACTGTGCATATCTACCGCAACTACCCCAGTACCCCTGCAACTTGCACTGACCCTGTGTACAGCTTACATTGTCCTGTTTTATTTTTTATTCCTCTCTAATTTCTCCTGTTATTTTTTATACTTTTGATATTGTCCTCGCTTTGAGGACAATACAGTGCCACCGACACGGCCTGCTACCAAAACCTGCGGGCTCTCCTTCACCGCAGCCAATGTGAGAAAAACATTTAAATGTGTTAACCCTCGCAAGGCTGCCGGCCCAGATGGCATCCCTGGCCGTGTCCTCAGAGCATGCGCAGACCAGCTGGCTGGTGTGTTTACGGACATATTCAATCAGTCCCTATCCCAGTCTGCTGTTCCCACATGCTTCAAGAGGGCCACCATTGTTCCTGTTCCCAAGAAAGCTAAGGTAACCGAGCTAAATGACTATCGCCCCGTAGCACTCACTTCCGTCATCATGAAGTGCTTTGAGAGATTAGTCAATGATCATATCACCTCCATCCTGCCAGACACCCTGGACGCACTCCAATTTGCTTACCGTCCCAATAGGTCCACAGACGACGCAATCGCAATCACACTGCATACTGCCCTAACCCATCTGGACAAGAGGAATACTTATGTAAGAATGCTGTTCATCGACTACAGCTCAGCTTTTAACACCATAGTTCCCTCCAAGCTCGTCATTAAGCTCGAGACCCTGGGTCTCGACCCAGCCCTGTGCAACTGGGTCCTGGACTTCCTGACGGGCCGGCCCCAGGTGGTGAGGGTAGGAAACAACATCGCCACCCCGCTGATCCTCAACACTGGGGCACCACAAGGGTGCGTTCTCAGCCCTCTCCTGTACTCCCTGTTTACCCATGACTGCGTGGCCAAGCACGCATCCAACTCAATCATCAAGTTTGCTGACGACACTACAGTGGTAGACTTGATTACCAACAACGACGAGACGGCATACAGGGAGGAGGTGAGGGCCCTCGGAGTGTGGTGTCAGGAAAATAACCTCTCACTCAATGTCAACAAAACAAAGGAGATGATCGTGGACTTCAGGAAACAGGAGAGGGAGCACCCCCCTATCCACATCGAGGGGACAGTAGTGGAGAAGGTGGAAAGTTTTAAGTTCCTCGGCGTACACATCATGGACAAACTGAATTGGTCCACCCACACAGACAGCGTGGTGAAGAAGGCGCAACAGCGCCTCTTCAACCGCAGGAGGCTGAAGAAATTCGGCTTGTCACAAAAATCACTCACAAACTTCTACAGATGCACAATCGAGAGCATCCTGTCGGGCTGTATCGCCGCTTGGTACGGCAACTGCTCCGCCCACAACTGTAAGGCTCTCCAGAGGGTAGTGAGGACTGCACAACGCATCACCGGGGGTAAACTACCTGCCCTTCAGGACACCTACACCACCCGATGTCACAGGAAGGCCAAAAAGATCATCAAGGACAACAACCACCTGAGCCACTGCCTGCTCACCCCGCTATCATCCAGAAGGCGAGGTCAGTACAGGTGCATCAAAGCTGGGACCGAGAGACTGAAAAACAGCTTCTACCTCAAGTCCACCAGACTGTTAAACAGCCATCACTAACATTGAGTGGCTGCTGCTAACATACTGACTTAAATCTCTAGCCACATTAAACATAGGAATTGGATGTAACAATGTATCACTAGCAACTTTAAACAATTTTGTATATAATGTTTACGTATCCGACATACTCATATCAAATGTATACACTGTACTCTAAACCATCTACTTAATCTGCCTATGCCGTTCGGCCATCGACCCAAATCTCTAGCCACTTTAATAATTATAATTGGATGGAATAATGTATCACTAGCCACTTTAAACAATGCCATTTATATAATGTTTACATATCCTACATTACTCATCTCATATATATATATATATATATGTGTATATATGTGTATATACTGTATATATATATATATATATATATATATGTGTATATACTGTACTCCATACCATCTACTGCATCTTGCCTATGCCGGTCAGCCATCGCTCATCCATATATTTATATGTACATACTCGTATTCATTCCTTTACTCTTGTGTGTATAAGGTAGTTGTGAAATTGTTAGAATACTTGTTATATACTACTGCATGGTCGGAACTAGAAGCACAAGCATTTCGCTACACTCGCATTAACATCTGCTAACCATGTGTATGTGGCAAATAAAATTTGATTTGATTTGATTTAAATTGGACACTGCAGTTAGATTAACAATAATTTAAGCTTTCTGCCCATATAAGACATGTCCAGGTCCTGGAAAGTTTTCTAGTCACATTATCGCATATTGAGCAAAAACTATCCCGGTGTAGGGACACCGATCCCGTAGTTAACTGGGTAAGGTTCTGAAAGTGCCTCTTTAATGGAGTCTGATCTCATTCAAAGGTACAGCTCCATGTGTGGAGCAAGGAAAACAAGCAGAGACAAAGGAGGAGGAGGAGGAGGAAGAGGAGTGGGGGTAGGAGGAGGAGTAGGAAGAGGAGGAGTGGAGGAGTGGAGGAGGAGGAGTAGGAAGAGGAGGAGTGGAGGAGTGGAGGAGGAGGAGGAGGAGGAGGAGGAGGAGAAGTGGGTGTTGGTGTTATCTAAAATGTGTTGATGTTAATTAGAATGTGTTGGTGCTAATTAGAATGTGTTGGTGTTAATTAGAATGTGTTGGTGTTAATTATATTGCGATGGTTTTAATTAGAATGTGTTGGTGTTATCTAGAATGTGTTGGTATTATTTATAATGTGTTGGTGTTATCTAGAATGTGTTGATGTTAATTAGAATGTGTTGGTGCTAATTAGAATGTGTTGATGTTAATTAGAATGTGTTGGTGCTAATTAGAATGTGTTGGTGTTAATTAGAATGTGTTGGTGTTAATTATATTGCGATGGTTTTAATTAGAATGTGTTGGTGCTAAATAGAATGTGTTGGTGTTATCTAGAATGTGTTGGTGATAATTAGAATGTGTTGGTGTCATTTGTAATGTGTTGGTGTTATTTATAATGTGTTGGTGTTATTTATAATGTGTTAGTGCTATTTCGAATATGTTGGTGTTATCTAGAATGTGTTGGTGTTATTTATGTGTTGGTGTTATCTAGAATGTGTTGGTGTTATTTATGTGTTGGTGTTATCTAGAATGTGTTGGTGTTATTTATGTGTTGGTGTTATTTATGTGTTGGTGTTATCTAGAATGTGTTGGTGTGATTAATGTGTTGGCGTTATCTGGAATGTGTTGGTGTGTCACGTCCAGGCCTGAGAAGACAGGCTGGTGTGTTTAGTTTCGTTTTTGGTGTAGTTTTTTTTTTGTTCTTGGTGACATATTTCTATGTTGGGGTAATGGTTCCCAATTAGAGGCAGCTGTGTGTCGTTGTCTCTAATTGGGAACCATATATATGTTTGGGGTTTTCTATTAGGTTTTGTGGGTTAATGTTTGAGCATAGCTTGTTTGATGTTTAGTTGTGTTCAGCTTCACGATCTTCGTTACGGTCGTTTTGTCCCAGTTACGTTCGTAATAAAAATGTATACTGGAAGCATCGCTGCGTCTTGGTCTGTCACTTCAGAGGATCGTGACATGGTGTCATTTATATTGTGTTGGTGTTCATTATAATGTGTTAGTGCTATTTAGAATGTGTTGGTGTTAATTAGAATGTGTTGGTGGTAATTAGAATGTGTTAGTTCAAATTAGAATGTGTTGCTGTTATTTAGAATGTGTTGCTGTTAATTAGAATGTGTTATCTAGAATGTGTTGGTGTTTTCTAGAATGTATTGGTGTTAATTAGAATGTGTTGGTGTTAATTAGAATGTGTTGGTGTTATTTATAATGTGTTGGAGTTAAATAGAATGTGTTGGTGTTAATTAGAATGTGTTGGTGTTAATTAGAATGTGTTGGTGTTAATTAGAATGTGTTGGTGTTAAATAGAATGTGTTGGTGTTATTTATAATGCGTTGGTGTTATCTAGAATGTGTTGGTGTTAACTAGAATGTGTTGGTGCTAATTAGAATATGTTTGTGTCATTTATAATGTGTTGGTGTTTTCTAGAATGTGTTGGCGTTAATTATAATGTGTTGGTGTTAAATAGAATGTGTTGGTGTTATTTATAATGCATTGGTGTTATCTAGAATGTGTTGTTGTTAACTAGAATGTGTTGGTGTTATTTATGTGTTGGTGTTATTTATAATGTGTTAGTGCTATTTAGAATGTGTTGGTGTTAATTGGAATGTGTTGGTGGTAATGAGAATGTGTTAGTTCAAATTAGAATGTGTTGGTGTTATTTAGAATGTGTTGGTGTTAATTAGAATGTGTTGTTATCTATAATGTGTTGGTGTTTTCTAGAATGTGTTGGTGTTAATTAGAATGTGGTGGTGCTAATTAGAATGTGTTGGCGTTAATTAGAATTTGTTGGTGTTATTTATAATGTGTTGGTGTTATCTAGAATGTGTTGGTGCTAATTAGAATGTGTTGGCGTTAATTAGAATGTGTTGGTGTTAAATAGAATGTGTTGGTGTTATTTATAATGCCTTGGTTTTATCTAGAATGTGTTGGTGCTAATTAGAATGTGTTGGCGTTAATTAGAATGTGTTGGTGTTAAATAGAATGTGTTGGTGTTATTTAGAATGTGTTGCTGTTAATTAGAATGTGTTGTTATCTAGAATGTGTTGGTGTTTTCTAGAATGTGTTGGTGTTAATTAGAATGTGTTGGTGTCATTTATAATGTGTTGGTGTTAATTAGAATGTGTTGGTGTTATTTATAATGTGTTGGCGTTAATTAGAATGTGTTGGCGTTAATTAGAATGTGTGTTAGTGCTTATAATGTGTTATTGCTAATTAGAATGTGTTGGTGCTAATTAGAATGTGTTGGTGCTAATTAGAATGTGTTGGTGTTGTTTAGAATGTGTTGGTGTTGTTTAGAATGTGTTGGTGCTAATTAGAATGTTTTGGTGTTATTTATGTGTTGGTGTTGTTTATAATTTTTTGGTGTTATCTAGAATGTGTTGGTGGTA
The DNA here is from genome assembly GCA_030435695.1 of Brachymystax lenok tsinlingensis. Lineage (NCBI taxonomy): Eukaryota > Metazoa > Chordata > Actinopteri > Salmoniformes > Salmonidae > Brachymystax > Brachymystax lenok. Next base: position 5,248,526 of record CM059781.1, on the reverse strand, counting down.
ATTAGAATGTGTTGGTGTTATTTAGAATGTGTTGCTGTTAATTAGAATGTGTTGTTATCTAGAATGTGTTGGTGTTTTCTAGAATGTGTTGGTGTTAATTAGAATGTGTTGGTGTCATTTATAATGTGTTGGTGTTAATTAGAATGTGTTGGTGTTAAATATAATGTGTTGGTGCTAATTAGAATATGTTGGTGTTAAATATAATGTGTTGGTGTTATCTAGAATGTGTTGGTGCTAATTAGAATATGTTGGTGTCATTTATAATGTGCTGGTGTTATCTAGAATGTGTTGGTGTTTTCTAGAATGTGTTGGCATTAATTAGAATGTGTTGGTGTTATCTAGAATGTGTTGGTGTTATTTATGTGTTGGTGTTATTTATGTGTTTGTGTTGTTTATAATGTCTTGGTGTTATCTAGAATGTGTTGGTATTTTCTAGATTGTGTTGGTGGTAATTAGAATGTGTTGGTGTTAATTAGAATGTGTTGGTGCTATATAGAATGTGTTGGTGTTATCTAGAATGCGTTGGTGTTATCTAGAATGTGTTATATAAAATGTGTTGGTGCTAATTAGAATATGTTGGCGGTAATTAGAATGTGTTGGTGTTATCTAGAATGTGTTGGTGTTAATTAGAATGTGTTGGCGTTAATTAGAATGTGTTGGCGTTAATTAGAATGTGTGTTAGTGTTTAGAATGTGTTGGTGCTAATTAGAATGTGTTGGTGCTAATTAGAATGTGTTGGTGTTAATTAGAATGTGTTGGTGTTGTTTAGAATGTGTTGGTGTTGTTTAGAATGTGTTGGTGCTAACTAGAATGTGTTGGTGTTATTTATGTGTTGGTGTTGTTTATAATGTGTTGGTGTTATCTAGAATGTGTTGGTGGTAATTAGAATGTGTTGGTGGTAATTATAATGTGTTGGTGTTGTTTATAATGTGTTGTTGTTGTTTAGAATGTGTTGGTGCTAATTAGAATGTGTTGGTGCTAATTAGAATGTGTTGGTGTTAATTAGAATGTGTTGGTGTTAATTAGAATGTGTTGGTGTTATCTAGAATGTGTTGGCGTTAATTAGAATGTGTTGGTGTTTTCTAGAATGTGTTGGTGTTATTTATAATGCCTTGGTGTTATCTAGAATGTGTTGGTGCTAATTAGAATGTGTTGGTGCTAATTAGAATGTGTTGGTGTTATCTAGAATGTTTTGGTGTTATCTAGAATGTGTTGGTGCTAATTAGAATGCGTTGGTGTTAATTAGAAAGTGTCGGTGCTAATTATGTGTTACTGCTCATTATAATTTGTTGGTGTCATTAGAATGTGTTGGTGATAATTAGAATGTGCTGGTACTAATTATAATATATTGGTGATAATTAGAATATCTTGGTGCTAATTAGAATATTCACCCAACACACTACTCTTTCCCGCATCTCTGGCGCCATTTATATTGAGCGAGCCTACCCGAAGAGTCTCCATAAGAAGTGGGAGAAAAGCCAGCAAAGAAAGAGACCAATAGCAAAGCTCAAAAAGCCCCAGTGCCAGAAAGAAACGATTAACCTAAACAGTGTCTGAAGGTAGACCTTTACGCACGGTTGTGACGCACTTCCTCAACCTAAACCTTTTCCTGGGTGAGAGGACACAATGCCCCTCATTTTTCATAGCATGTTGTGCTGATCTTACAAACTTTCTCGGATCAGAAAAAAAGTCTCAAGATTAACTTTTTTCCCCTTGGTCTCATTCAGGAACCTTGTCAGTTCCCTCAATGTGTACTTTGGCCCCTCTGCTTGACTGGCTGTCAGCTCCGGACCCATTGAAGAGGAGTCTGAAAGGAAAACCTCATCATCCTCATACTCACTTTCCTCATCTCCATCTCCCATCCTGACCACTTGTCCTTCCTCTCTGGTCAGGGCCTCCCCCCCAACACCGGGCATAGGTCCCATCGTGCCTTTGACCACACCAGCCTCTACACTTCCACATTTCTTCTCCTCCTTTTTCATTTTCCGCTTGACACCCCCCTAGTCTCTTACACTTCCCCACTATACTCTCCCCATCCACTAGCATAACCTTACTAGACCCAGCCTCTTCTACACCAGCATCCATAGCATGACTAGTCCCAAACTCAGCTACCCCACCATCTCTAGCCTGACTAGGCCCAGCTTCAGCTACACCATCATCCATAGCATGACTAGACCCAGCCTCAGCTACCCCACCATCTTTAGCCTGACTAGGCCCAGCCTCATCTACCCCACCATCTCTAGCCTGACTAGGCCCAGCCTCATCTACCCCACCATCTCTAGCCTGACTAGGCCCAGCCTCATCTACACCACCATCTCTGGCATGACTAGGCCCAGCCTCATCTACACCACCATCCTTGCCATGACTAGGCCCAGCCTCATCTACACCACCATCCTTGCCATGACTAGGCCCAGACTCTGCTGTCTGCATTTCATTGCCCCCTACACTTTGACCTTGATTTCCCCCACTGGCACTTGTGCCCTCACCTTGTCTACGGCCTTTATGTGGGCACGTAAAGCTCTTATGCCCCAAATCCCCACACTCAAAACACCGTAGACTATCTGTGCTGGGAAACCCTGCGTAGAGCCCCTCCCCATGTCTCACTTTAAAATGCACATTTAGCTGTTGCTCATTATTATTCAGAAACATAAACACTTGCCTCCGGTACGAAACAACGTGCTTAACGGCATCTGCCTGAAAACCTGCCAACAGTACACGAAAACCGCTAGCAAACTTACCAAAACGACTAAGCTCTTTCCTGATTTGATCATCCGTAATAAACAGAGGCAAATTTGCAACTACCACCCTTGTTGAAGGGGTAGAAAGAGGCAAAATTGACACCAACACACCCTTTACAAATATTCCACTAGAAATTAGCCTACCAACCAAGTTTGCTCTTTTCATGAACACAACCACAGCTTTGTTCATTCTGGAAGCGGAATTCTGCTCCTACCTGTTCACCGACTGCGAGCAGAACCTCCTCCACTTTAACTCCATTCTCAGGAACACACCTGAATCCATGCCGTATCGACAGCATCTCCTCCGCGCTAGGCTGAGAAGCCATCGCGCACACCACACCTTACAAACCCCAGGAAACTAACTCTGTCCTCTTCCACCCTAACTTTGAAAAAACCTGTGGATACCGCTAAAACAAATATTGCATTAACCCTCCACCATAGAAAATTAAATGTAAAGAAATGACCAAGAACAGAATCAAGAAAGTTAGTTAGGATAGAGCCCTCCACACCAAACACTCAAACTCCAAAAAACTCCCAGCTTTACATTAAACTTCCAATAGGATGCCTGCCATGGCCCTGGTGAAATAGACAGCTGAGCCAATGTTATATGGTGATCTGAAAACCCCACTGGGAGAATGGTAGTGCCCAACAGCCTAATGCTCTGATTCCTGGACATGTAAAAACGATCAAGTCGGGCTGCACTCACCCTAGCCCCAAAGACCTTCACCCTTGTATACTGTCTTGTGTTGGGATGTTTAGTTCTCCAAATATCCAATTGTTCGAACTGATTAATAATGTAAGAGAGAGAGAGAGAGAGAGAGAGAGAACTCTCTCTCCGTCTTGCTGAATCTTCCAAACCACCTGGCTGCAGATTCTCTCTGAAATCATCCAAAGCAGAGTCAAATTATTTTTTATATATTTCCACTCTCTTTCCCTCCAGTAAAAACATAGCTTCCGAAGGCTAATCTTTATAGATACCTCTTTTTTTTAAACTGTGGGAAGAGAAATCGGTCAGAAGACAAGTCAGGCTTTTCCATTGCAGATCTGGTCTTGGATCAAAGTGACAGTGTAGCTGGGATTACCGAGGTATTGCCAGAAGGGGTTCAGTTTGGAGTGCGCTAATGTTACAGAGCAACACAGGATATGAAGGCACCATCAGGATTTTTAAACAACCGTTACAAGTTAATCACCAGTGTAACGCCCAGTCCCGAGTTTCAGGCTGGAGCGTTTTGGTTTTGTCTTTGTGTAGGGTTTGTTCATTCTAGGTGTCGTATTTCTATGTTGGGTAATGGTTCCCAATTAGAGGCAGCTGTGTGTCGTTGTCTCTAATTGGGAACCATATTTAGGCTAGTAGGTTTCACTCTGGGTGCGTGGGTTATTGTATGTTCATAGCTGTGTTTGTTTGTTCAGTTATGTTCATCGTTACGTTCTCCGTTCTTTGTTTTGTTCCGTCTTGTTCCCGTGGATTTATTAAATCATGTATTCTGGCTACATCGCTGCGTCTTGGTCTGTCCGTTCAGTAGAGAATCGTGACAGAATAACCCACCAACAAAAGACCAAGCAGCGAGAGACCCGGGAGCTTAGCTCTTGGGAAAAGGAGCAGCGCAGGTGTGCGAGGACTGAGCGTGGGGGCTATGAGGACTTATATGGCGTATGGACCCCGGAGAGAGAAAAGTTCATTGGAACTCGCCTGGCACGGAAGCCCGTAAGGCAGCCCCAAGAAACTTTTGGGGGGGGGCACACGAGGGTTGGCCGGTTCAGGAGGGACTCCTGAGCCAACTCCTCGTGCTTTATGGAGAGAGCGTAGGGAGAGCGTCGCAGCGAAGGGAGGCCGTGCTATGCAGTGTTGCGCACGGTTTCTATAGGGATTCAGAGGCCGGTACGAGTGATTCCCGCTCCACTCATCAGTCGGGGAAAATAAGGGTGCAGCCAGAAAGAGTGGTGCCATCGCTGCGCACTAAGTCCCGGTACGTCTCCTGGGACCCGGATATCCTGCTCCAGTTCCGTGTGCGGTGTCTCCGGCACGTGTCCGCAGCCCAGTGCGAGAGATCCCAGCGCCACTCATTGGTCGGGCCGAGGTCTGTGTGCTACCTGGGAGAGTGGTGCCAGCTCTGCGAGCCAGGCCTCCAGTGCGCCTTTGGGCCCATGTTATCCTGTGGTCTTACGGGCAGAATCTCCGCACGTATCCACAGCCCAGTCCGAGAGATTCCAGCTCCACTCACCCATGAGACCAGGGTTAGTGAGCTAGCTGGAGGTATGGTGTCGGCTCTCCATATCAGGTCCCGGTCCGGGCGGAGGTTTCTACACGCCCAGTCCCGTTCCACGCTCCGAGACCCCTGTTCCACGCTCCGAGACCCCTGTTCCACGCTCCGAGATCCCTGTTCCACGCTCCGAGATCCCTGTTCCACGCTCCGAGATCCCTGTTCCACGCACCCAGCTCCCCGTGCGCTCCGAGAGTCCAGCACGTCCTGCTCCGGCCCCGCGCACCCAGCTCCCCGTGCGCTCCGAGAGTCCAGCACGCCCTGCTCCGCCCCGCGCACCCAGCTCCCTCGCGGCGCTCCGAGAGTCCAGCACGTCCTGCTCCGGCCCGCGCACCAAGCTCCCCGTGCGTTCAGAGAGTCCAGCACGTCCTGCTCCGGCCCCGCGCACCAAGCTCCCCGTGCGCTCCGAGAGTCCAGCACGTCCTGTTCCGGCTCCGCGCACCAAGCTCCCCTGCGGCGCTCCGAGAGTCCAGCACGCCCTGTTCCGGCTCCGCACCCAGCTCCACGTGCGCTCCGAGAGTCCAGCACGTCCTGTCCCGGCTCCGCGCACTCCAGCTCCCCGTGCGTTCAGAGAGTCCAGCACGCCCTGTCCCGGCTCCGCGCACCAAGCTCCCGTGCGTTCAGAGAGTCCAGCACGCCCTGTCCCGGCTCCGCGCACCAAGCTCCCGTGCGTTCAGAGAGTCCAGCACGCCCTGTCCCGGCTCCGCGCACCAAGCTCCCCGTGCGTTCAGAGAGTCCAGTACGACCAGTTCCTGCTCCACGCACCAGAATCCCAGTGAGCATCACGAGTCCAGTACTGCCAGTTCCTGCTCCACGCACCAGCGCCCCAGTGAGCATCACAAGTCCAGTACGACCAGTTCCTGCTCCACGCACCAGAGTTCCAGTGAGCATCACAAGTCCAGTACTGCCAGTTCCTGCTCCACGCACCAGAGTACCAGTGAGCATCACTAGTCCGGTACTGCCAGTTCCTGCTCCACGCACCAGAGTTCCAGTGAGCATCACAAGTCCAGTACTGCCAGTTCCTGCTCCACGCACCAGAGTTCCAGTGAGCATCACAAGTCCAGTACTGCCAGTTCCTGCTCCACGCACCAGAGTTCCAGTGAGCATCACGAGTCCAGTACGACCAGTTCCTGCTCCACGCACCAGAGTCCCAGTGAGCATCACGAGTCCAGTACGACCAGTTCCTGCTCCACGCACCAGAGTCCCAGTGAGCATCACGAGTCCAGTACTGCCAGTTCCTGCTCCACGCACCAGAGTCCCAGTGAGCATCACGAGTCCAGTACTGCCAGTTCCTGCTCCACGCACCAGCGTTCCAGTGAGCATCACGAGTCCAGTACGGCCAGTTCCAACTCCACGCACCAGAGTTCCAGGAGAAGGCCCAGGGCCTCCGGTTCTGGATGTCAGACCAGCACGGCCAGCACCGGAGCCTCCACCTGGGACAAAGCGACCATCTCAAGACCCCCCACAGACTTTTCGGCGCGTCCGAGTCCGGCGCCTTTGGGTACTGCTAACGCCCAGTCCCGAGTTTCAGGCTGGAGCGTTTTGGTTTTGTCTTTGTGTAGGGTTTGTTCATTCTAGGTGTCGTATTTATGTTGGTAATGGTTCCCAATTAGAGGCAGCTGTGTGTCGTTGTCTCTAATTGGGAACCATATTTAGGCTAGTAGGTTTCACTCTGGGTGCGTGGGTTATTGTATGTTCATAGCTGTGTTTGTTTGTTCAGTTATGTTCATCGTTACGTTCTCCGTTCTTTGTTTTGTTCCGTCTTGTTCCCGTGGATTTATTAAATCATGTATTCTGGCTACATCGCTGCGTCTTGGTCTGTCCGTTCAGTAGAGAATCGTGACAACCAGCATAAGGTTAGATGAAGATAAATCTTGTGTTTTTTATAGCTTCCCTTCCCCAGTTCTCTCCGGACAGTTGCTCATTCCCTCCTTCTCTTGTCAACACGCTGACGCGTGATACGCACGATACTCTGAGGCAGGCGTGTCCACTGACCCTGACAGCGCTGTTTAAAAACCTTCCCAAGAATCCAGAGAAAAGTAAAAATAAAAAAAAGCGAATTAACAATGGGCAGGAATGGAAACGTCAAACACAAACAAACGGTTCGGACCCACTTTAACCTGAGACATCAAACGTGGTCTCGTTCCGCCTGTTCAGACGAGACCCCGTTCCTGACAGGTCAGAGGAAAAGCCAAATCCAGATCGCCGAACGGGGCCTCCGTTCTAGCCTGTCAACAGATTTGGCAAACGAGTCACAGTTTGTGTCCTCACATGAATACTTACTGGAAGCACCGTGCACATACACCACAGACTGTGTTCTATCACTCGTTTCTGATAATCCCATGATAGATGTCATATCAAGGGAGTCCACAGCGTTCTAGAATACTTACTGCTTACTCTGAATATAAAAAAAAATATACAAAAATGTGTTGCCAGATTTAGCATTTTAGTTCTGACAACAATGGGAACACAAACAGGTAATTGTCATTTGATTGTTTGTTGGGAGTTCCTCAGAGATCTATCCCAGGCCTGCTTGATTATATACATCAAACATTCTTCCTAGCCATTAAAAGGCCTATAACGTAGTGTGTGTGTGTGTGTGTGTGTGTGTGTGATGGGGCATTGCTCTGAGTATAAGATACATCCTTATATAAAACAGTGGAGGATAACAACTGGAAAGTAGCAGTGCAGGAAGCTCAGCTGAACTTATCAGCCTACACCAACGTGGGAACAAATTGCCATAAATTACAGGTGGCAGCTGGTAATTTAAGACTCTTGACTGAATCTTGACAACAAAACACAGAAGATGTGGAACACACATTTTTGTCATGGCCAATCCATTTCCATAGTGCAGCTCATCCACCAGACGCGCCATCATTATCAGTGGTGTTTACGTTTTGTAAGAGATTTCCTGGTAAATAACACAACAGTCCGATTCTACCATTAGAAAGAAAATCAATTTACAGGATGTGTGTAAATGCTTCCATTCCCTCTCTTTACCACATCAGCCTTCTATTTTGATAAATTACACCCCTGTTTTCAATAACATACTGAACAAAAATATAAACGCGACATGCAACAATTTCATTGATTTTACAGTTCATATGAAGAAATCAGGCAATTCAAATCAATTCAGTAGGCCCTAATCTATGGATTTGACATGACTGGGAATACAGATATGCATCTGTTGGTCACAGATACCTTTAAAAAAAATTATCCTCACAATGGACCTCAGGATCTCGTTACGGTATCTCTGTGGATTCAAATTGCCATTTGATAAAAATGCAACTGTGTTCCTTGTCAGTAGCTGATGTCTGCCCATACCACACCACCACCGTCACCATGGGGCCCTCTGGTCACAACGTGCACATACACCGCGTTGTGACATCAGCAAACCGCTCGCCGCTCGCTCCCCACACGACACCCTAAACGTGATCTGTAGTTGTGAAGCCAGTTGGACGTACTGCCAAATCCTCTAAAACGACGTCGGAATGCGGCTTGTGGTTTAGAGAAATTAACATTTAATTCTCTGGCAACAGCTCTGGGTGGACATTCCTGCAGTCAACGTGCCAATTTCACGCTCCCTCAAAACTTAAGACATCTGTGACATTATGTTGTGTGACAAAAAACTGCACATTTTATTATTTATTATTAACTATATGTAACCAACTTTTGTTTTGTATTGTCAGTACATTGTTATGACTATCTATCCCCACACACACACTTGCTCTCTCTCTATCTCTGATGTAATGTCCATGAGTGGCAGTGCACTACCTATTTCTAATGGCACTCTCCAGCACATTAGCCTTCATTTCTGTGCAGTGTCCATGGCGTCCATCATTCAGGCTGATTCGCAGTGACAAGGAAGGAGTGAAACATTCAGCGTAATGAAGAGGAGAAGAAGGGCATGCGTCCACATCACATGACCCTCCGTGGGGCCACAGCCAAGCAGAAAATCACCAACAGTTAATTCACTGTCCTTACAGTAGGAAGTCACCAAGCACCCAAAGATAGATATATATATATATATATATATACACTCTGTTTAACCTTTATTAAAACAGGGAGTCACATTGAGATTAAAAAAATCTATTTTACAAGAGAGCCCTGAATACATTAAATCAAAACAAACTTTATTTGTCACATGCGCCGAATACAACGCCGAAGTGTACACCTTACCCTGAAATGCTTATTTACAAGCACTTAACCAACAGTGCAGTTCAAGAAGAGTTAAGAAAATATTTTACCAAATAAACTAAAGTAAAAAAATAAGAAAAAAGAAACACAATAAAATAACAATAACGAGGCTATATACATCACTTCCCTAAATCCTTGCGTGATACAGAAGAATATGCGAGAACATGAATCGTAACATAACAGCACCTATTCTCCCAGTGATGAGTAATGTAACAGCTCACTGGATGAATTATTAAATAATGTGTTCTGGTTTCAGGGGTTTTAAAGTCTGGCTTCTTCCTCAGTGAAAGTATGCCTGGAGTCAGAGTCACTCTGGAGTGTTCAAGAGTATGTGGAATGTTCCAGCAAGGAGCAAAAACACATACATGTGTCATAGGATTGACCTCTCATCTATATTTTATCCTTGGTGACATTCAAATGTATTTCCCCAGAGCTGTCCATCAGCTTAAATAGAAAGGACCACTGCTATGTTAAGACAATAATGTTCTCTTTCCTACTCTTGCTTACTCTCTCTCTCTCCGTAAATCTCTCTCTCCTTTTTTTAATTCTTCCTATCTCTCTCACCATTTCTCTCTCCAGCACCATCCTCTCTGTTTCTCATCCCCATTGGAATAGGGGGACTGAGGCCTCAAAATTGGAACAGGGAAATGGCTCATTGGTCCACCTCATGAGTTATTCAAAAGCGCTCTGCAGCCTTTCAAGAGGACTGGATCCGTTCAGAATCCAGTCTGGGATCTACAAACACATAAAAAATCCACTCGCTGACACATACAGAAAACATCCCCTCGCTGCCACATACAGAAAACATCCCCTTCCTGCCACATACAGAAAACATCCCCTTGCTGCCATAGACAGAAAACATCCCCTCGCTGCCATATACAGAAAACATCCACTCACTGCCATATACAGAAAACATCCCCTCGCTGCCATATACAGAAAACATCCCCTTGATGCAATATACAGAAAACATCCACTCGCTGCCATATACAGAAAACATCCACTCACTGCCATATACAGAAAACATCCCCTCCCTGCCACAGACAGAAAACATCCCCTCCCTGCCACATACAGAAAACATCCCCTTGCCGCCATAGACAGAAAACATCCCCTCGCTGCCACATACAGAAAACATCCCCTCCCTGCCATAGACAGAAAACATCCCCTTGATGCAATATACAGAAATCATCCCCTCGCTGCCACATACAGAAAACATCCCCTCGCTGCCACATACAGAAAACATCCCTCGCTGCCACATACAGAAAACATGGATATAGATACATTTGTACCTGTTTCCTCCAGCATCTCCACAAGGTCGTTTGCTGTTGTTTTCTGGGATTGATTTGCACTTTTTGCACCGAAGTACGTTCATCTAATGCTACTGTACACTGTAGCCTAGGTCTGTTAGCAAGGTGGCAACACAGACCAGCCTACTGCATTCTGTAGGCCTGCTATCAGGATGGGTTTGGCAGGATGTTCTTAATGTTTTGTATTCTCAGTGTATATTTTTTTTTAATTGACCAACCCGAAAGCGTTAGTAGCAACCACATATTTTAGAGTACCTAACATTTTTTGTAACGGGGAAACTTCCCGGGGGGGGGTTTCTCTCAGAGAGCTAAAACCAAACCGTTACTAACCAGATCAATCCTTTAATGTCATTGGATTGCCCAAACTGACTTCAACAGATGTATAATGACATCAGCATATTCACAGAGTCGTCTAGCAAGGTGCAGTTTTTTTTTTAAATAAATAGTTACAGTCTTGACAACACTGCTCGCTTAGCCTTGAAGCCAGCCGGAAGCACCAATGTGTCGGAGGAAACACCGTACAACTGGCGACCGTGTCAGCATCCATGCGCCGTGCCGCCACAGTAGTTGCTAGAGCCGCAATTGGACAAGGACATCCCGGCCGGCCAAACTTTCCCCTAACCCGGACGACGCTGGGCAAAACCCTCCCTTAACCCGGACGACGCTGGGCGAAACCTTCCCCTAACCCGGACGACGCTGGGCCAAACCCTCCCCTAACCCGAACGACGCTGGACCAATTGTGCACCGCCTCATGGGTCTCCCGGTCACGGCAGACTGCAACACAGCCCGGGATCGAACTCGGCTCTGTAGTGACACCTCATTAGACCGCTACGCCACTCGGAAGGCCACAACATTTTACTTTCAGATGTTCCACTCTGACAAGTTTCAGTTGATGCCTGTTAAGTTTAAACAACACAATAGTGAAGACTAACTTCTGGACCATGTTGAAGTCACTCAGGAGAGTCTAGCAGATCCCCCCAACCACAAATACACACACGCACATGCACTCACACACACACGCAAGCACACAGACACACAGACACACACACACACACACACAGACACACACACACAGACGCACAGACACACACCCACAGACACACACACAGACACACATACACACACTCCCGCACGCATGCACACAGACACACACACAGACAAACACACACACACATGCACTCACATACACACGCAAGCACACAGACACACATGCACTCACACACACACACACACGCAAGCACACAGACACACACACACAGACACACACACAGACACACACAGACACACACAGACGCACACACACAGACAGACACACACAGACACACACACAGACACACATACACACACTCCCCCACGCATGCACACAGACACACACACACACACACACACACACACACACACACACACACACACTGGCAGGACATTAAAGGGAGTTATGACTCATAAGAGATCCTGTCGACATGAACATCGCCATGCCAAATTACTCTGGCCCAAGAGATCCTGTCGACATGAACATCGCCATGCCAAATCACTCTGGCCCAAGAGATCCTGTCGACATGAACATCGCCATGGCAAATCACTCTGGCCCAAGAGATCCTGTCTACATGTTTTTCGAGTTGATGCATGCTTTATAAATATCATATCCTGGTTCCAATAAACAGAATAAGTTTTAAGAAACCAGAATAAAATTCCTGGGATATGCTGATTTTAGACAGGATAAGAGTGGTGGCCGCTGATTGGCTAAATAGACTATTATTTAGAATGAGTAGAGGGTACATTGACCAATGACTACATTGACCAGCGAGTACATTGACCAATGAGGACATTGACCAATGAGTACATTGACCAATGAGTATATTGACCAGCGAGTACATTGACCAATGAGTACATTGACCAATGAGTACATTGACCAGCGAGTACATTGACCAGCGAGTACATTGACCAATGAGGACATTGACCAATGAGTATATTGACCAGCGAGTACATTGACCAATGAGTATATTGACTAGCTTAGTACATTGACCAATGAGTACATTGACCAATGAGTATATTGACCAGCGAGTACATTGACCAATGAGGACATTGACCAATGAGTACATTGACCAATGAGTATATTGACCAGCGAGTACATTGACCAATGAGTACATTGACCAATGAGTACATTGACCAATGAGTATATTGACCAGCGAGTACATTGACCAGCGAGTACATTGACCAATGAGGACATTGACCAATGAGTATATTGACCAGCGAGTACATTGACCAATGAGTATATTGACCAGCGAGTACATTGACCAATGAGTACATTGACCAGCGAGTACATTGACCAGCGAGTACATTGACCAATGAGGACATTGACCAATGAGTATATTGACCAGCGAGTACATTGACCAATGAGTATATTGACCAGCGAGTACATTGACCAATGAGTACATTGACCAATGAGTATATTGACCAGCGAGTACATTGACCAATGAGGACATTGACCAATGAGTACATTGACCAATGAGTATATTGACCAGCGAGTACATTGACCAATGAGTACATTGACCAATGAGTACATTGACCAATGAGTATATTGACCAGCGAGTACATTGACCAGCGAGTACATTGACCAATGAGGACATTGACCAATGAGTATATTGACCAGCGAGTACATTGACCAATGAGTATATTGACTAGCTTAGTACATTGACCAATGAGTACATTGACCAATGAGTATATTGACCAGCGAGTACATTGACCAATGAGGACATTGACTAGCGAGTACATTGACCAATGAGGACATTGACCAATGAGTATATTGACCAGCGAGTACATTGACCAATGAGTACATTGACCAATGAGTATATTGACCAGCGAGTACATTGACCAATGAGTACATTGACCAGCGAGTACATTGACCAATGAGTACATTGACCAGCGAGTACATTGACCAATGAGTACATTGACCAGCGAGTACATTGACCAATGAGTACATTGACCAATGAGTACATTGACCAGCGAGTACATTGACCAATGAGTACATTGACCAATGAGTATATTGACCAGCGAGTACATTGACCAATGAGTACATTGACCAATGAGTACATTGACCAGCGAGTACATTGACCAATGAGGACATTGACCAATGAGTACATTGACCAATGAGTACATTGACCAGCGAGTACATTGACCAATGAGTACATTGACCAGCGAGTACATTGACCAATGAGTACATTGACCAGCGAGTACATTGACCAATGAGTACATTGACCAATGAGGACATTGACCAATGAGTACATTGACCAGCGAGTACATTGACCAATGAGGACATTGACCAGCGAGTACATTGACCAATGAGTACATTGACCAATGAGTATATTGACCAGCGAGTACATTGACCAATGAGGACATTGACCAATGAGTACATTGACCAATGAGTATATTGACCAGCGAGTACATTGACCAATGAGTACATTGACCAATGAGTACATTGACCAATGAGTATATTGACCAGCGAGTACATTGACCAATGAGGACATTGACTAGCGAGTACATTGACCAATGAGGACATTGACCAATGAGTATATTGACCAGCGAGTACATTGACCAATGAGTACATTGACCAATGAGTATATTGACCAGCGAGTACATTGACCAGCGAGTACATTGACCAATGAGTACATTGACCAATGAGTATATTGACCAGCGAGTACATTGACCAATGAGGACATTGACCAATGAGTACATTGACCAATGAGTATATTGACCAGCGAGTACATTGACCAATGAGTACATTGACCAATGAGTACATTGACCAATGAGTATATTGACCAGCGAGTACATTGACCAGCGAGTACATTGACCAATGAGGACATTGACCAATGAGTATATTGACCAGCGAGTACATTGACCAATGAGTATATTGACCAGCGAGTACATTGACCAATGAGTACATTGACCAATGAGTATATTGACCAGCGAGTACATTGACCAATGAGGACATTGACTAGCGAGTACATTGACCAATGAGGACATTGACCAATGAGTATATTGACCAGCGAGTACATTGACCAATGAGTACATTGACCAATGAGTATATTGACCAGCGAGTACATTGACCAATGAGTACATTGACCAGCGAGTACATTGACCAATGAGTACATTGACCAGCGAGTACATTGACCAATGAGTACATTGACCAGCGAGTACATTGACCAATGAGTACATTGACCAATGAGTACATTGACCAGCGAGTACATTGACCAGCGAGTACATTGACCAATGAGTACATTGACCAATGAGTATATTGACCAGCGAGTACATTGACCAATGAGTACATTGACCAATGAGTACATTGACCAGCGAGTACATTGACCAATGAGGACATTGACCAATGAGTACATTGACCAATGAGTACATTGACCAGCGAGTACATTGACCAATGAGTACATTGACCAGCGAGTACATTGACCAATGAGTACATTGACCAGCGAGTACATTGACCAATGAGTACATTGACCAATGAGGACATTGACCAATGAGTACATTGACCAGCGAGTACATTGACCAATGAGGACATTGACCAGCGAGTACATTGACCAATGAGTACATTGATTACACAAGCACAGGGAAAAAGTCACAAGTGAAAACAAATGATGTAATTGGGGATAGCTAGTTAGCATAATGTCTCATGCATCCCATAAAAAAAATGTTTTTTGACAGTTTCTATATAATAGTACAGTACTTACTATATAATTCTAAAGTAAACTCCAGTATACAGTAGAAAACTGTACACACTATAGTATTCCTGTACAGTAGTATCCCTCAGGCATGTTTAGCACTTACTATAGAATGTTGTAGTACACCGTAGTATACTACTGTATAGTATATAGTACAGTATCATCCGCAAAAACGCTACAGTCCGCAAAAACACTACACTGTTTTTAACTATAGTAAGCAGTACAGTAAATATATCGCCATGCAGGTAGCCTAGTGGTTAGAGCATTGTGCCAGTAACCGAAAGGTGGCTGGATCGAATCCCCGAGCTGAGAAAGTAAAAATCTGTCGTTCTGCCACTGAACACGGCAGTTAACCCAATGTTCCTAGGCCGTCATTGAAAATAAGAATTTGTTCTTAACTGACTTGCCTGGTTAAGTAAAGGTAAGAAATATATATAATTATTGAAGAATAACAACAACTGCTAACACTTTTTAACGGTAGTGTAACTACACAGATATACTACACATATATACTACACAGATATACTACACAGATATAGTATACAGATATACTACACAGATATACTAAACAGATATAGTATATATATATACTACACAGATATAGTATACAGATATAGCATGCAGATATACTACACAGATATAGTATACAGACATACTACACAGATATTCTACACAGATATAGTATACAGATATACTACACAGATATACTACACAGATATGGTATACAGATATACTGCACAGATATACTACACAGATATACTACACAGATATAGTATACATCTATACTACACATATATAGTATACATATATACTACACAGATATACTAAACAGATACACTACACAGAAATACTACACATACATCCTACACAGATATTGTATACAAATATACTACACAGATATAGTATACATATATACTACACAGATATACGACACAGATATACGACACAGGTATACTACACAGATGTAGTATACAGATATACTACTTACAGATATACTACACATATATAGTACACAGATATACTACACATATATAGTATACATATATACTACACACAGATATACTACACAGATATAGTTTACAGATATACTACACACAGATATACTACACATATATACTACACAGATATAGTATACAGATATACTACGCACAGATATACTACACAGATATAGTATACAGATATACTACACACAGATATACTACACAAATATAGTACACATATATACTACACACAGATATACTACACCGATATAGTATACAGATGTACTACACACAGATATACTACACAGATATAGTATACAGATATACTACACACAGATATACTAAACAGATATAGTACACAGATATACGACACAGATATACGACACGTATGCTACACATATATACTACACAGATATACTACACACATATATACTACACATATGTACTACACAGATATAGTATACAGATATAGTATACAGATTTATGACACAGATATACGACACGGATATACGACACATGTATACTACACATATATACTACACAGATATACTACACACATTTATGCTACACATATGTACTGCACATATTTAGTATACAGATATACGACACAGATATATGACACACATATACGACACAGATATACTACACATATACACTACACAAATATACTACACAGATATACTACACACGTATATACTACACATATATACTACACATATATACTACACATACTGTACATACTTCAGCACCAAGACAACTGTAGTGTTGCAGGTCAGAGTTCATATACGAATCACCTTTATACGACGAAGAGGAGATGAAAAACATTGTATAACGTTCTTCTCCTTTAGAAAGCAAGTGGGATTCCAGGAGAACTAGATTACCAGGTTACACCCTGGTGGGATTCCAGGAGAACTAGATTACCAGGTTACACCCTGGTGGGATTCCAGGAGAACTAGATTCCCAGGTTACACCCTGGTGGGATTCCAGGAGAACTAGATTACCAGGTTACACCCTGGTGGGATTCCAGGAGAACTAGATTACCAGGTTACACCCTGGTGGGATTCCAGGAGAACTAGATTACCAGGTTACACCCTGGTGGGATTCCAGGAGAACTAGATTACCAGGTTACATCCTGGTGGGATTCCAGGAGAACTAGATTACCAGGTTACACCCTGGTGGGATTCCAGGAGAACTAGATTACCAGGTTACACCCTGGTGGGATTCCAGGAGAACTAGATTACCAGGTTACACCCTGGTGGGATTCCAGGAGAACTAGATTACCAGGTTACACCCTGGTGGGATTCCAGGAGAACTAGATTACCAGGTTACATCCTGGTGGGATTCCAGGAGAACTAGATTACCAGGTTACACCCTGGTGGGATTCCAGGAGAACTAGATTACCAGGTTACATCCTGGCATGCTTCCTCTGTTGTTGAGACTTATATGGCAAAATATAAGGAGACATGCACGGGAACATGTTTAGATTAAATTAGCAAATAGGATTTATTGTATTTCAAATCCGGACCTACTGAATACAATCTGAGGAGCAGTCAGAAACCTCAGGTGTTCTGAGGTTACATTTAGGTTTAGGTTTATACCCGTTTAAATGTATATACAACCCTACACACATGGGAGGAACAGAGCTTCAAAAACAAAGCACAACTCTACGATCACAGAGATTATGGATAAAGTGTCAACGCCAATATGTCCACAGAAGTGAGTGGAGGATGTAGACAGCATCTCATCACTGACGGGGAGGACAACTCATAACAATGTCTGGAATGGTATCAAACAAAATGGAAACCAGGTCTCCATTCCAGCCATTATTATGAGCCGTACTTCCGTCTGCAGCCTCCGTTGCATCTCACGTACCTTTCAACATCGCTAAAGATTGGATGAAGGATTGGATGGAAGGATGGATGGATGGGATGAAGGAAGAGGAAAGAGAGATAGAGGGCATGATAAATGAGTTCTTCTCTCTGCAGGTGAAGGAGAATAAATACAATCACGTTGTACATCAGTTGAGAACCAATTGTCTGGAAAGTCAAGAGTACGACAATGCCTTTCCAGACGCGTAACTACATGGATTCACTCATGCCTTAAGAGCTGCATCATGGATGTCACAATAGGAGCGGAGCTCAACTCAAAAGTCCCAGTGTTTTGGAAGGTAAAGGCGTTATTTTATTTTTAGTAAACGTGGTAAAAAAAAAATAGAAATTCGTCACAGCTCATGTTTTGTACCAAAAGTAATTTGCCTCGCAAGGTTAAGTGTTCTCTGGCGATTATTTCTTTGTGGAGTCGGCGCTGGCTGTGTGGATAGGAGTCTCAAGTGGCCCACTCAGCCCAGCATGGACACCCTATTGTGGGGATGTACAATGGGCTCTTTGTGTGGTGGGTGCCTTTGCCACACGAGAGAGAGAGAGAGAAAGAGAAAGAGAGAGAGAGAGAGAGAGAGAGAGAGAGAGAGAGAGAGAGAGAGAGAGAGAGCAAGGCAGATGTGATAGGAGTGAGAGAGAGAGAGAGAGAGAGAGAGAGAGAGAGAGAGAGAGAGAGAGAGAGAGAGAGAGAGAGAGAGAGAGAGATGCTTCTGTCCCCAACCAAATGCAGCACCTAAATGTTCTGCACAGATTCCGTCAGCCCTGGGCCCTGACAGTGAATCTCAGTAAGACAACGCTCTTCCAAAAAAGGTCCAGTCGCCAGGACCACAAATACAAATTCCATCTAGACACCGTGGCCCTAGAGCACAAAAAAAACTATACATACCTCGGCCTAAACATCAGCGCCACAAAGCTGTGAACGATCTGAGAGACAAGGCAAGCAGGGCCTTCTATGCCATCAACAGGAGCATAAAATTTGACATACCAATTAGGATCTGGCAAAAAATACTTGAATCAGTTATAGAATCCATTGCCCTTCATGGTTGTGAGATCTGGGGTCTGCTCACCAACCAAGAACCAATCATATCCTTGCCACTGAGAAAGGCCGCCGTAGGCATACCTGGCTCTCAATGAAAGACAGGCTATGTGCACACTGCCCACAAAATGAGGTGGAAACTGAGCTGCACTTCCTAACCTCCTGTCAAATGTATGACCATATTAGAGACACATATTTCCCACAGATTACACAGATCCACAAATAATTCGCAAAAACAAACTCAATTTTGATAAACTCCCATATCTACTGGGTGAAATACCACAGTGTGCCATCACAGCAGCAAGATGTGTGACCTGTTGCCACAAGAAAAGGGCAAACAGCGAAGAACAAACACCATTGTAAATACAACCCATATTTATGTTTATTAATTTTCCCTTTTGTACTTTAACTATTTGCACATCGTTACAACACTGCATATAGACATAATATGACATTTGAAATGTCTTTATTCTTTTGGAACTTTTGTGAGTGTAATGTTTACTGTTCATTTTTATTGTTTATGTAACTTTCGTTCATTATCTACTTCACTTTCTTTGGCAATGTTAACATTGGAGGGAGGGCGGGAGAGAGAGAGAGCGAGAGAGAGAGAGAGAGAGAGAGAGAGAGAGAGAGAGAGGAGAGGAGAGACGGAGGGAGGAAGGAAGGGAGAGAGAGCGAGAGAGATCGAGAGAGAGAGAGAGAGAGAGAGAGAGAGAGAGAGAGAGAGAGAGAGAGAGAGAGAGAGAGAGAGGAGGGAGGGAGGGAGGGAGGAAGGGAGAAAAACATATAGGGTTGAAAATTAGGGGGTGTGGATATAAAATGAGGGAGAGAGAGAAGAGGAGAGGGAGGGAAGAAAGGGAAGCACTATCATTCCCCTTACAGAGAAGATGGGACAAGGACAATGGCAGAAAAAGGAGCAGCTGTGTGTGGAGAAGGTGGTTAGTTTACACCTGTAATATACAGCATTCACTTTGGTGTGTTTCTTCCCCTCAGCCTTCTGCTGCGTGGGCGTGAGTCACAGACAATATTCTGCTTCCTTCCCAGGTGCTACACTTTTCCTGAGAGGAAAAAACAGAACAATAGAGCTAGTTTCACTGCTAAAAGGGGGCAGAAATACTCTCTTAACCTGATGCTGTCTGAGTTTTCCTTTTATCTCGCTCTTGGTTTGTCTCCAGTGGTGTGTTGGCAGCAGCCGTGGCAGCAACCATTACAATGAGAAATGACAGCCAGGGCTGGGCCAACCTTCAAGCCTCTCAGAGAGGAGAACATACACACACACACACACACGTTAGGGCCCTTTCAGACTGGCACACACTACATGGCAGTCAGTGCCAGATGAATGAAGCTCCTAACAGGGAAGAGAAAGCTTGACCTTTATTCTCACTGTGTCTATTCAGCGTCTTTCTGTATTGGACTGTGAGGAGAGCTGGGAGGAGAGCCGGGTGGAGAGCCGGGAGGAGAGCCGGGAGGAGAACCGGGAGGAGAGCCGGGAGGAGAGCCGGGAGGAGAGCCGGGTGGAGAGCCGGGTGGAGAGCCGGGAGGAGAGCCGGGAGGAGAGCCGGGAGGAGAGCCGGGAGGAGAGACTCACAGAATTAAAGCAATTAGGATAACAGCGATGGCAGACGTCAATCGTTTCAAAATTACGATAAGTTATTTCCACCAAAAAAGCTAAGAGTTGAATCGGCTTGGACAACCTCCGTCTGTACTTTTTTACCGTGACCACAGCACATTATGAAAATATGAAAATGTACGATGTCTCAAATGGAAGCTTTCAGAAAGGATTTTAGTTATTATTATATATTTTTTATTAACCTAACAAGATGGATATTCTGAAAACTTGTTTTTACTGATAAGTCATATTAATAAACTCTACTACAGTGACCTGAAATGTTATGTAACTTAAATATTGAGTTAATACTACTCCACTGTTTTCCTGAATGTGAACAGAGATGGTGTAATTTTCTGAAACCTTTCATGTCTGTTCCAGATGAGTTGACGGTTTTCCTTGACTGAGTTGGCGCCTGTGTGTTACCTACACAGCCGAGTGGGCTAACCAGAACTGAGATGATGTCGTTGGTGATTGTACAGCACTACTGTATCTGGCCCTTGCAGGACATCTACTATGCAGCTATTCTTGCAGTAGGGTGACATGTCGTACAGTCCAGTCCAGCACGTTGGCTCTCACACAACATCCACGTGCAGGCATCCAGACCCACTCAGCCTCGTATTATTAACGTCTACCAACCTGGATGGAGACAGAATGTGTGTGAGGTGCGACAGGATTGTACTCCCAGGGGAGGGGAGGTCAGACGCAGGGAGGGGAGGGCCGACCGACCAACCGACCGACCGACCGACCGACTGACCGAATGACCGACCGACCGACCGACCGAATGGATCAAGGGATGATTAACAGGCAAGAGCCAGCTTCCCATCCATCTTCCTTCCTCCCTGGTCTCTCTCTCTCTCTCTCTCTCTCTCTCTCTCTCTCTCTCTCTCTCTCTCCTAATACTTGTCTCTACCCTTTTGCAAACCTCTTCTGTACTTTATCCGAACAGAGGTTACTTCTTCTGTCCTTGAACCTATCAGAGGTTACTTCCTCTGTCCTTGATCCTATCAGAGGTTACTTCTTCTGTCCTTGAACCTATCAGAGGTGACTTCCTCTGTCCTTGATCCTATCAGAGGTTACTTCTTCTGTCCTTGAACCTATCAGAGGTTACTTCCTCTGTACTTGATCCTATCAGAGGTTACTTCTTCTGTCCTTGATCCTATCAGAGGTTACTTCCTCTGTACTTGATCCTATCAGAGGTTACGTCCTCTGTCATTGATCCTATCAGAGGTTATTTCCTCTGTCATTGATCCTATCAGAGGTTACTTCCTCTGTCCTTGATCCTATCAGAGGTTACATCCTCTTGCCTTGATCCTATCAGAGTTTACTTGCTCTCGCCTTGTTCCTATCGGAGGTTACCCCTCCTGTCCTTTGTTGTCAATACTCACAGTCTACACAGGAGGTAACAGTGCTCTTGTGGGAGAGTGGAAGGTAAATGACATTAGCTGAGTATAAGTGAGTCCCTTTGAGTAGTGGCATGCTTCTAAGTAGAGGATAAATAGATTCCAACAGACACTTCAATGGTGCTACATTTGAAGTACTCTCTAACTGTTGTAGTACTCGTGATAATGATTGATTCATAATTTAAACATTATCCCACACACACACACACTTGCAGGTGTGATTCATAACACACACGCACACTTCGCACATATTCACACAGATACACATACTTGCGTACTTGCTCGTACGCACACACAGGCACAAGCACAATACGTTAACTTTGGACATAGAATGATTATAAAGAACACTTTTTGAGAGAGAAATACAGAGAGAGAGAGAGAGAGAGAGAGAGAGAGAGAGAGAGAGAGAGAGAGAGAGAGAGAGAGAGAGAGAGAAAGAAAGAGGTGGATGGAGACAGTGATAGAGAAAGGTGGAGGGAGAGAGGGAGATGTTGGTCCCACCATTTATTTATATATATATACTTTGACAAAAGAGGGAGAGAGAGAGATAGAATGGGGAGAGAGAGGGAGAGAGAGGCAGGGGGAGGAGGCGAGGGGAGAGAGAGAGTGGGGCGAGAGAGAGAAGGGAGAGAAAGGGGGTGAGAGAGAGGGGGATGAGGGGGAGAGAGAGAGTGGAAGAGAGGGGGAGAGAGAGAGAGAGAGAGAGAGAGAGAGAGAGAGAGAGAGAGAGAGAGAGAGAGAGAGAGAGAGAGAGAGAGAGATTTTTTTTATGATTGCCAAGGCTTGTTGGACTTGATTAGGATCCATGTCTACATCAGACATAATGCCATTTTGTAATATCCTTACCACTGAGATAAAAGGAAGAAATGCAGTGGGGAGTTAATTAAATCTGGAACATTTCAGATTGTAATTATCGACTTGAGAGAGAATGAGGAGGAAAGCAGAAACAGTGATTGATTTTCTGTCCTTCTAAATACACTCTAAAAAGTAAAAGTTCCTGGAGAATCCTTCACGGGTTTTTCAAATTAAAACTGTGGGGGAATCCCTATAAATTCTTCAAATAACCCCTTTTAATGGATCCTCCTCAAATTTCCTTTTATAGAACCTTTTGGGGTTAATTTTTGGACTACCCCGCCCCCCCTAATTATTATTAATACGCACAGCAATAACAACAATAACACAATATGTAATGTATCAGTGTTAATCATGATTTTAGTTGCAAAGCTGAATAAAAACAAATCTAAATATGAGGTAAACTCCCAGCAGAGCCCCAAGTCCAATGGGTTTATCCTCTGGCGTGTTGATGTGAATTTTTTGTTGGCTGTTCTCCGTATCCATAGTCCATAAAGATTCTGCGGTGCATGGTGATCGAACACGTTTCCTGTTATATTCACCAGAGATGTAGGAAACTGTGATTACCACAGTATTCATATCTTGGTTTTTTTTGTGGTACATGTGAATGAAAAAAACTGTTTTGCTAATGGTTTTCATACACATCCCTTGTCCATAATGTGGAGGCCTACGGGATATTGATTGAAGAGGTGAGGGACGAGGATGGTGCATGTGATCTGCATAATAAACCAATACCGATTGACCTACCTTTGAATGCCTCCTCCTCTGTATACCTGCAGACACAGACACACAAGTCCGCACTTCAGTCATCTGTACCCCCATTACAGCTAGCCTTCAGCTAACATATTCTTGTAGCATACGTATTCTTACCTCTTTGTTGATTGATATCCAAGATATTAAAGCGTTCTACCTCTTGACTAGGTGTTTACAGCACTCATCGACCAATCCCACTCATCGACGAATCCTACTCATCGACCAATCCCACTCATCTACCAATCCTATTCATCTACCAATCCCATTCATATACCAATCCCACTCATCAACCAATCCCACTCATCTACCAATCCCACTCATCGACCAATCCCACTCATCGACCAATCCCACTCATCTACGATTCCTACTCATCTACCAATCCCACTCATCGACCAATCCCACTCATCTACCAATCCCACTCATCGACCAATCCCACTCATTTACGATTCCTACTCATCTACTAATCTCACTCATCGACCAATCCCACTCATCGACCAATCCCACTCATCTACCAATCCCACTCATCGACCAATCCCACTCATCTACCAATCCCACTCATCGACCAATACCACTCATCTACGATTCCTACTCATCTACCAATCCCACTCATCGACCAATCCCACTCATCGACCAATCCCACTCATAGACCAATCCCACTCATCTACGATTCCTACTCATCTACCAATCCCACTCATCGACCAATCCCACTCATCTACCAATCCCACTCATCTACCAATCCCACTCGTCTACCAATCCCATTCATCGACCGATCCCACTCATCGACCAATCCCACTCATCTACCAATCCCACTCATCGACCAATCCCACTCATCGACCAATCCCACTCATCGACCAATCCCACTCATCTACGATTCCTTCTCATCTACCAATCCCACTCATCGACCAATCCCACTCATCTACCAATCCCACTCATCGACCAATCCCACTCGGCTACCAATCCCATTCATCGACCAATCCCACTCATCAACCAATCCCACTCGTCTACCAATCCCACTCGTCTACCAATCCCACTCGTCTACCAATCCCACTCGACAAACAATCCCACTCGTCTACCAATCCCACTCGTCTACCAATCCCACTCGTCTACCAATCCCACTCGTCAAACAATCCCACTCGTCTACCAATCCCACTCGTCTACCAATCCCACTCGTCTACCGATCCCACTCTTCAGGATTCATCAGAGCCAAATAGGTAAAAAATGATTAAGGGGGCTTTTTCATTCAAAACATTACATTTACAAACAGGGAGGAAATGTCCCATTTTTCCCTCAATCCCCTGTTGAGTGTATACTGTAGAGTTGTTATTCAGTTGCCTCCCTGGATATAATATATTCACGATGCCCACGTTTTTCAGTGACTATACTTTACTGTATGTCCTCAACCAATGACTGGCTGAAAAAATTGTATTTTAACAAAATACAGTACAGTTATAAATTCACCGAGCAAGTTTGGCCTTTCTAGTCTGTAAATAATATGTGAATATGGCTTGGCTGCATCACTGTTGCCGTAGCAACAGACACGTAAACAGGAGTCATGCAGGCGGCGAGCAAAGTGACCATTGGACCACGCTTCCTGTACTGGCATGAGGAGAGCACGGTGACCGTTATAGAACCTCTTTGTAGCGTCATCAAAGACCATTAATTCAACTGCTTCTCTCTCCTCTCCTCTCATCTCTTCAGCTCTCCTCTCCTCTCCTCAGCTCGTCTCTCCTCTCCTCAGCTCGTCTCTCCTCTTTTCTCCTCAGCTCTCCTCTCCTCTCCTCAGCTCTCCTCTCCTCTCCTCAGCTCGTCTCTCCTCTCCTCTCCTCAGCTCTCCTCTCCTCTCCTCAGCTCTCCTCTCCTCTCCTCAGCTCGTCTCTCCTCTCCTCAGCTCTCCTCTCCTCAGCTCGTCTCTCCTCTCCTCTCCTCAGCTCTCCTCTCCTCTCCTCAGCTCTCCTCTCCTCTTTCTCCTCAGCTCTCCTCTCCTCTGTTCCCCTCAGCTCTCCTCTCCTCTCCTCAGCTCTCCTCTCCTCTTTTCTCCTCAGCTCTCCTCTCCTCTCCTCAGCTCTCCTCTCCTCTCCTCAGCTCTCCTCTCCTCTTTCTCTCCTCAGCCTCCCTCTCCTCTCTCCCTCAGCTCTCTCCTCTCCTCTCCTCTTTTCTCCTCAGCTCGTCTCTCCTCTCCTCTCCTCAGCTCTCCTCTCCTCTCTTCAGCTCTCCTCTCCTCTCCTCTCCTCAGCTCTCCTCTTTTCTCCTCAGCTTTCCTCTCCTCTCCTCTCCTCTCCTCAGCTCTCCTCTCCTCTCCTCTCCTCTCCTCTCCTCTCCTCTCCTCAGCTCTTCTCTCCTCTCCTCTCCTCTCCTCAGCTCTTCTCTCCTCTCCTCTCCTCAGCTCTCCTCTCCTCAGCTCTCCTCAGCTCTTCTCTCCTCTCCTCTCCTCAGCTCTCCTCTCCTCTCCTCAGCTCTCCTCTCCTCTTCTCTCCTCTCCTCTCCTCTCCTCTCCTCTCCTCTCCTCAGCTCTCCTCTCCTCTCCTCTCCTCTCCTCAGCTCTCCTCTCCTCTCCTCTCCTCAGCTCTCCTCAGCTCTTCTCTCCTCTCCTCTCCTCAGCTCTCCTCTCCTCTTCTCTTCTCTCCTCTCCTCTCCTCAGCTCTCCTCTCCTCTCCTCTCCTCTCCTCAGCTCTCCTCTCCTCTCCTCAGCTCTCCTCTCCTCTCCTCTCCTCAGCTCTTCTCTCCTCTCCTCTCCTCTCCTCAAAGACAACTTTGACTATTATTATTTATTTATTTATTTTTAAACAAAATAAATTCACTAAAGGAAGAAAATGTAAGAGAAGAAGAGGAGTGAAGTTTCAATTGATCAAATATGTCCTTTAATACGCTGCGTCTATCCTTTAAAACAGCATTATCATATTTAATCTCCTCAGCGCAGCGACATTAAAAACGCTTCATCATCTTTTGTTCGGGCTATGCAATTAATTTAGAAGAGGGGAACAGGGTACAGGACTCATAGGGGCTGGGTAATTTAGCTGTCCCCTCCACAAACACAGCGTTTAAGGCATCCTCATTACTCCCTTCCTAATGCTCACAGTATCGACATACTGTGAAGCACCACTCGTAACCCTGGACGACGGTCTCATTGTGACTTCTCTAGTCTTCTTAATGGTCCAGAATGGATATGGACTTCACTAATAGGGCTTACTGAACCAAACATAAACATACAGGCATACCTGGTAAAAATGGGCACTCAAGATTGGATTACAAACACCATTCTCTCGTTACACACATCGGTCTATTCATTAGTGAATCTCTCATCTAAGACTGAGAGTTCACTATAGATCTCTCCGTTAACGTCAATCATTTTGTTTTGAAGGGATTCCTTCCAAATACATTTTATCTAACAATGCCCCCTATGTTTCCTTCCTGCTTGCCATGGTCCTTTGAGATGTTTACCATCATCTGCCCATTCAGCTACATTACTTTAGCTTCCATAGCCTATTTTTCAATTACCATGTTATTTTTAACAATCATTTTGTTACAGAAAAGTTCAGTCCCCTGCCACATAAAGAATAACATATTCCCTAACATACAAAGCCTAATGGCTCCCCCCCCCACAGTAGCATCAAATGACAACATTCTCAACACAGAATAAACTGGTTGTTAAATCAGCAGTCTGGAATAATTCCTTGCCTTTCGCTGTTCCCCATAATGAAAATCAGGGATCTGTCTCTGTCCGTAAGTTCATTTTATTTTTTTTTTATGTTTGCTTGTATGTTAGTCATCTTTATCTCAGACAGTACTGGTCCAATTTTGACGAAACTTGAGTGAGTAATGCATCTTGCCGTAATAACTTGGCATTTACAAAATTACTGATTGGCCAGATGGTGGTGCTATAAAGGTCACACCCCTCACCCCGTTTGACATAAAGTCATGACATTTTGGTACATAGGCCCCTCTCCTCACAAGGAAAAAATGTGCCTAGGGACACATAAGGTTCGCCATTATGGATTTTCCGCCATTTAGTCACCAAATGACTGATCTGCGCAAAACTTGATTTGTTTGACTGATTTGGCACACATGCTCAGGGATATGAGTCTAGCTAACCCACGCAATATCTCATACAAATGATGAGCCCTGTCATAGAGATACACCTTTACAAAATTACACTGATAGCCCCAAGGGGGGCGCTACAGTAATCAACTGAAATTCCAAACTTTGAACAAACAAATGTCCTGTCTGCTTTGAGCTTCAATTGTTGTCACTAACTGGCCCAAGGGGGTTGTTGCCTCATTTGTGGGGACAACATGTTTAACCTTCCATATGTACCGCGGTGAACATCTGCCAACCACAACCATACAGATATGGGTCACCCATGTGAAACAACGTCCCGATCCTCCTTAAGTGACAACTTAAAAGCCCTGAGCAGGTTTTCAATCATACAAAAACAAATGACGCAATGGAACCTGGGGAAGACCTCCTAAAAGAAAAGAATGGTGGTTTGACAAGTCACCTTGCGCCCTGGGGAAAACAGGACATTTCACTGAGGTGATTACTCCCGTGTTGGGCAGATAAGGCCGCATGTTGTTTCACTCAGGCGTTATCAATAGACGCCCCCGGCCGAGCATTTAAATCTGCTCACTACATCAACTACAGCTTCATGTCTCTGCATCTGTATCCACCCAAATGAGGAAGTGGGAAGCTTTCAAGTTTGTCTAGGGCACTATGCTCTCTCTCTCTCTCTCTCTCTCTCTCTCTCTCTCTCTATTTTTTTCATATTCCTCTCTTTAATTTAATTTCTCTATTACCCTTTCTCTCACCTTCTTTCTCATTAGTTATATCTCTCTTAGTGAGGCAATTTGGTTTTCTGCCACAGTGTGAATGTTCTTCTCATTCATCACACCAAACAGCCATACCCCCGCCCCCATCAGAGAGGAGAGTCTCACCCACCATTTGTCCTGATGCGAGAGAGACAGACAGCCACCACTCGCTCTGTCCTGATGAGAGAGACAGTCACCACTGTGTCTGTCCTGATGAGAGAGAGAGACAGACAGTCGAGTCTCTCTCTGTTCTGATGAGAAAGAGACAGGCAGTCACGACTCTCTCTGTCCTGATGAAGTCTGTCCTGATGAAGTCTGTACTCTGAAAAGTTCACTGGTTGTTACCCCGGAATATTATCAGCAAAGCACACTGTCTGTCTGTTTATTAATTAGCAAGCGTGCACACAGCTTAGAAAATCAGGTTAAGCGGGCGGGAGTTAAGGAGGAAGGTTTGGTGAGTCATGTTTCGGAGGATGCATGACTCGACCTTTGCCTCTCCAGAGCCCGTTGGGGAGTTGTAGAGATGAGACAAGATCGTAATTTAAATTGGGAGAAAAAGGCAGTAAAAAAAAATTGTCAACCTTGTAGTATTTCCATCTCACTTTGTCGCCTAAGTTGTTTCCATTTCATGCCGCCTGCAGCCTTTCGCCACACTCGTTAAGATAAAGCCCTGTTTGGAGCTGGGAGAGAGGAGAGGGGTGATGAGTGAGAGAGGTGTGAGAGGGGGGGACTAGAGGGGAACAGGGGCGCTGACAGAGCCCCAGCACACGGCTGTCCCTCTGGGATGTAACCTGTAGGAGACAGACCTTTGGAACTCTGGAGACCTGCTGGCAGACCCCTGGAACCCTGTGCTGATGGATACCCGGGTGGCTGACCATGAGCAAGGCCAGGCTTCTAACAGACAGGCCCCAGGGTAAGCCTCAGACACAACATAGCATTATGGAGGCCAGTGGAATTGGAACTGTTCGCATGAGAAGCCCCCAGAATGGGGCCCAAACATATCAGTAGCAAGTGGTGATAGCAAAAGCCAAAAACAACACAGCTAAAACATAATTATTTTATACAGCTAAAGCAGATTATTACGGTCACTGACTAATACCTATCAGTAGAAACATTTGACACTACACTATATTATGTTTGTCTCTATGTCAATTAAATTAGTTGAATGAAATTCATGTGATTGTTGTAAAAAGGTACATACAAAACAAACCAAAAAAAAATATATGGATATTTATAAGTTCAGAGGAGACCACAGAGTACTCAAGAGAATGCAACTGGGTGATTTGTTTTCACATACGGTAACTGTAAGTAGAGCTATCCAGGACCAGCTGGATAGAGACTAACTGTGAGTGCCGGTAGTGACAGTTCATAGCTATGCACTCAAACATAAACATCTCAAAGTCTGACAGCACACCAGATCATATATGTAAGTGGACCCAGACTGCAAAGGAACTCTCCAAGCCCTCAGATCCCAAGCTATTCACACCTGCTTGCAATCAGACCTCCCCCCCGGTGTGAGGTCAAGGCCGGGATCAGAGGGAGGCGTGGAGCCGTCACTCAGCACAGGTCAGGCCTCCTGGGTAAGGTCCACAGGGCTGATGGGCTGGCTCCTCTGGTCCTCTTAGTTGTTTAATTGTTTAAACACCTGTTGTCTCAAAAGGGGGGAGATGAGCAGGGCTGGGGGACACTCGTTCCAAGTCTATCATTTAAGAACGTGAAGTGGAGGCTTGACCCCCTTCCACACCCTCAGAAAAGCCTCAATTCATCCGGGCATGGACTCTACAAGGCCCATGTTGACTCCAATCCTTCCCATAGTTGTGTCTACCATACCCGTTCACAGGCACGTAAATATTTTGTCTTTCCCATTCACCCTCTGAACAGCACACATACACAATCCATATCTCAATAGTCTCAAGTCTTGAAAATCCTTCTCCATCTGTCTCCTTCCCTTCATCTAGTCTGATTGAAGTAGTAACCTGTCCCCTCTTCTTCTTGTACACTGACTGAAGTATATTTAATTAAGGGATGATAGCTTTTTTCACACCTAGTCAGTCTATGTCATGGAAATAATTTTTTATGTTGTGTGTACTCTGTGTATTTCGATCTGAATGTTTTGTTTGTGTCTGTTCAAGAGGGTTTAGTAAATTGCCGTGATTATATGGCGTATTGGCGTATTGATAAACCGTTATTAAACGTTATTCTCAACAACTTTCGCAACTTTGTATCACAGATACTTTGTTTGTGTCCATTTGAACAAATTATGATCCCTTTATAGAGAGTCAGTCTCTTTCAAATCAGATCCATTCATAGTGTCAGTCTCTTTAAAATCAGATCATTCATAGTGTCAGTCTCTTTAAAATCAGATCCATTCATAGTGTCAGTCTCTTTAAAATCAGATCCATTCATAGTGTCAGTCTCTTTCAAATAAGATCCAAATTCAGACCAATCTACTCTTGTGCATCGCGGGTAATGCTAGTTCCTAGGGGATATGACTTATTTCTCGGGTAATGCTAGTTACTAGGGGATATAACTTATTTATTGTAATTTGGCATGGAAACAAACAGGAAAGAAACCTCCCATTTATATCGTGAAGAACAGAAAAAACAAGTCCCCCAGTTTTGCATTTTTGTGTTTCATTAAGTGCTAAACAAAGACAGAAATCTAATGTCCCCGACGGAAAAAAAAATGTGTAAAAACCCTCAGCTAAACAACCGACTAAACGTACAAAAGAAGAGTGCATTTCATTTTGCTCCTAATTATGCTGACGGCGGTGTCTTTGTTGGCTTGGGTGCTACCAAACCAAGACGCTAAAGGCTCCTTTGTCCTGGTAAAGCCCGTTGGCTTACACTGCCAAGCAGAGAGGATCGACTGTAATTAGTTTACCCCTCTCAGCCTCCCCTTTCTGCCAGGAGAGGGCTTTACCCACATAAAGGTGTCCCCACTGGGCTCTGGAGTGAGCGTGCAGGAGGTGAGCCACCGTACAGGCCAGACAGAGAGGGTTTAGCGGTCAATTCAGTGCAAGTGAAGTCACTTCAATTCAGTTCAAATCTTCATAGAAAACAATCGGGAAATGTTCAAATCCTCGTAGAAAACAACCGGGAAATGTTCAAATCGGGAAATTTTGAAATCGTAACATTTAATTTCAGTTGAGTTACAAAACATATGGATATATAGATAGGAGTGTACAGTATACATAGGCCCATATTGCACCCAACCCCCCCTTTCAACTCTCTGTCTACCCATGTGATTATAGTTTTTAATGTTTGCTCAATCGTGGCTGTTTTTTGAGCGGTTGCTGTTCACACCTCAGCGAGCACGCTCCATGGTTCTCACACCAGTTTAAGAACACTGCCATTTTCCACAGCCCTTTGCCCTGAGTAAATGGATACTCTCTTCCTTCCCTTTCTCTCTCCTCTCAATGAAAGAAGAGGCTAAACCTCCCAGCCTAATCAGGGTGCTCAGGAGGATTCTGGGAGCTAAAGGGCTCATGCCTTTGTTGTGGTTGCCGTTTTCTGGCGAGGCATAATGACCCAGGGCTTTTTAATTTGCTCTCCATTGACTCCTGGTTAATTGGGTTGGTCAGCGTCATCCAGATTCCACTTCCAAGTTCAGCCATGTTAAACCCACATTATATTTCACACGCACAAAGACACTGAGCTTCCTGGGACGGCTATGTCAAAGGAACGGGAGGGATGGATGGATGGGAGGGGTGGAGGGATGGAAGGGATTGGATGGAGGAATGGCTGGTTGGGAGGGAGGGATGGCTAGAGGGAGAGTGGAATGGCTGAGGGGAGGGAGGGATGGCTCAAGGGAGAGTGGAATGGCTGAGGGGAGGGAGGGATAAGGGCTGGAGGAGGAGTAGAAGTATGGGGAGGTTTGGTCCTTCATTACCCGGCTTATACACATAGAGGCTTCTGGCATGGGGTTGTATTGTTCTGTACCATCATGTCACTGCTAGGACTACTGTGGCTGCATCTGGAGCTAGTATTATATAGTCATGACTGCTCTCTGTGTAGTTACATGTTATACGCATGTATCAAACAGGGTACAAGCAACCAACACTGACCACCACTATTGGTTGAAGGACCATAAACATCACATGGTCAGGGGCAGCCTGTGGCCTTCATCACTATGGAGGATGAACCAGACCGGCGGTCACATTACCCCAGACAAGCCCATCTGAAGTGGGGATTACCCCCGGGCCTAACACATCTGCTTGGGTCTCCAGTGGGAGCCAAAAGATGAAGTGTCCTGGACTAAGCGAAGGGCTTTCTAAGTGTGTAATCATCTGTTGCTCCTCTAGGAGCGGCCAGGCGAGCGAACACAACGATGGCTTTTTTCACCAAATCCCAGCGATTCGAAATGCGCCTTAGGAATCTCATTAAGACCCTCCACGCGTCGATGGCGCTGCGACAGACTGCCAGTTTTCTCCTGGAGCACAGCAGGAGCAGACCAGGCCGGATTTACCCGGATAATGGTTTCATATCAAGTATGGAGCAGGAAGGAGACAGTGAATAAGCAAAGAGAGGAATATTCTCTCCTTCTCCTTCTCTTTCTATTTCTCTTTCATCCTTCTCATTCTCTTTATCTCTCTCTTTCTCTCTCTCACTCTTGCTCGCTCTCCCTCCTCGACTGCTGTAACTATTCCTTAAGCCTACCTATTCAGGCAACCAAAACAACATTGATTTCCCATTATGGGTGGCAAGGCTCCTGCCGGGGAGGTCCTGTCGGTTGACTGGTTCTCAGGTCTATCGTCCAGGAGACTGTTTCACTGGTGTATCGATGTGATTCTGTGCTTGGTTTCCCAAAACAAAGTGAACATGGGGTGCTGTCACACTATCTGCCCTGGGATAGGTCTACAGAGTCTGGGGTACAGTCTGTCTGAGATAAAGGCTAGGGCCTCAACACTAAGTTGAACCTCCCTTAGAGAATTTGGTAAGCAATTGATCCATTTTCAACTACACTTAAAGGACCAGTGCAATCGACAGCATGATTTCCCTGTGTTTTATATACTGTTAACTGTCAGAATAATGGAAACACTTGAGTAAACGAGGGATACAAAGTGTAATTGAAAACAGGTGCTTCCACACAGATGTGGTTCCTGAGTTAATGAAGCAACTAACTTCATGCTTATTTATTTATTTATTAATTGAACATTTATTTAACTAGGCAAGTCAGTTAAGAACAAATTCTTATTTACAATGATGGTTGTGTATAAAAATGTTGGGCAGGCCATTATTTTGGCTACCATGGCTATGCCTCCATACTGTAGCATGACAACGCCCCCCATCCACAGGGCACGAGTGTGTTCACTGAATGGTTTGATGAGCACAAAAACAATGTAAACCGTATTCCATTGCCGTCTCAGTCACCAGATCTCAACCCAATTGGAAGATTCTGGAGTGGTGCCTGAGACAGTGTTTTCCACCACCGTCATACAAAACACTAAACGATGGAATTTCTTGTGGAAGAACGGAGTCACATCCCTCCAGTAGAGTTCCAGACACTTGTAGAATCTATGCCACGGTTCATTGAAGCTGTTCTGGCTGGTGGTGCCCCAACGCCCTATTCGTATTTGTATTTATTATGAATCCCCATTAGTTCCTGCCAAGGCAGCAGCTACTCTTCCTGAGGTTTATTATGGATCCCCATTAGTTCCTGCCAAGGCAGCAGCTACTCTTCCTGGGGTTTATTATGAATCCCCATTAGTTCCTGCCAAGGCAGCAGCTACTCTTCCTGGGGTTTATTATGGATCCCCATTAGTTCCTGCCAAGGCAGCAGCTACTCTTCCTGAGGTTTATTATGGATCCCCATTAGTTCCTGCCAAGGCAGCAGCTACTCTTCCTGAGGTTTATTATGGATCCCCATTAGTTCCTGCCAAGGCAGCAGCTACTCTTCCTGAGGTTTATTATGGATCCCCATTAGTTCCTGCCAAGGCAGCAGCTACTCTTCCTGGGGTTTATTATGGATCCCCATTAGTTCCTGCCAAGGCAGCAGCTACTCTTCCTGAGGTTTATTATGGATCCCCATTAGTTCCTGCCAAGGCAGCAGCTACTCTTCCTAGAGTCCAGCAAAATTAAGGCCGTTTTTACAAATTTAAAAACATTACAATACATTCACAGACTGTGTGGCCTCAGGCCCCTACTCCACCACTACCATATATCAACAGTACTACATCTATGTGTATATGTGTGTATAGTGCGTATGCTATCGCGTGTGTGTGTGTACAGTATGCATGTGTCTGTGCCTACGTTTGTGTTGCTTCACAGTCCCCACTGGTTCCATTTATTTTTTATTTTTATTAAGACACTTTATGTTGGTGTTTCCTTTATTTTGGCAGTTACCTGTATATTGTCACACTGTGAGGTTGGAATAATAACACTACTACATAAACACTGATACATAAACACTACTACATAAACACTGATACATAAACACTACTACATAAACACTGATACATAAACACTACTACATAAACACTGATACATAAACACTGATACATAAACACTGATACATAAACACTACTACATAAACACTGATACATAAACACTACTACAAAAACACTACTACATAAACACTACTACATAAACACTACTACATAAACACTACTACATAAACACTGATACATAAACACTGATACATAAACACTGATACATAAACACTACTACATAAACACTACTACATAAACACTGATAAATAAACACTACTACATAAACACTGATACATAAACACTACTACATAAACACTGATACATAAACACTACTACATAAACACTGATACATAAGCACTACTACATAAATACTACTACATAAACACTGATACATAAACACTACTACATAAACACTACTACATAAACACTACTACATAAATACTACTACATAAACACTGATACATAAACACTACTACATAAACACTGATACATAAACACTACTACATAAACACTGATACATAAACACTGATACATAAACACTGATACATAAACACTGATACATAAACACTACTACATAAACACTGATACATAAACACTGATACATAAAGACTGATACATAAACACTGATACATAAACACTGATACATAAACACTACTACATAAACACTGATACATAAGCACTACTACATAAATACTACTACATAAACATTGATACATAAACACTACTACATAAACACTACTACATAAACACTACTACATAAATACTACTACATAAACACTGATACATAAACACTACTACATAAACACTGATACATAAACACTACTACATAAACACTGATACATAAACACTGATACATAAACACTGATACATAAACACTGATACATAAACACTACTACATAAACACTGATACATAAACACTGATACATAAAGACTGATACATAAACACTGATACATAAACACTGATACATAAACACTACTACATAAACACTGATACATAAACACTGATACATAAACACTACTACATAAACACTGATACATAAACACTACTACATAAACACTGATACATAAACACTACTACATAAACATTACTACATAAACACTGATACATAAACACTACTACATAAACACTACTACATAAACACTGATACATAAATACTACTACATAAACACTGATACATAAACACTACTACATAAACACTGATACATAAACACTACTACATAAACACTGATACATAAACACTACTACATAAACACTGATATATAAACACTACTACATAAACACTGATACATAAACACTACTAAATAAACACTGATACATAAATACTACTACATAAACACTGATACATAAACACTACTACATAAACACTGATACATAAACACTACTACATAAACACTGATACATAAACACTACTACATAAACACTGATACATAAAGATTACTACATAAACACTGATACATAAACACTGATACATAAACACTGATACATAAACACTGATACATAAACACTACTACATAAACACTACTACATAAACACTACTACATAAACACTACTACATAAACACTGATACATAAACACTGATACATAAACACTGATACATAAACACTGATACATAAACACTACTACATAAACACTGATACATAAACACTGATACATAAACACTGATACATAAACACTACTACATAAACACTGATACATAAACACTACTACATAAACACTGATACATAAACACTGATACATAAATACTACTACATAAACACTGATACATAAACACTACTACATAAACACTGATACATAAACACTGATACACAAACACTGATACATAAACACTACTACATAAACACTGATACATAAACACTGATACATAAACACTACTACATAAACACTGATACATAAACACTACTACATAAACACTGATACATAAACACTACTACATAAACATTACTACATAAACACTGATACATAAACACTACTACATAAACACAACTACATAAACACTGATACATAAATACTACTACATAAACACTGATACATAAACACTACTACATAAACACTGATACATAAACACTACTACATAAACACTGATACATAAACACTACTACATAAACACTGATATATAAACACTACTACATAAACACTGATACATAAACACTACTACATAAACACTGATACATAAATACTACTACATAAACACTGATACATAAACACTACTACATAAACACTGATACATAAACACTACTACATAAACACTGATACATAAACACTACTACATAAACACTGATACATAAAGATTACTACATAAACACTGATACATAAACACTGATACATAAACACTGATACATAAACACTACTACATAAACACTACTACATAAACACTACTACATAAACACTACTACATAAACACTGATACATAAACACTGATACATAAACACTGATACATAAACACTGATACATAAACACTACTACATAAACACTGATACATAAACACTGATACATAAACACTGATACATAAACACTACTACATAAACACTGATACATAAACACTACTACATAAACACTGATACATAAACACTGATACATAAATACTACTACATAAACACTGATACATAAACACTACTACATAAACACTGATACATAAACACTACTACATAAACACTGATACATAAACACTGATACATAAACACTACTACATAAACACTGATACATAAACACTGATACATAAACACTACAACATAAACACTACTACATAAACACTGATACATAAACACTACTACATAAACACTGATACATAAACACTACTACATAAACATTACTACATAAACACTGATACATAAACACTACTACATAAACACTACTACATAAACACAGATACCTAAACACTACTACATAAACACTGATACATAAATACTACTACATAAACACTGATACATAAACACTACTACATAAACACTGATATATAAACACTACTACATAAACACTGATACATAAACACTACTACATAAACACTGATACATAAATACTACTACATAAACACTGATACATAAACACTACTACATAAACACTGATACATAAACACTACTACATAAACACTGATACATAAACACTACTACATAAACACTGATACATAAAGATTACTACATCAACACTGATACATAAACACTGATACATAAACACTGATACATAAACACTACTACATAAACACTACTACATAAACACTACTACATAAACACTACTACATAAACACTGATACATAAACACTGATACATAAACACTGATACATAAACACTACTACATAAACACTGATACATAAACACTGATACATAAACACTGATACATAAACACTGATACATAAACACTACTACATAAACACTGATACATAAACACTACTACATAAACACTGATACATAAACACTACTACATAAACACTGATACATAAACACTACTACATAAACACTGATACATAAACACTACTACATAAACACTTATACATAAACACTGATACATAAACACTACTACATAAACACTGATACATAAACACTGATACATAAACACTACAACATAAACACTGATACATAAACATGATTGAGAAAATGGCCAGAGGACCACGAGGCATTGATCTCTCGACACATAGAATTAGGTATTAAAACTCTCTAGCTGACCTCTTGACCTCTCTCATGTAGTTTATGTGTGGGATGTGTCTGCGAGACTGATTTACACAAACATCGGTTAAAGAGGTGAAACCTCCTGTGTCCGGGCCGAGCACACTGTGAATCTCAGATGCAGTTTGCTAGGCAGTTGACTTTGTAAGAAGCAGAGGTTTGCTCTTTTTATTTGTTCTGTCATGACCTCCAGGCTGCGGCGTAACCCCTGGTGACTCAACTGTGCAGCTGTAAAATCCTGCAGATAGAGTGAAGGGTCAATGGTCAAATTGGAGGTTATCAATAGGTTTTCATTTGGGATTTTTCAGACACAGCTTTTTGCTTTTGATTGTCATTTGCCATAATGGACTCCTCGGATTAGGATAACCTTGCCTGGGGTCAGAGTTCAAAGGTCAAATCAGTGTCATGATACGTAAAAATGCCCACGTGAATTAAATGACAGTAAAAGGTCATTATAATGCACTGATCTGAATAATATAATGTCCAGGAAGGAAAGAAGACATACTGAATTTAACACATTCCTCTGATATAGGTGTATTTGTATGTATTATGGATCCCCATTAGTTCCTGCCAAGGCAGCAGCTACTCTTCCTGGGGTTTGTTATGGATCCCCATTAGTTCCTGACAAGGCGGCAACTACTCTTCCTGGGGTTTGTTATGAATCCCCATTAGTTCCTGCCAAGGCAGCAGCTACTCTTCCTGGGGTGTGTTATGAATCCCCATTAGTTCCTGCCAAGGCAGCAGCTACTCTTCCTGGGGTTTATTATGGGTCCAGATTAGTTCCTGCCAAGGCAGCAGCTACTCTTCCTGGGGTTTATTATGGATCCCCATTAGTTTCTGCCAAGGCAGCAGCTACTCTTCCTGGGGTTTGTTATGGATCCCCATTAGTTTCTGCCAAGGCAGCAGCTACTCTTCCTGGGGTTTGTTATGGATCCCCATTAGTTTCTGCCAAGGCAGCAGCTACTCTTCCAGGGGTCCAGCAAAATGAAGGCAGTTATATACAATAAGTATAAAAAATTACATTTCACCACAGATTTCACAACACATTAAGTACGCACATTAGGTGAGTTGTGTGATGCTGAATTGGCGAGCTCACTAGAAAAACATCCATTTTTGGAGTAGAGTTTATAAAACGTGCCAAGTCCGTCCCAGGCCCAACGTGAGACGTTCCTCCAGGACGCTCCGGGACCTGGAGACATAATTAGGAAGGTTTCTGGAGCGTTGTCTGTGGAAATAGAACAAGCCCTGTTCAGAAGAACGTAAGGAAAGGGATGGATATGCCAGGGCAATGTCTGCTCTGTTTAAATACAGTTATTTTACTTAGAATCTTCATCTTTCCATTTGGATCATATAGCTTCCACCAGAGAGCGCCAATATTTTTTTTTTTTTGGGGGGTTCCAATGCAGGCCAATCTCCATCTCCTCGGTTCTTCGCTAGGTTTCCTGTTGGTGGGAACATATTGTTACAACTTTGTGAAAACTGAATTATGAGAAATTAAGTAAAAATTAAGATGGATTTGATAGATATGATACAGTGGGGAAAAAAAGTATTTAGTCAGCCACCAATTGTGCAGGTTCTCTCACTTAAAAAGATGAGAGAGGCCTGTAATTTTCATCATAGGTACACTTCAACTATGACAGACAAAATTAGGAAAAAAAATCCAGAAAAATCACATTGTAGGATTTTTTATGAATTTATTTGCAAATTATGGTGGAAAATAAGTATTTGGTTAATAACAAAAGTTTATCTCAATACTTTGTTATATACCCTTTGTTGGCAATGACAGAGGTCAAACGTTTTCTGTAAGTCTTCACAAGGTTTTCACACACTGTTGCTGGTATTTTGGCCCATTCCTCCATGCAGATCTCCTCTAGAGCAGTGATGTTTTGGGGCTGTCGCTGGGCAACACGGACTTCAACTCCCTCCAAAGATTTTCTATGGGGTTGAGATCTGGAGACTGGCTAGGCCACTCCAGGACCTTGAAATGCTTCTTCTGAAGCCACTCCTTTGTTGCCCGGCGGTGTGTTTGGGATCATTGTCATGCTGAAAGACCCAGCCACGTTTCATCTTCAATGCCCTTGCTGATGGAAGGAGGTTTTCACTCAAAATCTCACGATACATGGCCCCATTCATTCTTTCCTTTACACGGATCAGTCGTCCTGGTCCCTTTGCAGAAAAACAGCCCCAAAGCATGATATTTCCACCCCCATGCTTCACAGTAGGTATGGTGTTCTTTGGATGCAACTCAGCATTCTTTGTCCTCCAAACACGACGAGTTGAGTTTTTACCAAAAAGTTATATTTTGGTTTCATCTGACATTCTCCCAATCCTCATCTGGATCATCCAAATGCTCTCTAGCAAACTTTAGACTTGCCTGAACATGTACTGGCTTAAGCAGGGGACACGTCTGGCACTGCAGGATTTGAGTCCCTGGCGGCGTAGTGTGTTACTGATGGTAGGCTTTGTTACTTTGGTCCCAGCTCTCTGCAGGTCATTCACTAGGTCCCCCGTGTGGTTCTGGGATTTTTGCTCACCGTTCTTGTGATCATTTTGACCCCACGGGTGAGATCTTGCGTGGAGCCCCAGATCAAGGAAGATTATCAGTGGTCTTGTATGTCTTCCATTTCCTAATAATTGCTCCCACAGTTGATTTCTTCAAACCAAGCTGCTTACCTATTGCAGATTCAGTCTTCCCAACCTGGTGCAGGTCTACAATTTTGTTTCTGGTGTCCTTTGACAGCTCTTTGGTCTTGGCCATAGTGGAGTTTGGAGTGTGACTGTTTGAGGTTGTGGACAGGTGTCTTTTATACTGATAACAAGTT
This sequence comes from Brachymystax lenok tsinlingensis, assembly GCA_030435695.1. Classification (NCBI taxonomy): domain Eukaryota; kingdom Metazoa; phylum Chordata; class Actinopteri; order Salmoniformes; family Salmonidae; genus Brachymystax; species Brachymystax lenok. The sequence goes on along the minus strand of CM059781.1, from coordinate 5,207,084 downwards.
CAAACAGGTGCCATTAATACAGGTAATGAGTGGAGGACAGAGGAGCCTCTTAAAGAAGAAGTTACAGGTCTGTGAGAGCCAGAAATCTTGCTTGTTTGTATGTGACCAAATACTTATTTTCCACCATAATTTGCAAATAAATTCATAAAAAATCCTACAATGTGATTTTCTGGATTTATTTTCCTCATTTTGTCTGTCATAGTTGAAGTGTACCTATGATGAAAATTACAGGCCTCTCTCATCTTTTTAAGTGAGAAAACTTGCACAATTGGTGGCTGACTAAATACTTTTTTTCCCCACTGTATGTAGTGTCAGTGAAACAATAGATGTGATAGATATGAATCCACACAATGTTGGCCAGACCTTCAACATGATTGATTCTTTATTTCCATGTATTCTTTATGTTTACACATTTTACATCAACCTGCCGTAGGGCAAGGCTATCATTAAATAAGGCGTTGAATCAGAAAACAAAATGCTAAATTGGAAAACTGAGTTTGTTGGATGCCAAGTTATTATGGCATGAATAAACAGTTCCAGTATAACTATTCTGTCTCTTCAGGGATATAAATCTATATTACCACAGAAAACACACAGAAAATAAGGAAAAAGTTAAAGAAGACATTTTGAGGAAACAAGCTTTAAATAAGCTTTGTTTTTGCTCAGGGCTCTCGTTCGCTTTTACAGTTGAGTTATATTTCTTTCATTTATTATGAATGGGAGGCTTCTTGTGTTATGACCACTGAAAGGGCAATTGAGAACAGTAATGTCCCTGGACAGTGTTGAATCAGGTATAGTCCAGTCGCGACATTCCCTGTAGTCAGTGTGTGTGTGATGGGTTTGGTCAGTGGACAAGCCTCTGGACCCAGTCCTCTCTGGACCCAGGCCTTCTCTGGTCCTAGTCTCAATTGACCACACTTGCCTAGCATCCTCCTCATGGGCAAAATATAGGAAGTAGCCAGTAATGGCCATGTGGAGGAATACACTACAGATACTTGGAAGCAACAAGCCTGATCATTGGAATGTCTTGATTGCTTGAGGGAAGTTGTGAAGTGGAAACAGAGAGACCAGTGTAAGGTAAAGCGCAGCGGTCTACGGCACTGCATCTCAGTGCTCGAGGCGTTACTACAGGCACCCTGGTTCGATTCCAGGCTGTTTCACAACCGGCCGTGATTGGGAGTCCCGTAGGGCGACGCGCAATTTGGCCCAGCGTCGTCCGTCTTTGGCCGGTGTAGGACGTCATTGTAAATAAGACTTTGTTCTTAACTGACTTGCCTAGTTACATAAAGGTAAAGAATAAATATAAAAAATATATATATTTAAGGGTTTGGTGATTAAGTCCTGTCAGACTTGGCATCTGAGTTCTGGTGACTGCACTGACTGGCGTTGTACCTGTCTTCCCCTTCTTCCTGCTTTTGGACTATTTTGATATATCTCCACAGCTTCCTCTTCTAAATGTGTAGGCAGAACCTTGCTCATTTTCAAACACGGTTATCTCCCTACAACATAAGCTGTGTGGGTGGGAGGAGAGAAGAAGCATCTCTAAGAGCGTCTATTCCATTTGGCAAAAGCTTTCCTTTCCTCTTCCTGTAAACTCTACCGGTGCATGTGATTACTTCAGGACATGGGTTTAACCATCCTCTCTCTGGCTGTGTGATAACCCCTGTCTCTCTCTCTGCTGGGGGCTGTGTGATAACCCCTGTCTCTCTCTCTGCTGGGGGCTGTGTGATAACCCCTGTCTCTCTCTCTGCTGGGGGCTGTGTGATAACCCCTGTCTCTCTCTCTACTGGGAGCTGTGTGATAACCCCTGTCTCTCTCTCTCTGGTGGGGGCTGTGTGATAACCCCTGTCTCTCTCTCTGCTGGGGGCTGTGTGATAACCCCTGTCTCTCTCTCTGCTGGGGGCTGTGTGATAACCCTTGTCTCTCTCTCTCTGGTGGGGGCTGTGTGATAACCCCTGTCTCTCTCTCTACTGGGAGCTGTGTGATAACCCCTGTCTCTCTCTCTCTGGTGGGGGCTGTGTGATAACCCCTGTCTCTCTCTCTGGTGGGGGCTGTGTGATAACCCCTGTCTCTCTCTCTCTGGTGGGGGCTGTGTGACAACCCCTGTCTCTCTCTCTCTGGTGGGGTCTGTGTGATAACCCTTGTCTCTCTCTCTCTGGTGGGGGCTGTGTGATAACCCCTGTCTCTCTCTCTCTGGTGGGGGCTGTTTGATAACCCCTGTCTCTCTCTCTGCTGGGGGCTGTGTGATAACCCCTGTCTCTCTCTCTGGTGGGGCTGTGTGATAACCCCTGTCTCTCTCTCTGCTGGGGGCTGTGTGATAACCCCTGTCTCTCTCTCTGGTGGGGGCTGTGTGGCGGCAGGTAGCCTAGTGGTTAGAGTGTTGGACTTGTAACCGGAGGGTTGCAAGTTCGAATCCCCGAGCTGACAAGGAAAAAATCTGTCATTCTGCCCCTGAACAAGGCAGTTAACCCACTGTTCCCAGGCGCCGAAGACGTGGATGTCGATTAAGGCAGCCCCGCACCTCTCTGATTCAGAGGGGTTGGGTTAAATGCGGAAGACACATTTCGGTTGAAGGCATTCGGTTGTACAACTGACTAATAATGGTGACTTTGACTTTTGATAACCCCTGTCTCTCTCTCTGGTGGGGGCTGTGTGATAACCCCTGTCTCTCTCTCTCTGGTGGGGGCTGTGTGATAACCCCTGTCTCTCTCTCTCTGGTGGGGGCTGTGTGATAACCCCTGTCTCTCTCTCTGGTGGGGGCTGTGTGATAACCCCTGTCTCTCTCTATCTGGTGGGGTCTGTGTGATAACCCCTGTCTCTCTCTCTCTCTGGTGGGGGCTGTGTGATAACCCCTCTGTGTCTCTCTAGGGCTGTATGTATGGTGGACTGCTGAATTGTTAATCTCCTCTGCATGTATTAATCATTCAGACTGAAAAAGGCCATGTCTACTGTCTTAAAACTTCTCAAGTACCAGTGGGTCGCTAGCGGGCTCATCCCGACACTACCAGCGAAAATCTAAAGCGCCAAATTCAAAATCCGAAAGTTGAATTATTAAACATCCAGCAATATACAAGTGTTCCATACTCATCAAAAGCTCTGTTTCTTGGCAATATCACAGCGTTGTCAGATTTCAAAAAGGCTTTACGGCGAAAGCAGCACATTCATTTGTTTGAGGCTAGCACCTCACATATTTTCCAATAGCCATGTATCGATTAGCCATCATGGCACACACATAACACATTTCACAGCGAAAACAAATCAATTACCTGTTGAAGAACTTCGGCTGAGGTCATCCTAAGTGTCCAACGAAGACAATCCATGGTTCTTTTGTTAGAAAAAGTAACGTCTTTTATCCATAAATCCTCCATTTGGTTCGCGCGTTATAATCAGAAACGACAGCCTCCACTCCTTCATTGAAACGCGGCGCCAACTCGTTCAAATTATACCTATAAACTTGTCCAAAAACAATCAAACATAGATTTAAATGTATCCTTAGGAACACTTTTACGTATATTTACTATTATAAATCACCCGGAATATAAACTGAACGCTAAAGACGATAAATAAGACACTGCGCGCCTGCTCGTGCGCGTGCAATCTGAAGAGTTTTCAGAACGTGGTGTCCTCATGCCATGCTGTTTATCAATGGTCTAAATTCATCCAAGATGGAGTAAAACACCGTCTCGTGGTTGATGACATCATAAGGAAGCGACGTGTACTGCATTCATATGCCTATATATGGTCATTTTCAATAGGGAGGGGTTCCAAAATGAGCAATGTGTCAAAATGACTTTTTCCAGGACAGAGATTCCTCAGGGTTTTGCCTGCTATATGCGTTCTGATTAACTCACAGACAAATGGTTAACAGTGTTGGACAATTCAGAGTGTTTCCTATCCAATGGTACTAAATATATGCATATCCCATTTTCTGGGCCTAAATGGGAGGCATTTTACTTTGGGCACGCCAGGCTCTCCAAAACAGTCACCTCTGCTGCTGGTACTTGTGAAGTTAACTTTCTAAACCACTCTGTCTCCCCTACACGTCTCTGTCTCCCCTATACATCTCTGTCTCCCCTATAAGTCTCTGTCTACCCTACACGACTCTGTCTCCCCGACACGACTCTGTCTACCCTACACGACTCTGTCTACCCTACACGACTCTGTCTACCCTACACGACTCTGTGTAACCTACGCGACTCTGTCTACCCTACGCGACTCTGTCTACCCTACACGACTCTGTCTACCCTATACGACTCTGTCTACCCTACACGACTCTGTCTACCCTACACGACTCTGTCTCCCCTATACGACTCTGTCTACCCTATACGATTCTGTCTACCCTATACGACTCTGTCTACCATCTACGACTCTGTCTACCCTACACGACTCTGTGTACCCTACACGACTCTGTCTCCCCTATACGACTCTGTCTACCCTATACGATTCTGTCTACCCTATACGACTCTGTCTACCCTCTACGACTCTGTCTACCCTACACGACTCTGTCTCTCCTATACGACTCTGTCTACCCTATACGATTCTGTCTACCCTACATGACTCAGTCTCCCCTATACGACTCTGTCTACCCTATACGATTCTGTCTACCCTATACGACTCTGTCTACCCTCTACGACTCTGTCTACCCTACATGACTCAGTCTCCCCTACACGACTCTGTCTACCCTACACGACTCTGTCTACTCTACACGACTCTGTGTACCCTACACGACTCTGTCTACCCTCTACGACTCTGTCTACCCTACACGACTCTGTCTCCCCTATACGACTCTGTCTACCCTATACGATTCTGTCTACCCTATACGACTCTGTCTACCCTCTACGACTCTGTCTACCCTACATGACTCAGTCTCCCCTACACGACTCTGTCTACCCTACACGACTCTGTCTCCCCTATACGACTCTGTCTACCCTATACGATTCTGTCTACCCTATACGATTCTGTCTACCCTATACGATTCTGTCTACCCTCTACGACTCTGTCTCCCCTATACGTCTCTGTCTACCCTATACGATTCTGTCTACCCTCTACGACTCTGTCTCCCCTATACGTCTCTGTCTACCCTATACGTCTCTGTCTACCCTATCTGCGTCAGAGCCTGGAAATGATGCAGTGTGGCTGGTTCAGGTCCATAACGCTGCATTGTCACTTTACTATTCCCCCTTAGGAGACTGAAATGATTCAGCAAGGGTCCTCAGATCCTTGGTTTTACAGCTGAACCATCGAGAGAATACTAATTGTTTACAGTACATCACTAGGGCCAAGCTTCCTGCCATCCAGGACGTCTGTACCAGGCGGTGTCAGAGGAAAGCCTTAAAAATGGTCAAAGACTCCAGCCACCCATGTCATAGACTGTTCTCTCTGCTACCGCACGGCAAGCGGTACTGGAGCGCAAAGATGCCAAGGGGCATCTTAACAGCTTCTACCCCCGAGCCATAGGACTCCTGAACAGCTAATCAAAGGGCTACCCAGACCTCTCTTTTACACTGCTGCTACTCTCTGTTATTATCTATGCATCGGCACTTTAACCCTACCTACATCTACACTACCGGTCAAAAGTTTTAGAATAGTTACTCATTGAAAGTTTTTTAAATATTTTTACTATTTTCTACATTGTAGAATAATAGTGAAGACATCACAACTATGAAATAACACACACGGAATCATGTAGTAACCAAAAAAGTACTAAATAAATCAAAATATTTTTGATATTTGAGATTCTTCAAAGAGCCACCCTTTGCCTTGATGACAGCTAAGCACACTCTTGACAATTAAGCTTTGTTACTGTAAGGTCTTCACCTGTTGTATTCGGCACGTGTGACAAATAAAATGTGATTGGATTTGATTGACACTGCATTATCAATTGACCTGAACCAACCACTCTGGATCCTGAAGTGCATCTCGTCTCCACAGCTGGTTCTACACTCCTCCTCCTGACCTAAGGGGCAGTGTTCTGTTCTGTTCTGTTCTGCCTACACACACACATACAGAGACACACACACACACAGCTATCAACATGACATGTGACATGGCCAGATCCCCACGTAACTGCAGGGCAGTGTGACCCTGCCTGAAGCCCGTTCTGAAGAGAGTGGGCTGCCTGGCTCCCCGCCAGCCGTTCAAGCTGTGGAAAGGGTTTTCGTCCTCGTCGCATATAGCCAATGTTACATTGGTTCCTGCGAGTCTTTGCTTCTCTCTGCTTCCTCGCCATCTGTGTCCTTAATGAAGCTTTTGTGAAGCTGTCATTCACTCATTAATGAGTACGCCTCACAGGCTGATCGCTAGCGTTTTTGCTAGCCAGCGGGGAATGCAGGAGGGTGGGAGAAAGTGAATTTTCAAACTGCCGCGTGGACTCGTTTTTCAGTGTAGCATGGCCACTCATGAGTCTGTCTACTAGTATCTGTCCTTCCGAGTGGCTCAGTGGTCTAAGGCACTGCATGTCCGAAACAAATACCACTGTACTGTAATGAGTGAATTGTGGTCATGTAGATATAATGGGGTGGCCTCCAGGCTCCGTCGCAGCCGGTCTCGACCGGGAGACCCATGGGGCGGCGCACAATTGGCCCAGCGTCGTCCGGGTTATGGGAGGGTTTGGCCGGCAGGGATGTCGTTGTCTCATTGCGCTCTAGCGACTCCTGTGGCGGGCCGGGCGCAGTGCACGCTGACACGGTCGCCATGTGTACGGTGTTTCCTGCTACACATTGGTGCAGCTGGCCTCCGGGTTAAGTGGGCATTGTGTGAAGACGCAGTGCGGCTTGGTTGGGTTGTGATTCGACAGGACTGTAACTACCAATTGGATACCACGAAATTGGGGAGAAAACGGGGCAACAAAAAAATAGAACCCCAGAAAAGTGTGCATCTGGTGACAAGCTGATTTGAAGACAGACCTGCGAGAGATATATCTACGTAGGTCAACAAGGTTTATTTTAAAGAGAGTGAATGTAGTTATGTGAATAAGCAATGGAGTGAGTATTGGCGATTCCCAGAGTGTTTGTTACCACGCTTTGGGAACAAAAGGGATGATTACTCTCTGGTGATGAAGTCAAGGCAACGACATACTGCTGAGTCTTTGGATGGCGATGGAGGGGACGGAGGGGATGGGGCTGGATGGAGAGGGGATGGGGATGGATAGAGAGAGGTTGGGAATGGATAGAGAGGAGTTGGGAATGGATAGAGAGGAGTTGGGAATGGACGGGGAAGGGTTGGGGATGGATAGGGAAGGGGGGTTGGATAGGGAGGGGTTTGGAAAGGATAGCGAGTGGTTTGGGCTGGATAGGGAGTGGTTGGGGCTGGATAGGGAGTGGTTGGGGATGGATAGGGAGTGGTTGGGGCTGGATAGGGAGTGGTTGGGGATGGATAGGGAAGGGAAGGGTGGCTGAATAGGGTGGTGTTGGGGCTGGATAGGGAGTGGTTGGGGCTGGATAGGGAGTGGTTGGGGCTGAATAGGGTGGTGTTGGGGCTGGATAGGGAGTGGTTGGTGCTGGATAGGGAGTGGTTGGGGCTGGATAGGGAGTGGTTGGGGCTGGATAGGGAGTGGTTGGGGCTGGAAAGGGAAGGGGGGTTGGATAGGGAGGGGTTTGGAAAGGATAGCGAGTGGTTGGGGCTGGATAGGGAGTGGTTGGGGCTGGATAGGGAGTGGTTGGGGATGGATAGGGAAGGGAAGGGTGGCTGAATAGGGTGGTGTTGGGGCTGGATAGGGAGTGGTTGGGGCTGGATAGGGAGTGGTTGGGGCTGAATAGGGTGGTGTTGGGGCTGGATAGGGAGTGGTTGGGGCTGGATAGGGAGTGGTTGGGGCTGGATAGGGAGTGGTTGGGGCTGGATAGGGAGTGGTTGGGGCTGGATAGGGAAGGGGGGTTGGATAGGGAGGGGTTTGGAAAGGATAGCGAGTGGTTGGGGCTGGATAGGGAGTGGTTGGGGCTGGATAGGGAGTGGTTGGGGATGGATAGGGAAGGGAAGGGTGGCTGAATAGGGTGGTGTTGGGGCTGGATAGGGAGTGGTTGGGGATGGATAGGGAGTGGTTGGGGCTGAATAGGGAGTGGTTGGGGCTGGATAGGGAGTGGTTGGGGCTGGATAGGGAGGTGTTGGGGCTGGATAGGGTGGTGTTGGGGCTGGATAGGGAGTGGTTGGGGCTGGATAGGGTGGTGTTGGGGATGGATAGGGAGGTGTTGGGGATGGATAGGGAGTGGTTGGGGCTGGATAGGGAGGTGTTGGGGATGGATAGGGAGTGGTTGGGGCTGGATAGGGAGTGGTTGGGGCTGGATAGGGAGTGGTTGGGGCTGGATAGGGAGTGGTTGGGGCTGGATAGGGAGGTGTTGGGGCTGGATAGGGAGTGGTTGGGGCTGGATAGGGAGTGGTTGGGGCTGGATAGGGAGGTGTTGGGGCTGGATAGGGAGTGGTTGGGGCTGGATAGGGTGGTGTTGGGGCTGGATAGGGAGGTGTTGGGGCTGGATAGGGAGTGGTTGGGGCTGGATAGGGAGTGGTTGGGGCTGGATAGGGAGGTGTTGGGGCTGGATAGGGAGGTGTTGGGGCTGGATAGGAAGGGGGGAGGGATCTTGTTCACAGAAGCTGTGTTTACACAGGCAGCCCAAGTGAGATATTGTTTTTACTGATCAGATCAGTTCTTTTTACAATATTTGGGCAAAAGATCATAATTGGGCGGCTTTGGAAACGCATCTTTGAGCGGAAGGCTTTGTGATGATATTGTTACGTTGCCCTTAGAAGCCCTCCCCCTTCTCCATAGTTCGATCGGAAGACTTGTACGAATAGAGCCAGGGATATGTTGATTATTCACCAGATGTTTCTCTGTTGTCTCACATCCTCTGAAGTCTAGCAGAGAGACTTGCGTTCATTTCATTTCCATGTATTTTAACCATTACAACATGTCGTTAACTGTTAACCTTATGTCATCATCATGTGGGGCGGTAGGTAGCCTAGTGCTTACAGTGTTGAGCTGACAAGGTAAACATCTGTCGTTCTGCCTCTGCCCAAGACAGTTAACCCACTGTTCCCAGTAGGCTTTCATTGTAAATAAGAATTTGTTCTTAACTGACTTGCCTAGTTAAATAAAGGTTAAATAAAAATAAAAAAAATCCTACAGACCGGGATCACTTGAGAGAGATTGGACTTGAGATGTATTGAAAAATAACAACTGTTGGAAGCCCGAGTGACACATAACCCTGAATAGTAATTGCTACTCCATTACGTATGTCTGTGGTGAGTCATCATCGCAGCCGTCTGTAGGTATGTCTGTGGTGAGTCATCATCACATCCGTCTGTAGGTATGTCTGTGGTGAGTCATCATCACAGCCGTCTGTAGGTATGTCTGTGGTGAGTCATCATCACAGCCGTCTGTAGGTATGTCTGTGGTGAGTCATCATCATCGCAGCCGTCTGTAGGTATGTCTGTGGTGAGTCATCATCACATCCGTCTGTAGGTATGTCTGTGGTGAGTCATCATCATCGCAGCCATCTGTAGGTATGTCTGTGGTGAGTCATCATCGCAGCCGTCTGTAGGTATGTCTGTGGTGAGTCATCATCACATCCGTCTGTAGGTATGTCTGTGGTGAGTCATCATCGCAGCCGTCTGTAGGTATGTCTGTGGTGAGTCATCATCACATCCGTCTGTAGGTATGTCTGTGGTGAGTCATCATCATCGCAGCCATCTGTAGGTATGTCTGTGGTGAGTCATCATCACAGCCGTCTGTAGGTATGTATGTGGTGAGTCATCATCATCGCAGCCGTCTGTAGGTATGTCTGTGGTGAGTCATCATCACATCCGTCTGTAGGTATGTATGTGGTGAGTCATCATCATCGCAGCCATCTGTAGGTATGTCTGTGGTGAGTCATCATCACATCCGTCTGTAGGTATGTCTGTGGTGAGTCATCATCATCGCAGCCGTCTGTAGGTATGTCTGTGGTGAGTCATCATCATCGCAGCCGTCTGTAGGTATGTCTGTGGTGAGTCATCATCGCAGCCGTCTGTAGGCATGTCTGTGGTGAGTCATCATCGCAGCCGTCTGTAGGTATGTCTGTATAGTACGTGTTCTAATAAGCCAGCCAGGCTCAATCTTAACTACACTGTTTAGATTTATCTCCTATGACCATCATGTCTCTACTAATGTAATAATCACCCCCAGGCTGTAGTTTTCTGTGATGCAGGGAACCAAAGACAAATACAGTTGGCTGGTGGTTCAGAGGAGGGTTTCGTCACCATGAAGAAGTGATGTCCCCCGCACCTCTCTGATTCAGAGGGGTTGGGTTAAATGTGGAAGACACATTTCAGTTGAAGGCATTTGGTTGTACAACTGACTAATAATGTTTACTTTGACTTTGACTTTGATGTAGCCGGGTGTTGCTTTTTCCACTGGAGCCTGGTAAGGGGGCTGCTTTCATAGAGAGGACGGTTGGTGCCCAGATTTATGAGTCAGCTACCCCAGGAGCCTAAGGTTATTCTGGGACAAAATGGCCCGCGGTGTGGCTTCTCTCCCCGATGTTCACTCCCATCCTGTAGTCCTCCTCTGAGTGGAACGAGAAGAGGAGAAGCAAGCGCCCAGTGCCAAGCCAAAGAGGCCCACTGCCACCCTGCCAGATCCAGCACCACCAGACCGAAATAGGATCCAGAGACCTGGACAGACACCCAGAACCACAGGGCCTGGAGCTCAACACACACCACAGCACAGCATGCAGTCCCCTAGTTTAGACACACTTTTATTTGTCTCTTTCGTTCTCTCCTCTCCCTCTCTCCGGCTGGCCCACTCTCTCTCTCCTCTCCCTCTCTCCGGCTGGCCCACTCTCTCTCCTCTCCCTCTCTCCGGCTGGCCCACTCTCTCTCCTCTCCCTCTCCCCGGCTGGCCCACTCTCTTTCTCTCCTCTCCCTCTCCCCGGCTGGCCCACTCTCTCTCCTCTCCCTCTCCATGGCTGGCCCACACTCTCTCTCTCCTCTCCCTCTCTCCGGCTGGCCCACTCTCTCTCTCCTCTCCCTCTCAACGGCTGGCCCACTCTCTCTCCTCTCCCTCTCCATGGCTGGCCCACACACTCTCTCTCTTCTCCCTCTCTCCGGCTGGCCCACTCTCTCTCTCTCCTCTCCCTCTCCCGGGCTGGCCCACACTCTCTCTCTCCTCTCCCTCTCTCCGGCTGGCCCACTCTCTCTCTCTCTCTCTCTCTCTCTCTCTCTCTCTCTCTCTCTCTCTCTCTCTCTCTCTCTCTCTCTCCCTCTCTCCGGCTGGCCCACTCTCTCTCTCTTTTATTGTTGTTTGGGTGGAGATGCAACTGCACGATTAATGACCGAAGAACAAATCAACCATCTCTGAGACTAGATATGGACTGCTCCTAGAGAACAAATCAACCATCTCTGAGACTAGATATGGACTGCTGATAGAGAACAAATCAACCATCTCTGAGACTAGATATGGACTGCTCCTAGAGAACAAATCAACCATCTCTGAGACTACATATGGACTGCTCCTAGAGAACAAATCAACCATCTCTGAGACTACATATGGACTGCTCCTAGTGCAGTGACTGCAGGACCCAGATAACCACCTCCATTCCAAAGAGGGTCGTGAAAAAAATCCCTCAGCGTGTTCCTGTTATTGTCAGTTGATCTTGCCAGAGAAGCATTTAAATTCAGAACGTCATCTAATATGGTTTCTCTCGCTCCCAACCTTTCCTTCATTCTCTCTGTCTCCCTCCCTCGGTCTCTCTCCCTCTCCCTCCCCCTCTGCCTCCCTCGGTCTCTCTCCTTCTCCCGCTCTCCCTCTACCCCTCTCCCGTCACCACTACCCTGTCTGTACCGCAGTGAACACTCTGTCAACCTCCCTCGGTCTCTTTCCCTCTCCCTCCCTCGGTCTCTCTCCCCCTCTCCCTCCTCGTCTACCCTCTGTACCACAGTGAACACTCCGTCTCCCTGCTTGCTCCGTGCTCTGCCTGGACAGGATCAAGAGATAATGGCTGTAGCTACATGGCCCACAGATTAGGACAGATTTATTCCAACATCGCTGGCCGTGTCGTGGGCCAAAGGATCGCTGGTCGCCCCCAGAGTGCTGTTCTCAAGATCGACAAGGACGAAGAGAGGAATTGAGGGGAATCAGCCAGCAGGGCATGCTGCAGGTTACACAGAGAACAGACTCCCCTTTAAAACAGCTTCCTGCTTTTCCACTACAGTCCCCTAGCCTCACTCTGAAGACATACTCCGTCCTCACACACACACACCGCTTCTCTCATCCATATGTATTACAGCACAGCTCTCCACCGAACAGCTCCATGGGGCCGGGGCTGTTGTTTCTCAGCCTGACACTGAAAGGAGATTTAATGACCGCCGTGTTTATGGCAAGACCTTTACAAGATAATACCATAATGTGTGTTTTTCCCCCCGAAGCTGAAGCTGAGTTAGACATGTCGGATGAGTGTTATGGGACATCCTGGGGTAGCCCATGAATCAGTGTAGCTCAGTCCCATAGCTACCCATAGACTCCTGTAATACACCCATCCCTATTGTTAGCAGATCGAGTCGCGTCTTTTCTCAGTCAGAGCCCATCCCAGTATCTGTAGTCTCCAGTCCCCATAGTCTCCAGTCCCCACACTCTCCAGTATCCATAGTCTCCAGTATCCATAGTCTCCAGTCCCCATAGTCTCCAGTCCCCATAGTCTCCAGAATCCGTAGTTTCCAGTATCTGTAGTCTCCAGTCCCTGTAGTCTCCAGTCCCCGTAGTATCCAGTCCCCGTAGTATCCAGTCCCCATAGTCTCCAGGTCCCATAGTTTCCATGCCCCATAGTCCCCAGTCCCCATAGTCTCCAGTCCCCATAGTCTCCATAGTCCCCAGTCCCCATAATCTCCAGTCCCCATAGTCTCCAGGTCCCATAGTCTCCATGCCCCATAGTCCCCACTCTCCGTAGTCTCCAGTCCCCATAGTCTCCATAGACTCCAGTCCCCATAGTCTCAGGCCCCATAGTCTCCAGTCCCCATAGTCTCCAGTCCCCATAGTCTCCAGTCCCCATAGTCTCCAGTCCCCATAGTCTGTTCTACTCACTCCCCCCTCCGCCCTCTCCCTCGTGTTGTTATCAGCTGAGGTGAGTGAGCTTGGCTGGGGAGAGAGGGGAAGAGACACTGGGTAACATGATTTAAGTCCACATACTCTGTCTGGAGGCTCCCATGACCCCATGCAAGGCAACAGATGGTAAACTCTGTATGACTCAGCCACTGGCTGGCGATCCATGGGGCTCTACTGCCATCCGCTGGTAGGGGCCACCGGTGGAAGACTGGGAAATGCTATTCAACTGAAAAACGGTGCTAATGAGTCAAATAAAGATACTTAGTTTACTTGATCTCTAGGCTACATAGTCTACCCTGAAATATATAATCTAATGTTGGCTGTATCAGTAAAACTCAATGTAACACCATGTATCTTTCAACTCATACCAACAGGACAATGGCTTTAATTTAATACAAAGTAGATAAATGCAGAAAAACTATGGTGCTAGTCTTCCCAGATCCCACTAAAAGTGCCGGGCCTATTTCTGACAACAGAACTGACACAAACCTATTCATCACTTCTGTGGAGAAAAAAATGTCTCTCCTCATACAAAAGGATGATGAAAAAATTTGATGAATTTCTAAGATGGATTATGAAGTATAAATGCATAACAAATGAACCATGCAGGGGGCTTCAGGACTGCCAGACCTGCTCAATTAATCACTGTCTTAACAGGCAGCAAGCAGCGTCTAGTCGGGTCTGAAACGGAAAAGAGAGAGAGAGAGAGAGAGAGAGAGACTGTCAACACAGCAGACAACAAGCAAACACAACCCCAGGAGGTAGCAGACAACAAGCAAACACAACCGAGATACAGAGCTGATCAAAAGCATGATGGGTTCTTCAGCTGTCCCCATAGGAGAACCCTTCAGCTGTCCCCATAGGAGAACCCTTCAGCTGTCCCCATAGGAGAACCCATTTTGGTTCCCAATATAACTGTATAACTATTTTGGGGTTTCATGTCCAACTCTCAGTGGAAAGGTTTCTACATGGAACCAAGGTTCGAGCCTTTTGTTTGAGCTATGGTAAGAGCCATGGGTGAAGTGCCACAAGTAGCCATATCCACTAAACACGTTGTTAGTATGCCCAGTGATGTCAGCGTCCAGCGAGTCACAGTGGATCTTCAAACTGCTGCTGTGCAGCCATGGGAAGAGCCTAATGTCAGAGCTTTAGACCCTGTAACAGAGGAGGGAGGGGGACTGGAGGGGCTGAAGGGGCCCCAGAAGGCACAACTGTTGCGGTCTTGAGCAGAAGGGCTCTTTAGAGAGTCAGAGAGGTGTGGAGGTATCTGTATGTGCACACACACATACACATATGCATACACACGCGAGTGTGCACTCTGTCTCCCCCCGTCCCTCCCTCTCTCTCTCTGTCGTCCCCTCCTCCCTCCCTCTCTCACTCTCTCTCTCTCTCTCTGTCTCCTCCTCTACTCTCTCTCTCTCTCTCTCTCTCTCTCTCTCTCTCTCTCTCTCTCTCTCTCTCTCTCATTGATCCACATCCAGGACCCCGGTTTGTTGTTATTGTCTCAGAACCCCTTGTTTGTTGTTATTGTCTCAGAACCCCTTGTTTGTTGTTATCTCTGTCTCCTCCTCTACTCTCTCTCTCTCTCTCTCTCTCTCTCTCTCTCTCTCTCTCTCTCTCTCATTGATCCACATCCAGGACCCCGGTTTGTTGTTATTGTCTCAGAACCCCTTGTTTGTTGTTATTGTCTCAGAACCCCTTGTTTGTTGTTATTGTCTCAGAACCCCTTGTTTGTTGTTATTGTCTCAGAACCCCTGTTTGTTGTTATTGTCTCAGATCCCCTGTTTGTTGTTATTGTCTCAGAACCCCTGTTTGTTGTTATTGTCTCAGATCCCCTGTTTGTTGTTATTGTCTCAGAACCCCTTGTTTGTTGTTATTGTCTCAGAACCCCTTGTTTGTTGTTATTGTCTCAGAACCCCTTGTTTGTTGTTATTGTCTCAGAACCCCTGTTTGTTGTTATTGTCTCAGATCCCGTTTGTTGTTATTGTCTCAGAACCCCTTGTTTGTTGTTATTGTCTCAGAACCCCTTGTTTGTTGTTATTGTCTCAGAACCCCTTGTTTGTTGTTATTGTCTCAGAACCCCTTAACCTTAACAAAACCTTAACACTGGTTCCCTTCATCTGAGAACAGTCACTCGGTGTCACCGCAGTGCTTTCATTCCACCACCTTCCTCTAATCGTTGAGCTGTCTTGACTCTAGTCTACACTGGCTTCCTGAATTTGTTTTCACCTCTCCTTTTATTGAAGGAAAAAAAAAAGGAGAAAATTTGAAAGTAATGCTTCTTAAAATCTCTTATTGGCTAGTCTTGGCTGGGCGTCTCTCTCCAGCGAGGGGGCTAAGACTCCAGACAGAGTGATGGAACTGGGAGCTGACCCTGAGGGAT
>CM059781.1:5014135-5189135 GCA_030435695.1 Brachymystax lenok tsinlingensis | reverse complement strand
GGGACAGTCCATTTTATTTCATGATTTCTGTTTTATTTTGTTGATAGAGACTCTGGGGAGGTAAACACCATCATGGCCCTGCTATGGATGTCTGCTTGGTGATGATTGATTGGTATGGCATTTGATCTTGGGGTATAGACTCATGAGAGAGGAGAGCCAGAAAGGGCCTCCCTCCGTCCTCTCATCCCTCCCTCTCTCCATCCCTACTACCCTCATTCCCCCTATGCCACTTGCTGCTGTATATATCTCATTGTCTCGTTCTTCTGTAAGTGCCTCTTTAAAGCTCTGACTACCTCAAAGCTGGTTGAGATAATGCCAAGAGTGTGCAAAGCTGTCATCAAGGCAGAGGGTGGATACTTTGAAAAATCTCAAATATAAAAATAGATGTAGTCTTTTTTTTGGTTACTACATGATTCCATATGTGTTATTTCATAGTGTTGATGTCTTCACTATTATTCTACAATGTAGAAAATAGTACATATAAAGATAAAACGTTGAATGAGTAGGTGTGTCCAAACTTTTGACCGGTACTGTAAATGGCCAGTGGTCATTCTGGGGGGGGATCATACTGTATCCTGTCCTCGCTGGTAATTCCTGTTGGAATGTGATTTAGGGATCATCCTTCTCTTCACTCTGAAATAACGACAGGGGTTCACACTCTCATTTACTAAGTAGTCACGCTGAGGTGGCACAGAGCAAACTCTTCCTCCTTTATATCAGCCCCGACGCTGAGCCAACTGATGATTCACACACAGGCACATGACGTACAAAGTGTTACATACTAAATCTACTTTTGTAAGGTGATGAACGAAACAGAAAATCATCTGCATGATTATTATATGTAGCCCGAGGCCTACAGTGTGAATGGATGAAGGGGAATGCAGTTCAGAATCCATCACCGCAGCAATTAGAACTCCCAGCGTTAAGAGACTAGTGGGTGGATAGGTAGGGATGAGGAGGACTAGAGGAGAGGGAGATGTTGCCATGGCCAACCAGCTGGACAGTCAACACTGCCTCTTAGTGGATTTAAAAGGCAGAAATGCAAAACAAAGTGATTTGAGATAGAGAACAATGCTTTTCTTGGTCTGAAACGTGGGAAACTACAAAAACGTTCTCAAATTTCACAGTTTTTCCAGAAATCCGGTTTGGAGGATTCCGGATCTCCTGCGTATGCCCTCCTTCCCTTTTTTTCTAGGAATCATCCAACTGGGATTTCTGTGAAATTCTGGTAAACAATGTGAAAGTTACCTGAAACACAGTAAACATTGGGGGTCCTGGGTGTAGCAATGTTGAATTTAGTTCATGTTTGACTTCATTTGATTGCAATGGAAAAAGTAAGGGTAGCACTGGATGTTCATTCGCTAAACTAACTGGATGCTCAATCGCTAAACTAAAAACATTTAGGAAAACACCGCTGGGGTAGTCGCCTGTAACATCTCAGCCATGCTCACACAGGTTAGTTGTTATCGGCATAATATAGGAACAAGTCATCGGGTGAGTTTAATTTTATTACGAATTGCGAGCTTGCTAGCTAATTAACGTTATGACGCTATCCAGGATCCTTGCCTCTGACCTGTTGCTTCCGAGTGTAACAGAGATCTGTAAATAATGACGAGATGCTCATGTCTCCGCCCCTAACAATGGGAGTCGTTGTCCCAATGGCTGGAAGGCAGGCGACAAGCTTAGGTCCAAAATAAAGGCCATTGAAATGCATTTTGGACAGATTTTTGGAGAGTGAAACCTCTCGCTTCGCCTCTTCCTCCCTGCATGTAGCCACAATAGACCTTTATATCTCTGGAATACATGCCACAAACGTAAGAGTCTGTGTACAAGTCAAAACGTTGAATAAACTTAGTCCGCTTGGATGGTCGTTCTACCGTTGGAAATTTGAGACATTTCCACAGGGGTGTTTTAAAAAAAAAAGTTAACTTGTTTTTTAAAGCGTGGTTATGTGCATGACTCTTACTGCGTGTTTCTTCACCTGTGTTTGAACACCTGAGTCACACTGCTAAGAGAGAGAGACTGAATGTAGAGACTGTATTGCCATAAAAGGTCATCACAGCCATGTCATTGTTTACCTGCTAGCTACAACACCTCACCCATCAAAATTATAAAATAGGAGTCCAAGATGTTCTGCAGGAGGCTGAGGCTATGGCTGAAGACAGGGACTGGATTCTGGACTGCATCCCAGCAAGGTGCTCAGAACCTGGCTTCATTCCAGCAAGCCTCCCTGTTCCCCCAGAGGAAGTTCCGGAGGCCTGCTGTTCCCGTTCAGTTAGCTGGAGCCCCACCTGGCTAGTTCAGTGTACAGGGGCCACTTTCAGGTCTTCCAGCACAGTGTGGAGCAGACCCGGCGCCATGATGATGTGACTAAGAGGGCAGTTAACATTTTGGGGGTGGGTTCTTGCAATGGAATTGCATTGAACTCTGCTTATATCCCGTGATACCAAAATAAACATAACATTCAAATACAGAGACTCTGAGACCATTGATTGAGTGCTTTTGAAGAAGGTCTACACAATAGATAGGGTCATTCACCTATTACAACCAGCCTTTGTGATTGCAGCATCACACACGGCTGTCTTACCAAAATAATGCTAACTAAATGCTGAAAGCAGTGGCCTACAGCCTACTACAGTGAGATACAGCCTACAGCCTACTATAGTGAGATACAGCCTACTATAGTGAGATACAGCCTACAGCCTACTACAGTGAGATACAGCCTACTACAGTGAGATGCAGCCGTCTACAGTGAGATACAGCCTACTACAGTGAGATACAGCCTACAGCCTACTACAGTGAGATGCAGACTACTACAGTGAGATACAGCCTACAGCCTACTACAGTGAGATACAGCCTACTACAGTGAGATACAGCCTACTACAGTGAGATACAGCCTACTACAGTGAGATACAGCCTACTACAGTGAGATACAGCCTACTACAGTGAGATGAAGCCTAAAGCCTACTACAGTGAGATACAGCCTACTACAGTGAGGTGCAGCCGTCTACAGTGAGGTGCAGCCGTCTACAGTGAGATGCAGCCTACTACAGTGAGATGCAGCCTACTACAGTGAGATACAGCCTACTACAGTGAGATGCAGCCTACTACAGTAAGGTGAAGCCGTCTACAGTGAGATGCAGCCTACTTCAGTGAGGTGCAGCCTACTTCAGTGAGGTGCAGCCTACTTCAGTGAGGTGCAGCCTACTACAGTGAGATACAGCCTACTACAGTGAGATGCAGCCTACAACAGTGAGATACAGCCTACTACAGTGAGATGCAGCCTACTACAGTGAGATGCAGCCTACAACAGTGAGATGGTGCCTACAGCCTACTACAGTGAGATGCAGCCTACTACAGTGAGATGTAGCCTACTACAGTGAGATGGTGCCTACAGCCTACTACAGTGAGGTGCAGCCTACAGCCTACTAAAGTGAGGTGCAGCCTACAGCCTACTAAAGTGAGGTGCAGCCTACTACAGTGAGATACAGCCTACTACAGTGAGTTGCAGCCTATAGCCTACTACAGTGAGATGCAGCCTACAGCCTACTACAGTGAGATACAGCCTACTACAGTGAGATACAGCCTACTACAGTGAGATACAGCCTACTACAGTGAGATGCAGCCTACTACAGTGAGATGCACCTTACAGCCTACTGCAGTGAGATGCAGCCTACAGCCTACTACAGTGAGATGAAGCCTAAAGCCTACTACAGTGAGATGCAGCCTACTACAGTGAGATACAGCCTACTACAGTGAGATACAGCCTACTACAGTGAGATGCAGCCTACAGCCTGCTACAGTGAGATACAGCCTACTACAGTGAGATGCAGCCTACAGCCTATTACAGTGAGATGAAGCCTAAAGCCTACTACAGTGAGATACAGCCTACAGCCTACTACAGTGAGATACAGCCTACTACAGTGAGATGCAGCCTACAGCCTGCTACAGTGAGATACAGCCTGCTACAGTGAGATACAGCCTGCTACAGTGAGATGCAGCTTACAGCCTACTGCAGTGAGATGCAGCCTACAGCCTACTACAGTGAGATGAAGCCTAAAGCCTACTACAGTGAGATACAGCCTACTACAGTGAGGTGCAGCCGTCTACAGTGAGGTGCAGCCGTCTACAGTGAGATACAGCCGTCTACAGTGAGATGCAGCCTACTACAATGAGATGCAGCCTACTACAGTGAGATGCAGCCTACTACAGTGAGATGCAGCCTACTACAGTAAGGTGAAGCCGTCTACAGTGAGATGCAGCCTACTTCAGTGAGGTGCAGCCTACTTCAGTGAGGTGCAGCCTACTTCAGTGAGGTGCAGCCTACTACAGTGAGATACAGCCTACTACAGTGAGATGCAGCCTACAACAGTGAGATACAGCCTACTACAGTGAGATGCAGCCTACTACAGTGAGATGCAGCCTACAACAGTGAGATGGTGCCTACAGCCTACTACAGTGAGATGCAGCCTACTACAGTGAGATGTAGCCTACTACAGTGAGATGGTGCCTACAGCCTACTACAGTGAGGTGCAGCCTACAGCCTACTAAAGTGAGGTGCAGCCTACAGCCTACTAAAGTGAGGTGCAGCCTACTACAGTGAGATACAGCCTACTACAGTGAGTTGCAGCCTATAGCCTACTACAGTGAGATGCAGCCTACAGCCTACTACAGTGAGATACAGCCTACTACAGTGAGATACAGCCTACTACAGTGAGATACAGCCTACTACAGTGAGATGCAGCCTACTACAGTGAGATGCACCTTACAGCCTACTGCAGTGAGATGCAGCCTACAGCCTACTACAGTGAGATGAAGCCTAAAGCCTACTACAGTGAGATGCAGCCTACTACAGTGAGATACAGCCTACTACAGTGAGATACAGCCTACTACAGTGAGATGCAGCCTACAGCCTGCTACAGTGAGATACAGCCTACTACAGTGAGATGCAGCCTACAGCCTATTACAGTGAGATGAAGCCTAAAGCCTACTACAGTGAGATACAGCCTACAGCCTACTACAGTGAGATACAGCCTACTACAGTGAGATGCAGCCTACAGCCTGCTACAGTGAGATACAGCCTGCTACAGTGAGATACAGCCTGCTACAGTGAGATGCAGCTTACAGCCTACTGCAGTGAGATGCAGCCTACAGCCTACTACAGTGAGATGAAGCCTAAAGCCTACTACAGTGAGATACAGCCTACTACAGTGAGATGCAGCCTACTACAGTGTAATACAGCCTACTACAGTGAGATACAGCCTACTACAGTGAGATGCAGCCTACAGCCTGCTACAGTGAGATACAGCCTACTACAGTGAGATGCAGCCTACAGCCTGGTACAGTGAGATACAGCCTACTACAGTGAGATGCAGCCTACAGCCTATTACAGTGAGATGAAGCCTATAGCCTACTACAGTGAGATACAGCCTACAGCCTACTACAGTGAGATACAGCATACTACAGTGAGATGCAGCCTACAGGCTGCTACAGTGAGATACAGCCTGCTACAGTGAGATGCAGCCTACAGCCTATTACAGTGAGATGCAGCTTACAGCCTACTGCAGTGAGATGCAGCATACAGCCTACTACAGTGAGATGAAGCCTAAAGCCTACTACAGTGAGATACAGCCTACAGCCTGCTACAGTGAGATTCAGCCTACAGCCTGCTACAGTGAGATGAAGCCTAAAGTCTACTACAATGAGATACAGCCTACAGCCTACTACAGTGAGATACAGCCTACTACAGTGAGATGCAGCCTACAGCCTGCTACAGTGAGATGAAGCCTAAAGCCTACTACAATGAGATACAGCCTACAGCCTACTACAGTGAGATACAGCCTACTACAGTGAGATGCAGTCATGCACAGCTGTCTTGCCAAAAAAATTGGCCTATAGGCCTGCTTCAAACATGTAATATCATGGCGCTCATGAGTACAGCGACACGTTGTTATACGGCACCAAACCCTTCTGTGGATCAAATTCCACCCACTTAATCAATTAAGCAATGCCAGCCTACCATAAATACGGTTCCAATATGTACAGTTCTATTTACAACCAGGCAAACCAATAGGTTACTAAGGATAGAATGTATCTATTTCTATGGTGAAACATACCGACATGTAACTATACCCAGGGGCATCATTTGGGTTCTTGCATTGGAATTATGTTGAATTCTGCTTATATCACAATAGACCACAAACACAACACTTCAAATGTCGACTCCATTGAGTGAAGTGACAGGTTGGCGCGAAATCTCTGCTACGCTCTGTCAGCACCATGGACAGCACCCTGGACAGCACCCTGGACAGCACCATGGACATCACCCTGGACAGCACCCTGGACAGCTCCCTGGACAGCACCCTGGACAGCACCCTGGACAGCACCCTGGACATCACCCTGGACAGCACCCTGGACAGCTCCCTGGACAGCACCATGGACATCACCCTGGACAGCACCCTGGACAGCACCCTGGACAGCACCCTGGATAGCACCCTGGACAGCACCCTGGACAGCACCCTAGCATCACCATGGACAGCACCATACACACTAATGCAAGGCCGTTGAAAGGCTGAATAAGGAAGTGATGCCACTGGCTAAACCACCAAGATTTCTTTTTTCTTTTTTAATACACTTTTCTAGATTGTTTCTTACCTTTTCAGAAGAGTAAGAGTTGCAGCCTCCTTGATGTTCTGTAGAACTTCCTGAGTAATTGATCCATTCTCCCCCAAAAATCAGATTTTCTTGTTAGATTCCCCCTCAAATGCCAGTTGGAATAGTTAAGCTTTCCTCCGTTGTAAAAATGCTTCTTCTGTGCTGACTGAATAAGTTTGTCAGAGTGAAATGTGACTGTGGACGGCCCACTCATGAGCCCTATCATCTCATGTTGAATATCATGTGACGTGTGTGGCATTGTGGGGTATGGTGCTAAACACCGTGGCAACTTCCTGGTCTTTTCTGAGAGTATATTCCATCAAAGGCAGAAAAAGTCCACTGCCCCCCTCCCTTCTTGACCCCGAGGGGACATGTCCAACGTTGGGAGGTGGCTGTGGAGCCATTATCGTGGTGGCGCTTGGGCAAAGGGTGGGTAGGCTCTGTACTCTGAGCTAGCTGGAGCTCGGCCGGCATCGTCGCCGCTGGGTTTGGTGGTGGCCTCAGTGGTTTGATGCCGCTTCTCATCACTCTCCTTCCCCTTTGTTGGGGACTTTGGTAAAGCCTATTTCTGATATCCATCGTGGCAATGGCAGATTAGCTGATTTGAGCTAGCTAAATAGGCTGAGCCTGATCACCCTAATGCGGTTACCAGCTAGCTAAGAAGCTAACTCAACTCTGTAGTGGTGGGTGATGAGGCATAGTTGAGTGAAGCAGCTTCAACGGTAAACTTGACCCCTCTAATATTACAGGCTGAGGCGTATCACACTATTCACTGAAACTACCACAGATAAGAAGTGTTTTTTTCTCTCGCGCTTTTTATGGAAAGCCAAAGGGGTCATACCTAACCAGCCCAGTGGCTCTCCATAGCCCCTCTAAACAAAGCAGAGCACTCTGTCCATTGTGCAGATTTTGCACCAACCTGTCACTCATTCATTTAAGCTTTTTTGCTATTTTTATATTGGGACGAAAAACTCAATCTGAGGAGGCTGAGCGCCCTTTTGTCCCCTCGTGGAGCCCGGGACCGGTGTGGAGGGCATAGCCAAGGCAAAGAGACTTCTCCCCGTCCCCCTCACACAAGATCGATTACCACACCTCCGCCGTCAGGATGGATCATCCAGCCTCACTGAGAGTGAATGGTCACTGAGCCAGCCAGTGGTAAGTGGTTGGTAGGAATGGTGGGAGATCTGTTGCCAGGCAGACACATGGGTAGGTGGATGACTGGAAAAAAAGGAAAACTGAAGTGTGTGGAATAGTCAGATTAATAGTGTACCTGCCCTCTTCATCCTGGAGTGAACGTTGGCCGGTGTTTAAAAAAAAAGAAGAAAGGACCTCTGAAATGGATTTTGATAATATAGCCTCATTCAGAGCAGGCCGTCAGTCTAAAGTCTGCCTCAGCAGCTCCAAATGGAAAGTTGTTTGGAGAGAGGAGGGGTGCAGAGGAGGGTTCAGCGACTGAAACACATGTGATTTATCCCCCGGCCCCGCGAGAAGCAGCTCTCAGGCTCTTGTGTCAGACAGACTCCATCTTGTGTCAGACAGACTCCATCTTGTGTCGAGACAGACTCCATCTTGTGTCGAGACAGACTCCATCTTGTGTCGAGACAGACTCCATCTTGTGTCGAGACAGACTCCATCTTGTGTCGAGAGATGGAAGGCTCCAGTAACTCCACCTGGGACTCCAGGGATATGACAGTAGCACACTGTCATAGCTCTACAAAATGACTACTTCTTATCACGGCTGGCAACACACCGTGGCCCGTAGCGGTGCTCTCAGCGTCACATGATTTGAACACTGACTCTCCAGGAACGACTGATCTAGTTGTCAAAGATCTAGGCCTACGTGTACCAAGCTTCAACTTCAAAGTGATACTAAAAACACATACAAAATAATAAAATATGTCATGTTAATTTAAATGTTGTTAAGGTCCTCATACCCGTTTGGTGTGAGATGTAATATTGCCCATGGTGATTGGGTGTGTGTGTTGTACTGTAATATTGCCCATGGTGATTGAGTGTGTGTTGTATTGTAATATTGCCCATGGTGATTGAGTGTGTGTTGTATTGTAATATTGCCCATGGTGATTGAGTGTGTGTTGTATTGTAATATCGCTCATGGTGGTTGAGTGTGTGTGTGTTGTACTATAATATTGCTCATGGAGATTGGGTGTTTTGCCAGCTGTGTGTTTGATCGGCAGGAGTAATGTGGGAAAGTCCTCTCTTATCAGAGCTCCTGAGGTTGAGGTCAGAGACTCCAAAACACCTGTGAGTCAACTAAGATCTGTTGTTAATCTGCTATGGGTAGTTTTTTTTTTGGGGGTCTTAAGTCTTCCCCTGAGAGAGAACTTCTACTCTTTCTTTCACACACTGCTTAATTACTTTCACTACCTGGCACTTTACCAACTATCAACTTTCTCTCTGTCGGCCTTACCTTACGTGACAAACTGCTCAGTTAATTTTGTATGTTAATTTATTATATCATGTCTTTTATCTTGGATGAGGGAATTTCATTGAGCAACTATTTGTGTGCTTCTGTTTTAATTTCATTGCATGTCACGTAGCCCTTTTCTCTCCCCTTTTTTAGTACGTTAAGTTCCATCCCACTGACTGCAGGGAGAAGATTACTACGCAGCTATTTATAAACTGCACTTCTATCTAACCGCCAGTGGACCGTCATTATAGAGTGCCCCTGTCATGTGCATAATGCATGGGGGGGGGATGTAAAGTATTCATGCTATCAGGTTATTAAGCACTTTGACCACATAACTAAAATTAAGTTAACAGGGGCCCACTCATCATTTCAACCAGGTATTAAATAAAGCTCATGTCCTCAGTGGTGGACAATGGGACAGATTAGTGCATTGGGGTAATAACATCTATTTTTGCTTGGGAAATGGGCACAACAGTAACTGGTTTAGATGAACCCGTTCAAGCTATTCCATTTCAGAATGAGAGCCTGGTCATGTATCAGAATGAGAACCTGGTCATGTATCAGAATGAGAACCTGGTCATGTACCAGAATGAGAACCAGGTCATGTACCAGAATGAGAACCAGGTCATGTACCAGAATGAGAACCAGGTCATGTACCAGAATGAGAACCAGGTCATGTACCAGAATGAGAACCGGGTCATGTATCAGCAGGGTATGGGTGTCAAACTGATGTTGTGTATGATGCAGATTGCCGTGACCAAGATGTGCCACCAGGGGGTGCTGCTGACTGCCACCAGGGGGTGCTGCTGACTGCCACCATGTGGTGCTACTGATTAACCTGCTGCAAACTTCAGGACGTCATAACACAGACTGTAGTCTGATTCCCACAGCCCTTCCTGTTCAGGGGACAGAGACATTACGATTGTTTAGGGTAAATTGAGAATCATAAACATCCCCCTTTTAGACTTGTGAAATTGTCATGTCAGAATTACACAGGCAAAGTTGTTCAAGGACATAAAGAGATAGTGAAGCTTGTATTTGGCAAGAGACTTATTGACACACCCTCCCTTACCATGGCATTGTAACCATCACATGATTAGAACAAGGGTCATCCCTGATGCAGGTGTAGACTTGTAGTCTACAGGAAGGAGGTGTGGCTGCATGCGGACTGATAACATGCAAAATATATCATCTCACCACTACTACTACTACCACCACCACTACACTTCTTCTACTACCACCACCACTACTACCACCACTGCACTTCTTCTACTACTACCACCACTACTACCACCACTGCACTTCTTCTACTACTACCACCACTACTACCACCACTACACTTCTTCTACTACCACCACCACTACTACTACCACCACTGCACTTCTTCTACTACTACCACCACTACACTTCTTCTACTACTACCACCACTACACTTCTTCTACTACTACTACCACCACTACTACCACCACTGCACTTCTTCTACTACTACCACCACTACACTTCTTCTACTACTACCACCACTACACTTCTTCTACTACTACCACCACTACTACCACCACTGCACTTCTTCTACTACTACCACCACTACACTTCTTCTACTACTACCACCACTACACTTCTTCTACTACTACCACCACTACTACCACTACACTTCTTCTACTACTACCACCACTGCACTTCTTCTACTACTACCACTACTACCACCACTACACTTCTTCTACTACTACCACCACTACACTTCTTCTTCTACTACCACCACTACTACCACCACTACACTTCTTCTTCTACTACCACCACTACTACCACCACTACACTTCTTCTTCTACTACCACCACTACTACCACCACTACACTTCTTCTTCTACTACCACCACTACTACCACCACTGCACTTCTTCTACTACTACCACCACCACTACACTTCTTCTACTACTACCACCACTACTACCACTACACTTCTTCTACTACTACCACCACCACTACACTTCTTCTACTACTACCACCACTACACTTCTTCTTCTACTACTTCCACCCCTACCACACTACCACACCTATACCCATTTGTTTACTCCTGCCATGGGTTTGTAGTACCTCATAAAGCAGGTATTGACTGCTACATGAAATAAAGGACTGGATACCCATCAGCACTACACATGAATCAGAGCAAATGACTACTCTGTCTGGCTTGACTTCCTCCACCCACTGCAAGGCCAACAGTACGGCCATCAGCTCCGACATATATACTGTACAGTCAGATGTTCTGTAATACGCTTCCTGACTGCCACCCCACATTCCTGCACTACAAATGCTGACCCAGTGCGTCCTGTCCTTGGATCTTTGAACCATCTGTGGAAATGCCAACAAAATCCAGATACCCAGTATCCAGACATCTCTTAAACAAATCAGATGGATCAACACCCTCCCTGTCTTTCCCTAGTCTCTCCAA
Organism: Brachymystax lenok tsinlingensis; assembly: GCA_030435695.1. NCBI lineage: Eukaryota > Metazoa > Chordata > Actinopteri > Salmoniformes > Salmonidae > Brachymystax > Brachymystax lenok. The sequence goes on along the minus strand of CM059781.1, from coordinate 5,177,609 downwards.
CACTTCTAGAACAACTACTGGAGGCGGGAGTAGCCATGGTGGATTTACAGGAACAGCTATCGTTGGACTAAACTCCCTTTCCATACAGTCCCATCTCCTTGCCCTGGGTATTACCCACCCACCCAAAGCTCGTGTTCGGTCTTCGTTCATGTTCCCAGCATGTCTGTAAAATCCCTTTCGCAGGATGAGGCACCCCATGTCCCTGTAGGTTGACCCAATAATTCATTGCCAGTTGCTGTCTCCTAATCTGCAGTGGCATATCCCCCATCTCCACCTGTAGTGCAGACACTGGGGAGGTCAGAGACGCCCCAATACATATTCTGAGTCCTTGTCCCTGTATGATATCTAACCTTTCCAATGATGTCCGGGCTGCAGAACCATACGCTATACTGCCATAGTCTATTACAGATGAGGTCCGGGCTGCCTGAACCATACGCTATACTGCCATTGTCTATTACAGATGAGGTCCGGGCTGCCTGAACCATACGGTATACTGCCCATAGTCTATTACAGATCGGATCAATGCAACATACGTGGTCTTCAATGAGGAACGCCCAGCTGCCCACTCTTTCCCCCGTCAGACAGCCCATCACATTTAGCAGCTTCTTACACTTTCCCACCACTCTCTCGATTTGTTCTGCCCAGGTCAGTCTAGTGTCAAAGTATACCCACAGGAACCTGAAGGCCCCCCCGCCCTCTCCAAGTTTCTCCCATATAACCTCAAGCATACCTCATCTCCCACTTTCCTCCTGGTAAAGAACACTATGAGTTTCCTCTCTAGGAGAACCTGAATCCCCACATTAATGCCCACCGCTCTGCCTCACCAATTGCCAATATCCGGCCGTACCTGAGAGTAAACATCACTGATCATGATTGAGAACAACAGAGGACTTATCACGCTCCCCTGTGGTGTATCATTATACACCAGGCAGCTGCCTGATAGAGACATCACTGATCATGATTGAGAACAACAGAGGACTTATCACGCTCCCCTGTGGTGTATCATTATCCACCAGGCAGCTGCCTGATAGAGACATCACTGATCATGATTGAGAACAATAGAGGACTTATCACGCTCCCCTGTGGTGTATCATTATCCACCAGGCAGCTGCCTGATAGAGACTTCCCCACCTAAACAGGAAATCCTTCATCCAGTTGTATGTTCTTCCTCCTACCCCCGTAATATCAAGCTTGATTAACAACCCCTCCTTCCACATCATATCATACGTCTTTTCCACATCAAAAAAAGACAGCTACAACAGACTCCTTGTTCACCTGAGCCTTCCTGACCTCTGCTTCTAAGCAGAGCGCTGGGTCCATTGTTCCCCTACCCTTCCTGAATCCGCTCTGTTGTGGTGATACCAACCCCCTGCTCTCCAGGAAGTAAGTTAGCCTCTCCGTTATCATACGCTCCATAATCTTACATACGTGTGATGTTAAGGCTATTGGCCGATAGCTTGTTGGCCTCGTTGGGTCCTTCCCTGGCTTCCGGATTGGTCCCACACTCCCACTAGTTTCCCCTCTTCCCACACTCTGTTGTACAACACCAGCACCTTATCCAGTGGCTCATCACTAAGATGGGCCAACATAACATAGCACACCTCAACTTTCCCAGGTGAAGTTAACCTAGCCTTACCTATTGCCCTTTTTCATCTCTGGTGCATTCAACGCATCCTTTACATCCTCCCTCCTATCCAGCACTCCAGGATGCTCCTCTCGTGTCCTCTCTCTCTCCTCCCTCTGCTCCTCCTCTGACACATTTGCAGAGTAATGCACAAAACACATTCATAATATAAACTGAGCCATGATAACACGACTACGGAACGTCTGGAAGCAACAACAACTTCAGAATCATGAGTCAGCTTCATGCAATTTGTTCCAAAATCCATGATGTGACATGTGAGTTGACAGACTCCCCAGCCGTCCCTTTCATTGTGAGTCCATGGCTGCCTCCTTGAATCCAGTGAACAGTCGCTGGACACATCTCTTTTACAACATCCTCCAGAAGGATCTGGACACATGGAGGAAATCATTAGTGCAGAACATAAATTGGGACCATATGTTTCATCCAGCCAATCAATTTAAAAAAAAAATATCACACAGAATAAAATAAAAGAGAGCATGTCTTAAACATGGTTAAAATGGTCCTGCCTGGTAAAAAGGAGGGCCACTGGGCCAGGGGCACAGTAGACCAGGGGTACAGTAGACCAGGGGTCAGAGGTAAAGTACAGCAGGGGTCAGAGGTAAAGTAGACCAGGGGTCAGAGGTACAGTAGACCAGGGGTCAGAGGTACAGTAGACCAGGGGTCAGAGGTACAGTAGACCAGGGGTCAGAGGTACAGTAGACCAGGGGTACAGTAGACCAGGGGTCAGAGGTAAAGTAGACCAGGGGTCAGAGGTAAAGTAGACCAGGGGCCAGAGGTACAGTACAGCAGGGGTCAGAGGTAAAGTAGACCAGGGGTCAGATATATAATAGACCAGGGGTCAGAGGTACAGTAGACCAGGGGTCAAAGGTAAAGTAGACCAGGGGTCAGAGATATAATAGACCAGGGGTCAGATGTACAGTAGAACAGGGGTCAGAGGTACAGTAGACCAGGGGTCAGATGTACAGTAGACCAGGGGTCAGAGGTATGGTACACCAGGGATAAGAGGTACAGTAGACCAGGGGTCAGAGGTACAGTAGACCAGGGGTCAGAGGTACAGTAGACCAGGGGTCTGCACAACACTTGGTACCGCAGGGACGCTCAACACAGCGCTGACTGCAACCATTTGTTTTCTCCCAAATAATTATGTTCACGCTGTCCTGTAAAGTCATTCTTGAGTTACTGAGTCATTTATGCTTGGCCATGTATTCTATCTAATACTAACATAAACGGTATAACTTGTATCAATCGTCAACATAAACAAACATTTTACCTCTTGAAACGTTTTTCAAGTCGACATTTGTTTTGTCTTCATCGATGAGGTTTAAAAGCGGTTGGGATCCAATGAATGTTGCATTACCGCCACCTACTAGACTGGAGAACAACTCCCTTTCACTTTGCTAGATTACATTTATTTTTTTACCAATGACCCTACCATCTAACACTACGCCCACAATAAATAAATAACCAAATCCCCTACCATCTAACACTACGCCCACAATAAATAAATAACCAAATCCCCTACCATCTAACACTACGCCCACAATAAATAAATAACCAAATACCCTACCATCTAACACTACGCCCACAATAAATAAATAACCAAATACCCTACCATCTAACACTACGCCCACAATAAATAAATAACCAAATACCCTACCATCTAACACTACGCCCACAATAAATAAATAACCAAATACCCTACCATCTAACACTACGCCCACAATAAATAAATAACCAAATACCCTACCATCTAACACTACGCCCACAATAAATAAATAACCAAATACCCTGCCATCTAACACTACACCTACAATAAATAAATAACCAAATCCCCTACCATCTAACACTACGCCCACAATAAATAAATAACCAAATACCCTACCATCTAACACTACGCCCACAATAAATAAATAACCAAATAACCTGCCATCTAACACTACACCTACAATAAATACATAACCAAATCCCCTACCATCTAACACTACACCTACAATAAATAAATAACCAAATCCCCTACCATCTAACACTACGCCCACAATAAATAAATAACCAAATCCCCTACCATCTAACACTACACCTACAATAAATAAATAACCAAATCCCCTGCCATCTAACACTACGCCTACAATAAATAAATAACCAAATCCCCTACAATCTAACACTACACCCACAATAAATAAATAACCAAATCCCCTACAATCTAACACTACACCCACAATAAATAAATAACCAAATACCCTACCATCTAACACTACACCTACAATAAATAAATAACCAAATCCCCTACCATCTAACACTACGCCCACAATAAATAAATAACCAAAAACCCTACCATCTAACACTACGCCCACAATAAATAAATAACCAAATACCCTACCATCTAACACTACGCCCACAATAAATAAATAACCAAATACCCTACCATCTAACACTACGCCCACAATAAATAAATAACCAAATCCCCTACCATCTAACACTACGACCACAATAAATAAATAACCAAATCCCCTACCATCTAACACTACGCCCACAATAAATAAATAACCAAATACCCTACCATCTAACACTACACCTACAATAAATAAATAACCAAATCCCCTACCATCTAACACTACACCCACAATAAATAAATAAATAACCAAATCCCCTACCATCTAACACTACACCTACAATAAATTAATAAATAATAACAATAAAAGAACACCACCCTACTCCACTATTTAAATCTATTTAGTCCTACCTCAGGTCAGCAACCTGAAAGGATGGGACACCACCACTTAACACACCCTGTAAGTCTCGCAAACCAAATACCCTGCCATCTAACACTACTCTTACAATAAATAAATAACCAAATACCCTGCCATCGAAATACCCTGCCATCCTCTCGCACACCCAAATAACTCTGCAGCTGCCACCACCACCTTAATTGTCTGCGACTTACGTTCTATCCCTGCAGTTCAGTTGATAACCATTGAAAGGAACGCTAAGAAGACAATCTTACTGAAACACACATCACTTGTTGGTTGATATCTCTGTAGTGATACAAATCTGCTACTCAACAGTGATCCTCTCAGGATCCTTCACCCTTTGACCCGTCCTCCTCTACTTTCTTCACTGCCTCAGCATATGACAACTTCTGCGCTACTCTAAAACCCTGGAAACGTCAAACTGCCTCTCTCGCACCGGACAGTTCAAATCCCCCAAGGAGGAGGAATCATCCCTTCCCCTGGCGCTTGAGGGCGCCAGATTACCCTACATCACACACTCCTGCCGTCTATCACTCACACCTGCCCTCCCTCGTCACTCGCATCAGCGCTATTGGACTCACCTGGACTCACTTATCACTGTTAATTTCCTCCCCTATATTTGTCAGTCCCCCAGCTCTGTTCTCCGCTGCTGCATTGATTGTTTTTTTTTTGGCTGTGTTCTTTTTGCTGACGCTGTTCCTGTCTCGTGCCTTATCAGTTTTTTTTATTAAATGTTTACTCCCCGTACCTGCGTCGTCTCTCCAGCTTTATCCACATGTGACCAGGTTCAAGGTCCACTGCAGTGGGATCAGAGGTTGGATACTATAATCCCTTGTCATTCTGCCTTTGTTTCCCTCAACACTAGCTGCCCTGGCTACTGCTGCCTCTTGACCTCTCTGTCTGATCTGATTCTCACCTTAAAGGGGAAGTGTTTCCATTCCTCTTCAATACACTGTGATATTTTTGTGGACAGGGATTCATATAGCATCATTAAAAGGCAGCTTTAACTATCCAATACCGATTTAATGTATGTTAACCTGCGAAATTGTTCGCTATTTTAAAACAAAAGGGAATAGATACCGGATCATACTGGATAATTTATTTGACTTATTTTACCAGGTTAGTAAAAAATCTAATTGATTGTTCGTCTCAATGAAACTAACCTAGTCAATTAAAAAAGATTGTTAATCTCAATGAAAATATACTGGTAACGTAAAATAGATTCCTAATATCAATGAGACTAACCTGGTAACATACAATGAGGGAAAAAAGTATTTGATCCCCTGCTGATTTTGTACGTTTGCCCACTGACAAAGAAATGATAATTCTATACTTTTAATGGTAGGTTTATTTGAGACAGGTACATTAATGGTAGGTTTATTTGAGACAGAATAACAACAAAAAAATCCAGAAAAACGCATGTGAAAAATGTTATAAATTGATTTGCATTTTAATGAGGGAAATAAGTATTTGACCCCTTCTCAATCAGAAAGATTTCTGGCTCCCAGGTATCTTTTATACAGGTAACGAGATGAGATTAGGAGCACACTCTTAAAGGGAGTGCTCCTAATCTCAGTTTGTTACCTGTATAAAAGACACAAGTCCACAGAAGCAATCAAACAATCAGGTTCTCCACCATGGCCAAGACCAAAGAGCTCTCCAAGGATGTCAGGGACAAGATTGTAGACCTACACAAGGCTGGAATGGGCTACAAGACCATCGCCAAGCAGCTTGGTGAGAAGGTGACAACAGTTGGTGTGATTATTCGCAAATGGAAGAAACACAAAAGAACTGTCAATCTCCCTCGGCCTGGGGCTTCATGCAAGATCTCACCTCGTGGAGTTGCAATGATCATGAGAACGGTGAGGAATCATCCCAGAACTACACGGGAGGATCTTGTCAATGATCTCAAGGCAGCTGGGACCATAGTCACCAAGAAAAAAATTGGTAACACACTACGCCGTGAAGGACTGAAATCCTGCAGCGCCCGCAAGGTCCCCCTGCTCAAGAAAGAACATATACATGCCCGTCTGAAGTTTGCCAATGAACATCGGAATCGAAATCGGAATGATTCAGAGGACAACTGGGTGAAAGTGTGGTCAGATGAGACCAAAATGGAGCTCTTTGGCATCAACTCAACTCGCCGTGTTTGGAGGAGAAGGAATGCTGCCTATGACCCCAAGAACACCATCCCCACCGTCAAACATGGAGGTGGAAACATTATGCTTTGGGGGGGGTTTTCTGCTAAGGGGACAGGACAACTTCACCGCATCAAAAGGACGATGGACGGGGCCATGAACCGTCAAATCTTGGGTGAGAACCTCCTTTCCTCAGCCAGGGCATTGAAAATGAGTCGTGGATGGGTATTCCAGCATGACAATGACCCAAAAGGTAACAAAGGAGTGGCTCTAGAAGAACCACATTAAGGTCCTGGAGTGGCCTAGCCAGTCTCCAGACCTTAATCCCATATAAATTCTGTGGAGGGAGCTGAAGGTTTGAGTTGCCAAATGTCAGCCTCAAAACCTTAATGACTTGGAGAAGATCTGCAAAGAGGAGTGGGACAAAATCCCTCCTGAGATGTGTGCAAACCTGGTGGCCAACTACAAGAAACGTCGGACCTCTGTGATTGCCAACAAGGGTTTTGCCACCAAGTACAAAGTCATGTTTTGCAGAGGGGTCAAATACTTATTTCCCTCATTAAAATGCAAATAAATTCATAAAAAAATTTCACATGCGTTTTTCTGGATTTTTTTGTTGTTATTCTGTCTCTCACTGTTCAAATAAACCTACCATTAAAATTATAGACTGATCATTTCTTTGTCAGTGGGAAAACGTACAAAAATCAGCAGGGGATCAAATACTTTTTTCCCCTCACTGTAAAATAGATTGTTAATCTCAATGAAACGAACCTGGTCAAATAAAGTAAAAATAAATAAAAGTAAGATCCAGTATGAGAAACAACCAATCAAATTGGAGAACAACCTTGAAATAGACAATGTCAATAGGGGATATTCATTCAAATGAAAATAGTGAACTTTGCAAACGAAAGAGAAAACTTTCAACTAAGTCAGAGCTGAGACTTGAGTCAGAGCTGAGGCTTGAGTCAGAGCTGAGGCTCGGCAGGCTGATAGATTTATTAGTCTGTGTCTAGATGCTTACCTGCTGTCACACCCTGATCTTTCCCTTGTCTATGTGCTTTTCTCCACCCCCCCCCTCCAGGTGTCACCCATCTTCCCCATTATCCCCAGTGTCTTTATACCTGTGGGATAACTGTCTGTTCAGGGGCAGTTCGGGGGAATTGAACTTGCAACCTTTCGGTTACTAGTCCAACGCTCTAACCACTAGGCTACCCTGCCGCCCCATGGTCTGAATACTTATGTAAAGAAGTTATTTCTGCTTTTAAAAAAAGTATTATTTCGCGTATTTTCACTTTGTCATAATAGGGTTTTGTGTGTAGATTTATGAGGCAAAAAAAAGGCTGTAACTTAACAAAGTTTAGAAAAAGGGGTCTGAATACTTTCCCGAATGCACTGCATACTCACATATACACAACACAGCATACTTCTATCTGTTTGCTGTTGTCGCTGTCACATTTTTATCTGTAAAGTATCTGATAAAACATGCATGCACACGTACAAAATCACGGTCGGAATCGGGAGAAGTTCTTTACAGGCAGACAGGCAAGGTTGGCAATCGTATTGGTTTCTCCCACTTTCATCTGTGTTGAAGAATGAAAGTAGAGCGGGAAGCTAGATTGGACCAGACAGGTAGGGAAAGGCCAGACACATTTAACGCGACGTTCATAACCAAGTGGGACGGTGATCGTCACCAGTTGTGAAGTCGTAAATACCAGTTGGATGCATTAGCTTCGCTTTTGAACTCAGCGAGAAACGCCGATTGGCTAATGGCAAAACAAGCCCCCCCAGACCTTCTTTACAATATAATTCATATGAACAGTACAAGGTAGCTGCAGTTTTGACTGAGTTTACAACCTCCCCAAGGCCAGGAGTTGTTCCAAGAGTTTAAAACTGTGTGACCTGATTAGAAGAACTGTATGACGGGACCAGAGTTAACGTTTTAATACTGGCATTTTACAACAGATGAAGCATGCCATATTATCAAGGCACAAGGCGAGACTCAGATGCAGACACAGGAGGCAGATGGTTGGAGTCTTACAATGTTTATTCCTCCAAAGGGGTAGGCAAGAGAATGGTCATGGACAGGCAAAAAGGTCACAACCAGATCAGAGTCCAGGAGGTACAGAGTGGCGGGCAGGACAGGCAGAATGGTCAGGCAGGCGGGTACAGAGTCCAGAAACTGGCAAGGGTCCAAACCGGGAGGACTAGAAAAATGAGAACGCAAAAAGCAGGAGAACAGGTAAAACCGCTGTTTGACTTGGAAACACAAAAGACGAACTAGGACAGAGAGACAGGAAACACAGGGATAAATACACTGGGGAAAATAAGCGACACCTAGAGGGGGTGGAGACAACCACAGGAACAGGTGAACCAGATCAGGGCGTGACACATATCGTTTAAGTTCAGAAGTTTTACCTGGTTAGCGTACCAGATCTTGCCACAGCACTCTGGGACCTGTGGTGCCAACGTCCCTACCCTGCCGTTCGCTACGATAGTTCCGGCTCCATACAACAGCAGTAGCATTACTTCACACAAAGTTAGACTGGGTAACAAAGCAGTACAGTGTTATCCGGTATGTACATCAATCAATGTTTATTTCCATATTCCATTTGCATCAACAAAAAACATTTTCAGTAATATTTTTCAGTAATCTCTAATACCCTACTATAATATCAACAAGTGGCCGAATCCATTTAAACAAGACAAACATTTTGCTGCCGTTGTTGAGAAAAGAACCAACCGGTTGTCTCGGTTAGGAAACAACAGTTTGGACCAGGGTTCCAGTGACATTGGACAGAACCATAATAAATCAAGTTCAGTACCATGATTCATTAAACAGGTTGGGAACAACGTATACAGAAAAAAATAAAAATAACCTAAGCTAGGGTTGTTGTACAGTTGATAGAAAATCCAGAAACATACATAGAAAACACCCTGTTTGTCAGTCAGTAGAATGGATTTTTTTTTCTTCTTTTTCTCAGCCTTTGAAGTAAAACTGCACTGTTACTAACTCAACACAAACCTAATAGACAGTAAAGTACATACTGAGATATGATCTATAGATTATATTTCTATGACCACCACACTCGGTTCTGGACAAAGGCTTTTACATTAGCCCTGTAAAGCCACCGAGTACTGTAGCAGGCTTTTAGAATCCAACCCTGTATGATATGAGCTCTGGGACTGACTGGCTCCCATCACAGTAGGTTGTCTCACTAGCCTGAGAAGAAGCAGAGTCAAATTAATAGCGATACTGCATGTTTTAACCTGTGTGTGTGTGTCTGTGTGTGTGTGTGTGTCTGTGTGTGTGTGAGTTATATTGCTGTTGTGTAACATATTTTGTGGGAGAATGGTGACTGTATGGTCATGGTAACAATCCTTCTGTGGTTCAAGGCAGGGTGGCCATAGGTGGACATAGGTGGCCATAGGTGGACATCGGTGGACATAGGTGGACATTGGTGGACATTTGAGCATTTGTTGAGGGAGGGTGAGTGATTGTTGTGGCCATAACAATCATTTTGACTTGTGTATTATTTGAAAATACAAACATAACACTTTAGAAACTGAAAAATAAACAGTGGTATTGTCATGTCACTTTTTGACCAGTGAGGATTTGTCAGTGGTACGTGTACATTTATTGACTTGTACAACAACAATAACAACAACAGTAACACAATATCATAGAACAAGTGGATGGCTACCACCATCCACTAGAGGACAAGATGGGTTACATTAAAGGTCATCAAGAGCAATACAAGTTAAACAAAAGCATATAAATATATTTGCTTCAAATTCATACCGGTCTGGATTCCTTATATGTGACATAGAAGGCCTGTATACTATAGGTGCCAATGACGACTGACACTGCAAGGCTGTTGACGGTAGGCTACTACTAGACAGGATCCAAAACGCAACGCACCCGAACGAGGGATACCTCTGCTCTGTATTGGCAGTCGTGTTTAAATAGACCAGACTCTAACTCGAGTCTTCTAGCTAGTCATACTCTTATTCAACACCTGGAAACTTCTGAAGCATCCTTTCAACATCACAGTGTTAAAAAAAAAAAAAGAGTACCAGTCCGGAGACCAAAACGGAAACACACTCCCAGCCATCCATAATAACATGTAATGATACACTCCTCCGACCGAGGGCTTAATTCGTGTTGAATTGCTTCGGCAGAAGAAAGTGTAAGAGTTTTGTCTTTACATAGACAGCAGACGATTCCCAGAGAAGAACCTACAAACAACAACAAAACAAAACAAAACGGAAAAAAAGAAAATATCAGAATTCTGTCATAAGAACCAGAAACTCAGTTGACAATGAAAGACGCCTATCGATGACCATACCGAAAGAGTTGGTTTCACCTAATCTCATCTACAGTAAACATAATTATTACCACACAGAATAACTCTTTGCTAGTTTAAAATAAGGGGCTTGGCCAGTATTGATTATATGGCACGTGAATAATAATATTTTATAAATATAAACACAATCAATCACTAACCACTATCACCACGGCACCACAGCCAACACACACCACTATCACCACAGCCCCTCAGCCAGCACAGACCACTATCACCACGGCCCCTCAGCCAACACAGACCACTATCACCACGGCACCACAGCCAACACACACCACTATCACCACAGCCCCTCAGCCAGCACAGACCACTATCACCACGGCCCCTCAGCCAACACAGACCACTATCACCACGGCACCACAGCCAACACACACCACTATCACCACAGCCCCTCAGCCAGCACAGACCACTATCACCACAGCCCCTCAGCCAGCACAGACCACTATCACCACGGCCCCTCAGCCAACACAGACCACTATCACCACGGCCCCTCAGCCAACACAGACCACTATCACCACGGCACCACAGCCAACAAATACTTATTACCGTTCACACGTTACACATACATCTATTCTCTGTGTTCATCCATTTCCATCAGGTGGCTGAAATGTTTTTAGCTAACTGTAAGTAGCAGCGCCCAACAGAATGAAATGAGTGTTGTTGTTCAGAACGTGTGGAGTGATACGTGTCATTGAAAGACTTGTGTTTTTTTTATTGTTGTTGTTGTTTAGACCCCAGAGATCTGAAGGAATACGATTAGCATCATGAGTGTAATTTTGGGAAAAGAAAGTGTTGATGCGGCAATGATATGTGTTCAGAAAACTAAATGAGAGTTATAAAGAAGGCTAAAATGTTTGGCTTCATAGCAATACAGGTATACATTTTTATTTATATATATATATTTTTTTTTTCATATTTCCAAAAATACTATTTTTTTTTAAATCATACTTGCTTTTGTTGGCTTATATTATTAAATACACATTTTGTTTAGTATTTCTTAAAGTAGCATGCTGCTTTTTGATATGGCAGTTGTATGTTATCAGTAGTCATCTCTCTCTCTCTCTCTCTCTCTCTCTCTCTCTCTCTCTCTCTCTCTCTCTCTCTCTTTGATATAGCAGTTGTATGTTATCAGTAGTCATCTATTTTGTTTAATGCGGTCTTGTTGGTTTCATAACGTTAGAGTATCTACACAGCAAGATCTGGGTAGCCCACCCACACACACTGATGGACTGTCATCATCCACTCCCTGGGTTCCTCCGTCTTACCAACTTACATCCTGGTCTGTGTCCATCTCAGTGACCGCCCTCTGTCCAAGTCTTGTGACAATGATTGTACAGACGTCCTAGTAATTTCTCTCTCTCTCTCCCTTTCTCTCTCTCTCTCTCTCTCTCTCTATCGTTCTTGCTCTTTCTCTCTCTCTTCTCTGTAGAGTGATGGTCCATGTCCCAGCAAAACACCAGCAGTCGTGGCCCGCTGTCCTACTTTAAAGTTGATACCATTTCTTGTCCTTGTGTTTCAGCATTACCTGTAGAGGACAGATAGAACAAAGACAGAGACACAGGGGAAGTATAACTTTACAACACAGCCCTCTTAATTTACACGTTTCTCCAATACTGACTGGCTGGCTGACTGACGGGCTGGCTGACTGGCTGATCTGGCTGGCTGACTGACTGGCTGAACTGGCTGGCTGACTGGCTGGCTGAGCTAGCTGGCTGGCTGGCTGGCTGGCTGGCTGACTGGCTGACTGACCTAGCTGGCTGGCTGACTGACTGGCTGGCTGGCTGACTGGCTGATCTGTCTGGCTGACTGACTGGCTGAACTGGCTGGCTGACTGGCTGAACTGGCTGGCTGACTGGCTGAGCTGGCTGGCTGGCTGACTGGCTGACTAGCTGGCTGACCTAGCTGGCTGGCTGGCTGACTGGCCGAGCTGGCAGGCTGGCTGGCTGGCTGGCTGGCTGACTGGCTGACTGGCTGACTGAGCTGGCTGACTGGCTGGCTGGCTGAGCTGGCAGACTGGCTGGCTGACTGGCTGGCTGAGCCGTACCTGGTGGGCATGTGTGGAGAACGTCTCAGCGCTTTTCATCATGAGGGTGGTGCGTTCCTCCAGCTCTCCCAGTCTCTCTCCTCTCTGCTCCAGGGCGATGCGGGCTCGGGCCAGGTCCCCCACCACCCCGCCGGCTGCAGCCCTCACGTTCTCCAATCCCATTGGACCAGGGATGTGCTGGGCCAGGCTCCGAGAGGCCTTACCCGCTGCTGCCTCCCCAACTGCAGAGGAGAGGAGGGGGGATAGAAGAGAAGAGATATAGTTAGAGAGAGAGAGAGAGAGAGAGAGAGAGAGAGAGAGAGAGAGAGAGAGAGAGAGAGATCCCAGCTAATTATCCAAATCAAGAAAAGAGCCAATTTTACAATCACCTAAAAGAAAGCAATTCCTAAACCTTCCATCACCTACAGAGAGATTAACCTGGAGAAGAGTCCCCTAAGCAAGCTGGTCTGGGGCTCAGTTCACAAACACAAACAGACCCAACAGAGAACCATGACAGCAACACAATTAGACCCAACCAAATCATGAGAAAACAAAAAGATAATTACTTGACACATTGGAAAGAATATACCAAAAAACAGAGCAAACTAGAATGCTACTTGTCCCTAAACAGAGAGTACACAGTGGCAGAATACCTGACCGCTGTGACTGACCCAGAATGAAGGAAAGCTTTGACTATGTACAGATTCAGTGAGCATAGCCTTGCTATTGAGAAAGGCCGCCGTAGGCAGACCTGGCTCTCAAGAGAAGACAGGCTATGTGCACACTGCCCACAAAATGAGGTGGAAACTGAGTTGCACTTCCTAACCTCCTTCCTAATGTATGACTATATTAGAGACACATATTTCCCTCAGATTACACAGATCCACAAAGAATTCAAAAACAAATCCAATTTTGATAAACTACCATATCCATTGGGTGAAATAACACTGTGTGCAATCACAGCAGCAAGATTTGTGACCTGTTGCCACAAGAAAAGGGCAACCAGTGAAGAACAACCACCATTGTAAATATATAATTTATTTTCCCTTTTGTACTTTTACTATTTGCACATCGTTACAACACTGTATATAGACAAATTATAAACTGGGTGGTTTGAGCCCTGAACGCTGATTGGCTGAAAGCAGTGGTATATCAGACATCATACCATGGGTATGACAAAACATGTATATTTCCTGTTCTAATTACATTTGTAACCAGTTTAAAATAGCAAAAAGGTTTGTTATATATGTCCAACACACCACGGCAAAGGGTTGTATCCAGGCACACCGTGTTGCGTCGTGAGTAAGAAAAGCACTTGGCCGTGGTATATTGCCCATATACCACACCCCCTCGTGCCTTATTGCTTAACTATGACATTTGAAATGTCTTTATTCCATTATAACTTTTGTAAGTGTAATGTTTACTGTTATCTTTTTCTTGTTTATTTCAATTCTGTTTATTATCGATTTCACTTGCTTTGGCAATGTAAACATATGTTTCCCATGCCCTTAAATTGAAATGTTATTGAGAGAGAGAGAGAGAGAGAGAGAGAGAGAGAGAGAGAGAGAGGGAGAGAGAAAGAGAGAGAGAGAGGGGAGAGAGAAAGAGATGGGGAGAGAGAGAGTGAGATACAGAAAGAGTGAGAGAGGGTTAGTGAGAAATTGAGATATGGATTTTATTATTTCACCTCTATTTAACCAGGTAGGCCAGTTGAGAACAAGTTCTCATTTACAACTGCGACCTGGCCAAGATAAAGCACAGCAGTTCGACACATATAACAACACAGAGTTACACATGGAATAAACAAACATAGAGTCAATAATACAGTAGAAAAAGTCTGTATTCAGCCTGTGCAAATGAGGTAAGATAAGGGCTCTCAAGAAAATAAATAGGCAATAAATAGGCCATAGTGGCGAGGTAATTACGATATAGCAATTAAACACTGGAGTGATAGATGTGCAGCAGATGAGTGTGCGAGTAGAGATACTGGGGTGCAAAGGAGCAAAATAAATAAATAAATACAGTATGGGGATGAGGTAGTTGGATGGGCTATTTACAGATGGGCTGTGTACAGGTGCAATGATCTGTGAGCTGCTCTGACAGCTGGTGCTTGAAGTTGGTGAGGGAGATATGAGTCTCCAGCTTCAGTGATTTTTGCAGTTCGATCCAGTCATTTGCAGCAGAGAACTGGAAGGAAAGGCAGCCATAGGAGGAATTGGCTTTGGGGGTGACCAGTGAAATATACCTGCTGGAGCACGTGCTGCGGGTGGGTGCTGCTTTGGTGACCAGTGAGCTGAGATAAGGCGGGGCTTTACCTAGCAAAGACTTGTAGATGACCTGGAGCCAGTGGGTTTGGCGACTAGTATGAAGCGAGGGCCAGCCAACGAGAGCAAACAGGTTGCAGTGGTGGGTAGTATATGGGGCTTTGGTGACAAAACGGATGGCATTGTGATAGACTGCATCCAAATTGTTGAGTAGAGTGTTGGAGGCTATTTTGTAAATGACATCGCCGAAGTCGAGGATCGGTAGGATGGTCAGTTTTACGAGGGTATGTTTGGCAGCATGAGTGAAGAATGCTTTGTTGCGAAATAGGAAGTTGATTCTAGATTTAATATTGGATTGCAGATGCTTAATGTGGGTCTGGAAGGAGAGTTTACAGTCTAACCATACACCTAGGTATTTTTAGTTGTCCACATATTCTAAGTCAGAACCGTCCAGAGTAGTGATGCTGGACGGGCGGGCAGGTGCGGGCAGCGATCGGTTGAAGTGCATGCATTTAGTTTTACTTGCATTTAAGAGCAGTTGGAGGCCACGGAAGGATAATTGTATGGCATTGAAGCTCGTCTGGAGGTTAGTTGACCTCTACAGGCTAGAGAGCAGTGTTCGGAAGTACGGAGAGACTGACGTACCCAAAGTAAACTGCCTGTTACTCACGTCCAGAAGCTAGGATATGCATATAATAGTGGATAGAAAAACTCTATGTCTGTGGGTATAACAGAACTGATATGGCAGGCGAAAACCAGAGGAAAATTCATCCTGAAAATGTGTTTTTTTTATGTCACAGTTTTTCCATTGACTTGTGACCTATTGACTACAGAGGGAATTTGCTCCCTGATTGCAGCCTCAGTGCAGTGGGCAGCTGGGAGGAGGTGCTCTTATTCTCCATGGACGTTACAGTGTCCCAGAACTTTTTTGAGTTTGTGCTACAAGATGCAAATTTCTGTTTGAAAAAACTAGCCTTGGCTTTCCTAACTGCCTGTGTATATTGGTTCCAAACATTCCCTGAAAAGTTGCATATCACGGGGGCTGTTCGATGCTAATGCAGAATGCCATAGGATGTTTTTGTGCTGGTCAAGGGCAGTCAGGTCTGGAGTGAACCAAGGGCTATATCTGTTACTGGTTCTACATTTTTTGAATGGGGCATGCTTATTTAAGATGGTGAGGAAGGCACTTTTAAAGAATAACCAGGCATACTCTCCTGACGGGATGAGGTCAGTTTGGGTCTATCCTTCCAGGATACCCAGGCTAGGTCGATTAGAAAGGCCTGCTCGCTGAAGTGTTTTAGGGAGCGTTTGACAGTGATGAGGGGTGGTCGTTTGACCGCAGACCCATTACGGATGCAGGCAATGAGGCAGTGATCGCTGAGATCTTGGTTGAAGACAGCAGAGGTGTATTTGGAGGGCAAGTAGGTTAGGATAATATCTAAATCAAATCAAATCAAAGGTGTATTTGAGAGGTGTATTTGGAGGGCAAGTAGGTTAGGATGATATCTATGAGGGTACCCGTGTTTACAGATTTGGAGTTGTACCTGGTAGGTTCATTGATAATTTGTGTGAGATTGAGGGCATCAAGCTTAGATTGTAGGATGGCCGGGGTGTTAAGCATGTCCCAGTTTAGGTCACCTAGCAGCACGAGCTCTGAAGATAGATGGGGGGCAATCAGTTCACATATGGTGTCCAGAGCACAGCTGGGGGCAGAGAGTGGTCTATAGCAAGCGACAACGGTGAGAGACTTTGGAAAGGTGGATTTTTTTAAGTAGAAGCTCGAATTGTTTGGGTACAGACCTGGATAGTAAGACAGAGCTCTGCAGGCTATCTCTGCAGTAGATTGCCACTCTGCCCCCTTTGGCAGTTCTATCTTGTCGGAAAATGTTATAGTTAGGGAGGGAAATGTCTTCCTAAGCCAGGATTCAGACACGGCTAGGACATCCGGGTTGGCAGAGTGTGCTAAAGCAGTGAATAAAACAATCTTAGGGAGGAGGCTTCTAATGTTAACATGCCTGAAACCAAGGCTTTAACGGTTACAGAAGTCAACAAATGAGAGCGCCTGGGAGATGGGAGTGGTGCTAGGCACTGCAGGGCCTGGATTAACCTCCACAACACCAGAGGAACAGAGGAGGAGTAGGATAAGGGTACGGCTAAAGGCTATAAGAACTGGTCGTCTAGTACGTTCGGAACAGATAGTAAAAGGAGCATCTTTCTGGCACGTATAAAAGATTCAAGGCATAATGTACAGACAAAGGTATGGTAGGATGTGAATACCGAGGAGGTAAACCTAGGCATAGAGTGACAATGAGAGAGATATTGTCTCTAGAAACATAATTAAAACCAGGTGATGTCACCGCATGTGTGGGAGGTGGAACTGAAAGGTTAGCTAAGGCATATTGAGCAGGGATAGAGGCCCTACAGTGAAATAAGACAATAATCACTAACCAGAACAGCAATGGACAAGGCATATTGACATTAGGGAGAGGCATGCGTAGCCGAGTGGGGGTCCAGAGAGTAGTTAAGCAGGATGGAGACACGGCGATTCAGACAGCTAGCGGGCCGGGGCTAGCAAGCTAGCAGAAGGGCCTTAGAGGGACGTCGCGACAAAAGAAGTCTGTTGTAGCCTCCTCGTGCGGAGCCACCTCGTGCGGTTCCGTCGGCAGACCAGCCGTGGTGGATTAGTAGGGTTCCGTGTAGTAAGGGAGCGGAGTAAAATTGGCAAAATAGGTATAGTGGCCCAAAAAAATTGGCCGATGGACCTATTCAACTAACAGTCCGATGTTGTAACGCCCAGGCCTGAGATGACAGGCTGGAGCGTTTTGGTTTCGTTTTGGTGTAGGGTTTGTGTGTTCTAGGGTGTCTATTTCTATGTTGGGATGATGGTTCCCAATTAGAGGCAGCTAAGTCTCGTTACCTCTAATTGGTAACCATATATATGTTTGGGAGTTGCACTTTAGTTTCGTGGGTTATTGTTTATGTTAGGGTTAGCGTGTTCTGCCATTCGTGTATAGTTTAGGTTCTGCCATTAGTGTATAGTTTAGGTTCTGCCATTCGTGTATAGTTTAGGTTCTGAATTTCATGTTTAGTTAGGTCTCGCCAGTCGTGGTTAGTTAGGTTTCGCCAGTCGTGGTTAGGTTTAGATCTCTGTGTTGAGTTTAGGATTTAGCGTTAGGGTTCACGTCTTGTTCATCGTTTTCTTGTTTTGTTCCGTCTTGTCCCGTCTTTGAATAAATATGTATTCTGGCTACATCGCTGCGTCTTGGTCTGTCCCGAGAGAAGAGAAACGTGACAGATGTGCTCTAGACAGCTAGCGGGCCGCGGCTAGCAGCCTAGCAGATGGGCATTCAGGGGACGTCGCGACGGAGGGGCCTGTTGGAAAAAGAAACTCGGGCAGATTTCGTCGGTAGTCCAGTCGTGATGGATTAGCAGGGCTTCGTGTAGTAAAAGGGGTTCCAGGCCAATTGGAAAAAGAGGTATTGTAGCCCAAGGAGTGGCTGATGGACCTCTTCAGGTAGCCGGGAGATGGTCCTAGCATGGGCTATCTCCAGGCTAATTGGTTCTTGCTTCGGGACAGAGACGTTAGCCAGGAGTAGCCACTCGGATAGCAGCTAGCTAGCTGTGATGATCCAGGTGAAAAGGTTCAGAGCTTGCGGTAGGAATCCGGGGATATGGAGAGAAAATAAGTCCGGTATGCTCTGGTTTGAAACGCGTTGTGCAAACTGGCGAGAGTTTTCCGAGCTAGAGGTTAGCTGATGACCGCTAGCAGTGGTTAGCTGACTACTAGCTAGTAGCTAGTTAGCTGGCTAGCTTCTGTTGGGGGATTCCAGTTCAAAAGTAAAGAAAAATACATTAGAAAATACCATACCACATTGGGTGAGGTGTGTTGCAGGAGAGTATTTTGAAGTTGAGGTTTAGCAAATATAAAAAAGATATGCGAAGAAAAAATATATTTAAAAAAAAGATATATAACAAAAGAAACAGATAGTAACACAGTCATACCAAAATAAGGCAACATCCTCACTGAGCTAAAGGATACAGCTGGCGCTTTCAAGGAGCGGGACTCTAGCCCAGACGGTTATACGAAATGCTACTATGCCCTCAGACGAACCATCAAACAGGCAAAGCATCAATACAGGACTAAGATTGAATCGCACTACACCGGCTCAAACGCTCGTCGGATGTGGCAGGGCTTGCAAACTATTACAGGCTACAAAGGGAAGCACAGCCGCGAGCTGCCCAGTGACATGAGCATACCAGACGAGCTAAATTACTTCTATGCTCGCTTTGAGGTAAGCAACACTGAAGCATGCATGAGAGCACCAGCTGTTCCGGACGACTGTGTGATCACGCTCTCCGTAGCCGATGTGAGTAAGACCTTTAAACAGGTCAACATTCACAAGGCCGCAGGGCCAGACGGATTACCAGGACGTGTGCTCTGAGCATGCGTGTCTTCACTGACATTTTCAACCTGTCCCTGACTGAGTTTGTAATATCAACGTGTCTCTCACCAAATGTCTCTCACAAACTGTCTCTCACTTACTATCTCTCACATAATCACTCACTGGTACACACAAATAATACACACTAAAACACAAAATCTAGAATGTGACCTACACAGCTCTTCTCTGTCGAAGGTCTGGGTATTGCCCCCGAAGAAGCCCTTGAGGAATCCTTTGTTCTGGGCCTCTGGCGCTTCAATAGGAGTGAACAGCTCCCCCAGCATGTCCTGAATCAACACACCACATTTATTAACACAGACAGACAGCAGTAACAACGTCATATTGAATCATCAGTTAGTGAGCTGATAACAACATTGAACCAATAACTAGATTACAGCCATGCCAAAATAAACACATAGTAACACAGTCATAACAAAATACACACATAGTAACACAGTCATACCAAAATATACACTTAGTAACAGCAGATTACACACAATAGAATTTGTTGGCATGTAGGGATCGCAAGTTGGTTAGAATAGATGATAAAATATGTTTAAATTGGTTTAAAATAGTACGTGAGGGGAAAAGTAATCTATGGTGAGCCAATTTGAAAAGGAGGCTCGCTGGTGTTTTACTGTGCCAGCAGACGGCAGTGTGGTTATGCAGCATGTTCAGTCGTGTTGCTGCTGGTAGAGAAGCTGCACGTCTGGAGCATACACACACAAGCACACACCAGCACACAAGCACACACCAGCACACACACACACCAGCACACACACACACCAGCACACACACACACACACACATACACACACACACACACACACACACACTCCACCATGGATTCAGCACAGTGGAGCTGAAACCACATATGACAAGTGTGACGTTTAATTTTAAGGGTCACTGTCACAACTGGGCTTTTACTAAAGGTATCAACTACGGCGTCCGTATAACGTTACTGGACCAGCGGCCCTGACAAATCAATGCGTTGTCATGGTTACAGTGCAATGGGATACCCAACACATGCACACACATACGTGCATTCGCATGGATTACTGCGTGCACCCACTCTGTTGAACACTTACACAAACAAACAAGTAGAGGGAAATTATGCTCCAATTCACTAACAAATAAGGTGTGTACAAACGATGTGTACAGACACACAAAACAGTCAGAGTGAAACAAAAAAGCACACATGTACACAGACAGACAGACAGACAGACAGACACAGATGGGTGCTGACCTGCAGGTTGTCCGTCATCTCTTGGCTGTATGCGATGCGCTGTATCTCTGAAGGAGAACTCAGGTACAGAGCCCGACCGCGTTGGTGAAGACGAAGGTGCGGGCGATACGCATGTCCGTCAGGGGAAGGTAGTTGGTATTCATCAGGAGTCTAAGACTGGGCAAACTGGGAGGAGACGACAACAGAAAAACGACAACGTTCTCAAAGGGTGGTAGTAGTAGTATAAGTGATCTCACGTGCCAGTGTGCATACTACAGAACTACAGGTATTTTTTTTCTGTCCACGTCTTCAAATGGGGTGTCGTCAAGGGTACACAACCAAGACAGCTTCATAACAGAGACAAACAGACTGTAAACCTGAGGGCCATGACGTGTCCGTTGGCGCAGAAGCAGGCCAGGCAGACGCTGTTGCAGACGGAGACGACGTCGGCCCGCAGGACGAAGGAAGACTCTGTGACGTTGTGTGAGAACAGGACAGCCTGGGTAGGCATGAGGATGACCTTGGCCTGTTTCTCAGAACAAACCACGGCCAGGTGACCTTCCCCACATGCCTCCTGGGAAGACAGTGGGGATAAGTTGACCAGTTTGCGCCTGCGGGGCTCATCAGGGTCCTCTGGGACATTGGGTTCCCGCCATACCTCGTAGGGACTCTGGATAAGAGTGCCCCCACAGTCCAGGAAGGAAAAGCATAGCACTGAGCCCTTCAGCATCAGGACGGTACCTAGGGGGAGACGTTGTTTTGGTAACAATTGACCTTCACTACATACCCATAATGCATTCATTACACATCTAGGACCCTGAACAGGTTCTACCCCTAAGCCATAAGACCGCTAAATAGTTCAATAGTTAACCAAATAGCTACCAGGACGATGTGTACTGACCCTTTATACACTAACTCTTTTGACTCATCACATACACTGCTGTTACTGTGTATTATCCATCCTGTTGCCTACTAATTTTATTCCAAGTTATATGTACATATTTACCTCAATTACCTCGTACCCCTGCACATTGTCTCGGTACTGGTACCCCGTGTATATAGCCAGGTTATTACCTGGTACCCCGTGTATAAAGCCAAGTTATTACCTGGTACCCCGTGTATATAGCCAGGTTATTACCTGGTACCCCGTGTATATAGCCAGGTTATTACCTGGTACCCCGTGTATAAAGCCAAGTTATTACCTGGTACCCCGTGTATATAGCCAAGTTATCGTTACTCATTGTGTATTTATTATTACTTTTCTATTATTTCTCAATTTTTTTCTCTCTGCATTGTTGGTGAAGCATTTCACAATTAGTTTACACCTGTTGTTTACAAAGCATCTCACAAATAACATTTTAATTTGATGTCTATAATAATTTCATGAACATGTAATAACAGATCTAGACCACATTATTGAAGGTTAATTAAATAGATCTATAGCTGATACACTATATATATGTTTAAAAAAGTATGTGGACACCTCTTCAAATTGGTGGATTGGGCTATTCAGCCATAGCCGTTGCTGACGAGATGTATAAAATCACACCGTCGAGTGCTAAAGCATGTAGCGCCTAAAACTTATTTGTCCTCCAGTTACAACGCTCACTACCGACTTCCAAACGGCCTCTGGAAGCAACGTCAGCACAAGAACTGTTCGTATGGCTCTTCATGAAATGGGTTTTCACAGACGGTCGAGCAGCCGTAAGCAAGCCTAAGATCACCATGCGCAATGCCATGCATCGGCTGGAGTGGTGTAAAGCTCGCTGCCATTGGACTCTGGAGCGGTGGAAACGCTGGAGTGATGAATCCCGCTTCACTATCTGGCAGTCCGACAAACAAATCTGTGGCGGATGCCAGGAGAACGCTACCTGCCCCAATGCATAGTGCCAACTCTACAGTTTGGTGGAGGAGGAGTAATGGCCAGGGGCTGTTTTTCATGGTTCGGGCCCCTTAGTTCCAGTGAAGGGAAATCTTAATGATACCACATACAATGACATTCTAGACCATTCTGTGCCTCTAACATTGTGGCAACAGTTTTGGGAAGGCCCTTTCCTGTTTCAGCATGACATGTCCCCTGTGCACAAAGCGAGGTCCATACAGAAATGGTTTATCGAGATCGGTGTGGGAACACTTGACTGGCCTGACATCAACCCCTTCGAAAACCTGTGGGATAATGAATTAGAACGCAGACTGCAAGCCAGGCCTAATCGCCCAACATCAGTGCCCGACCTCACTAATGCTCTTGTGGCAGAATTGAAGAAAGCACCCGCAGCAATGTTCCAACATCTAGTGGAAAGCCTTCCCAGAAAGGTGGAGGCTGTTATAGCAGCAAAGGGGGAAGACCAACTCCATATTAATGCCCATGATTTTGGAATGAGATGCTTGACGACCAGGTTTCCATCTATAACGCATTCAAGTGTGATGTCATGCAAGAGCTCATATTTTAGGTATCCTAATAGATGCACGCAAACAAATACATTGTAGTGTCATGATTATGGCTGTTCTCAAATGTGTAATAGATGTCTATATAGAGCTGTGGCCAAATATATTGGCACCTTGCATTTTCCTTAAATGATTCCCTATTTGTTCTCAAATAAGTTGAACAAATTTGGTAAAACTTGCCACTTGATTGTCAACATTGCAGAACCAATTTTATTTTCATAAACTTATGTTTTCAATTTTAATTTAGAAAATAAAGACAAATGGCATGGACAAAATTATTGACACCCTGGAGCTAGTACTTGGTTGCAGAGCGTTAATTTGGTTGTCATTCTTCATTTAGTCGTCAGTAAACAGAGCACTGCCAAAGAGCTTCAATTTTGTTTAATTGGTCCACAGAGGATATTGCCACAGGACTTAGGCTTGTTTAGCTGGGTTTTTGAGAAGTTCAATCAGGCGTTCTTATGTCTCCTTCAGCAGTGGGCTCTTCCAATGTTTACCCAACGACCAAATGAAGTGTTTGCTGCCTCTGGTACTAGGGTGCCATGATCAACCCAGTGGCCAAGGTTGTGGGTCTTCCAGTAGGACAACAACCCCCAACACACATCAGAAGCACCATGGAATGGTTCAAGAAGAGAAGCTGGACTGTTCTGGAGTGGCCAGCCAATAGTTCAGATCTGAGTCACATCCAAAAAAACCTACAGCGAGATCTGAAAACAGTGGAGGGCACTCCTCAAAACAATAAAGTATTTGAGCAGTTTCCCGCCGAAAAGTGGTCCAAATTGAAAGGTGCATCAAGCTCAGTCGGCTACAGCAAGTGTTTGGCGGCAGTTGTATTGGCCAAAGTCTGTGCAATCAAGTACTAGCTCCGGGGTGCCACTAATTTGGTCCATGCTACTGTTGAAAATCCAGTAGCAATGTGTGGAGATCAAAAGTATTTTGCTCCAATTAAAATTTATTTTACAATAAATTATTTAACTTCTTGGGGATGGGCGCGCATGAGGTGACCGTTTTGGAGAGCCTGGCGTGCCCAAAGTAAAATGCCTCCCATTCAGGCCCAGAAAATAGGATATGCATATATTTTTGATGAGTATGGAACACTTGTATATTGGTGGATGTTTAATAATTCAACTTTTGGATTTTGAATTTGCCGCTTTACATTTTACCTGCTGGTGTCGGGAGGAGCCCGCTAGCGCCCCAGTGATCCTTGAGAAGTTAAAGATTGATTGAAGAAAAGTGCCAATATATTTGGATACAACTACAGTATATGTCTTATGGATATGCAATGGAAGCATGATGGATATGCAGTCAAATTAAAATCGCTTCCGGAGGTTTTTATATCACCGCCGTTTTATATTCACTTTTGTTTCTGATCTTTCTGATCTAACTGGACTAATTTCAGTCGTTGAAATTGAACGAGACAGTATGAGTACAGAGAAGAATGAGACAGTAGGAGGACAGAATGAGATAGTAGGAGGACAGAGAACAATGAGACAGTAGGAGGACAGAATGAGATAGTAGGAGGACAGAGAACAATGAGACAGTAGGAGGACAGAATGAGATAGTAGGAGGACAGAGAAGAATGAGACAGTAGAAGGACAGAATGAGACAGTATGAGGACAGAGAAGAATGAGACAGTAGGAGGACAGAGAAGAATGAGACAGTAGGAGGACAGAGAAGAATGAGACAGTAGGAGGACAGAGAAGAATGAGACAGTAGGAGCACAGAAAACAATACACGCCAGTAAATTCCATTATCACACCTCCATTTGAATAACCTCAGCACCCCACAATGTGAGTCAGTCAGTCCATTAATATCATGTCTAATGTCATTGCTCAGACAACGAAATAAAGTAGGCTAAGGCAGGCCAAGGCCGTTCTTCCCCCAGAGAAGGCTCACCGCTGGGCCCCATGGTGACAGGCTCCTCCAGCCTCTCCATCTCTGTGGGGATGGATATGGGCAGTAGGAGGACCACGCCCAGGCTGGTGCCCACCCACAGGCAGGCGGTGGGCAGGGAGTCACCTTTACGACCGTAGGACTCGCCAAACTGCAGCGTGGTCACCGCTTCCTTGGTGTCACGGTCGATACTGGTCACACTGGAGCTCCGCGAGCGGCTGAACGAATTCTCTCTGCTTTCTGCTTTACAGGAGACACACAGACATAATGAGACAGAGAGACAGAGAGAGGAAGAGGAGGAGGGGGAGAGAGAGAGCGAGAGAGAGAAAAGGGGGAGAGACAACGAGCAGTCAAGTGATCGTGACAGTTTGAGCTGGAATGGAATCAAACCAATATTCACACACAAACAGACACACACACACCCATACACACACACCCATACACACACACTCCAATACACACACACACACACACACACATACACACACACACACACACACACACACACACACACACACACACACACCCATACACACACACACACACACCCATACACACACACACCCATACACACACACACACACACTAGGAAAAATGAAGGCATAGCTGTAGTGCTTAGTTACAGTTGAATCCATGGAGACAGAAGACAAGTCATGTGATCATGTGATTGTGGCCCAATGAGAGCAAACACACAGAACCAAACCATGATTGTGTCCCATTTTATGTTCCCTCACTCACAGCAGGTTCAATAAAAAAACGTTATGTGCATACACACACACACACGCACACGCACGCACACACAAAGCACAGGTGCACACACATACACACACAGACAAAACAGGAGCACTCACATACACACAAACACACACATCACATCAAACACACAAATGATGTTGTCCCGTTACCTTGCTACCCATTCAGATCGTCCATTACATATTCATAGTATCAGCCTCCACCATTAAAGTATTTATGTATTGCTCAACAATTACTCCTGTACTTCTCAATGACTTGACTAAGTGCTGTCTGCTGCCTGCTCCCTGCTGCCTGGGCTTGTGATCCAGACGCTGCAGACTTAACAACAGTGAGTGATGTCTTCATCGCCCAAGGTTCATTCTTAATATTTTCATTCAAATAACAAATAGAACAGATTGGAAACGTCTCTAAACATACTGAAGACGCTGCCCAATAAAATACAGAAAAATGAAAATAACACCCCAAAAAATCTTTATACTAGCATGTCTTGGATTATCAGGTGAACAAACAACACGGATCTCACAGACATTATACAACCACAGGATACAGACACACTATGTCCTCGACTGTGTATGGCATGCAGACATTACTATAGTATACTACTACGCAGACATATACAGGAAAGCTGTACCTTGGACACAGCACGACTAAAAGCCGTGGATAGATACAGGACAGTGTATACCTACAGTACATAGCCGTGTTCAGCCTGCCAACCCCAGGATAAGAACAACAAGTGTGTCTCTGAACATCTTTAGACAGGACTTGGAGGGGGACAGAGCAACGTGGAGACACCGGAAGGACGGACTGACGTGCTGACTGACGAACGGAGCGGGACATACATGGTTGTGTCGTCCACCTTAACTCTCTCGCTCCAGTTGCATTGTGGGAGTACATACTGACTCCATGTAACTGCTGAAGCCCTCTTGGATACACCTAGTCCCCCATCACAACACCAACACCAACCAAGCCAGACAGAGAAAGCAGCCTCCAGACAACCATATGCCAGACAACCGGCCAACTAGACAACCAGCCTCCCAGACAACCAACAAGCCAGCCTGACAACCAGCCAGCCAGACAACCAGCCAGCCAGCTAGCCAGACAACCAGCCGCCAGACAACCAGCCATCCAGACAGCCAGCCAGCCAGACAACCAAACAGACAGCCAGCCAGACAACCAGCCAGCCAGACAACAAGCCGCCAGCCAACCAGCCAGCCTGACAACCAGCCAGACAACCAGCCAGCCAGCCTGACAACCAGCCAGCCAGACAACCAGCCTCCCAGACAACCAGCCAGCCAGCCAGACAACCAGCCAGCCAGCCTGACAACCAGCCAGCCAGACAACCAGCCAGCCATGCCTGACAACCAGCCAGCCAGCCAACCAGCCAGCCAACTAGCCAGCCAGCCTGACAACCAGCCAGCCAGACAACCAGCCTCCCAGACAACCAGCCAGCCAGCCTGACAACCAGCCGGCCAGACAACCAGCCAGCCAGCCAGCCAGAAAACCAGCCGCCAGACAACCAGCCAGCCTGACAACCAGCCAGCCAGACAACCAGCCAGCCAGACAACCAGCCAGCCAGCTGCCAGACAACGAGCCAGCCAGACAACCAG
The DNA here is from genome assembly GCA_030435695.1 of Brachymystax lenok tsinlingensis. Taxonomy (NCBI): domain Eukaryota; kingdom Metazoa; phylum Chordata; class Actinopteri; order Salmoniformes; family Salmonidae; genus Brachymystax; species Brachymystax lenok. The sequence continues at coordinate 5,150,066 of CM059781.1, read as the reverse complement.
CCCCCAGACTACAAGCCAGCCTAACAACCAGCCAGCCAGCCAGACAACCAGCCAGCCAGACACCTTGCAATACCAGAGAAAACCAGAAAGGTAGAGAAAATATATAACTCAGCAAGGAGAGCAGTGGTAGAATAAACTCAAAGCCAGAAAGAGATGCTGTAACTTATTTTCTCACAGAAAAAACAACATGGCTGCCTAACCCCCATTCTTCTATTAAGATAAAATAATATTTGTTGTTGTTGTTGCCATTTTACATGTTGCATATTCCCTGAGAAAGATACACCCCCCAAGATAGACACCCCCGCCCCCCTCCTCGAGATAGACCCCCGAGATAGACACCCCCGCCTCCCGAGATAGACACCCCGCCTCTCCCGAGATAGACCCCGAGATAGAGACCCCGCCCCCGAGATAGACCCCCGACCCCCGAGATAGATATAGACCCCCGAGATAGAGACCCCCGCCCCCGAGATAGACCCCCGACCCCCGAGATAGATATAGACCCCGAGATAGAGACCCCGCCTCTGAGATAGACGCCCGACCCCGAGATAGATATAGACCCCCAAGATAGACACTCCCCGAGATAGAGATCCCCCTGAGATAGTCCCCCTCCCAGTAGACCCCCGAGATAGAGACCCCCGAGATAGACTCCCGAGATAGACCCACCCCGAGATAGACACTTCCCCGAGATAGACACCCCCGAGATAGACACCCGAGATAGACACCCCCGAGATAGACACCCCGAGATAGAGACTCCCCCAAAACAAAGCCACTTTCTGTGTTTCTACAGCTGGATATTCCTACATCCTCAGAACACACAAGACAAGTGGAACATGTTTCTATGACTAATGAATATGGTGATGAACTGTAATACATCCCTCTGCACTACAGCTGTTCCATGTTCAGGGCCATGCTATGCTGCATTATGACGCTGCCTGCTTGCATTGCCACTGGGATCACAATTGCTTTTGTTGTCTGGGCTGTGGCCAGAGTGGCATCTAATTTCTGCTCTGTGTTTCTGTGCTGTGTTTGTGAATGACAGAGCCTGTGGGGTGTTAGCTAATGAAAGTCACTCACAGTGGCACTCTGACAGGACACTGGCACCCCCAAGGAGGCCAAGCAGGGATTAATTAGGAAGAAGGAGAGGAAGAGGAGCGAGGAAGAGATGGAGGGAGGGGAGGAGGAGAGAGGAAGAGATGGAGGGAGGGCAATGCATCAGCGACGCAGACATATACAGACATTACAGTGGAGAGACGAGGACAAACAGACATTACAGTGGAGAGACGAGGACAGACAGACATTACAGTGGAGAGACGAGGACAGACAGACATTACAGTGGAGAGACGAGGACAGACAGACATTACAGTGGAGAGACGAGGACAGACAGACATTACAGTGGAGAGACGAGGACAGACATACATTATAGTGGAGTGAAGAGGACAGACAGACATTACAGTGGAGAGATGAGTAGTTTCATATAATAACTAGGATAAGCACTAGGAAGTAGTTTCATATAATAACTAGGATAAGCACTAGGAAGTAGTTTCATATAATAACTAGGATAAGCACTAGGAAGTAGTTTCATATAATAACTAGGATAAGCACTAGGAAGTAGTTTCATATAATAACTAGGATAAGCACTAGGAAGTAGTTTCATATAATAACTAGGATAAGCACTAGGAAGTAGTTTCATATAATAACTAGGATAAGCACTAGGAAGTAGTTTCATATAATAACTAGGATAAGCACTAGGAAGTAGTTTCATATAATAACTAGGATAAGCACTAGGAAGTAGTTTCATATAATAACTAGGATAAGCACTAGGAAGTAGTTTCATATAATAACTAGGATAAGCACTAGGAAGTAGTTTCATGTAATAACTAGGATAAGCACTAGGAAGTAGTTTCATATAATAACTAGGATAAGCACTAGGAAGTAGTTTCATATAATAACTAGGATAAGCACTAGGAAGTAGTTTCATATAATAACTAGGATAAGCACTAGGAAGTAGTTTCATGTAATAACTAGGATAAGCACTAGGAAGTAGTTTCATATAATAACTAGGATAAGCACTAGGAAGTAGTTTCATATAATAACTAGGATAAGCACTAGGAAGTAGTTTCATATAATAACTAGGATAAGCACAAGGAAGTAGTTTCATGTAATAACTAGGATAAGCACTAGGAAGTAGTTTCATATAATAACTAGGATAAGCACTAGGAAGTAGTTTCATATAATAACTAGGATAAGCACTAGGAAGTAGTTTCATATAATAACTAGGATAAGCACTAGGAAGTAGTTTCATATAATAACTAGGATAAGCACTAGGAAGTAGTTTCATGTAATAACTAGGATAAGCACTAGGAAGTAGTTTCATATAATAACTAGGATAAGCACTAGGAAGTAGTTTCATATAATAACTAGGATAAGCACTAGGAAGTAGTTTCATATAATAACTAGGATAAGCACTAGGAAGTAGTTTCATGTAATAACTAGGATAAGCACTAGGAAGTAGTTTCATATAATAACTAGGATAAGCACTAGGAAGTAGTTTCATGTAATAATAATGTCGCATTGCTTTAATATTTCATTCTCTGTCAGACAGGGAAGCATGGCGGTGTTGTTGACAACTGTGATCTTTAGTTATTTACTCTGACTACTTGAATACTTTGACAACTGTGATCTTTAGTTTTTTACTCTGACTACTTGAATACTTTGACAACTGTGATCTTTAGTTAACTACTCTGACTACTTGAATACGTTGACAACTGTGATCTTTAGTTAACTACTCTGACTACTTGAATCTGTTGACAACTGTGATCTTTAGTTAACTACTCTGACTACTTGAATACTTTGACAACTGTGATCTTTAGTTAACTACTCTGCAGGGCAGAACACTGCAGAACGGCAGGGCAGAACACTGCAGCAGGGCAGAACACTGCAGAACGGCAGGGCAGAACACTGCAGAACCGCAGGGCAGAACACTGCAGCAGGGCAGAACACTGCAGAATGGCAGGGCAGAACTGCTGGGCAGAACGGCAGGGCAGAACCACAAAGCAGAACACTGCAGAACGGCAAGGCAGAACCACAGAACAGAACACTGCAGAATGGCAGGACAGAACTGCAGGGCAGAACCGCAGGGTAGAACCGCAGGGCAGAACCACAGGGCAGAACACTGTAGAACTGCAGGGCAGAATCGTCAGCTCCATGGGTACTGCCTTAAAATTGAGGATTTGTTCACGGCCCGAAATAGGAATAGAGTTTATGTGAAGTTTGCTGGTGTGTGTGTATCAGTAGAGGTTCTTCAAAGGAGGAAGGGGAGGACCATCCTCCTCAGTGAATTTCAGCAAAATAAATAGTGATAAATAGGGAAAAAGTTTTGGGGGAATAGTTATCCTTTTTAGAAAAAACTATACTAAATATATTCACGTCACCAAATAACTGATTAAAACACACTGTTATGCAATGAAGTGTCTACAGTAGCCTCAGCAGCACTCTGTAAGGCAGTACCATGGCGTAGCACCTCGGGGGGGATATTGACTTCAATACAAAATTAAGGAAAAGCATTAGAGAGAGAGCTAGCTATATTTCATTGTATTTTTCTTTCACTTTCACTTAGCTAGCGGATGCAGGTAGCTAGTTTAGCCTACTCAAACAAAGAGGGATACTATGTTAGCTAGCTGGCTACGGCTATCCAACACTGGAACTCTTCCAAGTCAAGGTAAGCGTTTGAGTTTTATTCATTGTTTGGCACCGGGACCCATGTAACTGCTAAATGGCTTTCTGACTGAACACTGTACTGCATGATTGTAGTAGGTTTACTAACGTGTTAGCTCTAGTAGCTATGTTGACTATGATGTGACAACTATGTAGGCTGTGTGTAGTCGGTTAGCGGTCATGATATGAAGGTTTTTGTCGTCTGGTGACAGATAAGCAAATGTGTTGTGCACTGAAGTCCACAAGCGAAGGGAAATGGTGAGAGGTAGGAGAGCGCGTAGATAGTTGCGAGAAGGATTTCTATATACAACGAGCAAAGTAATCATGCTGTTTTTAAGTGGCTGCTATAAAAGTGAACTGTGTTTGCGTGCGATCGGGGGTGTATTCATTTTTTGTATATATTTGTTATTGAACCTTTATTTAACTAGGCAAGTCAGTTAAGAACAAATTCTTATTTACAATAACGGGCTACCATTTTGCCAATTCTGTTGAAAAACGTTTCTTAAAAGGGAAGCCAATGGAACGAAACAGGGATAAACATACCTGAATTTGTCCAATAGAAACTCTTGTTTGTAACTGTTGGACTAATGATTACACCCTAGTTCAGCTACATGCAGGCAAGAGTGTGCAAGGCAGTTTTGAATGTGTCTCACTGTCTGTCATCTTGATTACTCAAAATTCTTTCGAACTGTGCACCTACAATGTAAACTTGCATTCATAGGCTAGGTTGTAGAAACCTCATGATGGGTACAGGGAAACTTTGAGTATCATGTAGTAGCCTAAACCTATCGATGTTACATTGAACTGGGTGAATGGAATATGAATGACAGTCATCCAATATGCTGTAATAGAAATAAGGCCATGCTCATAAACGGCACCAACCGCCACGGCTGTGTGTGTGAGTGTTCCGTCCTTAGTGTTCCGTCCTCAGTGTACCGTCCTTAGTGTTCCGTCGTCAGTGTTCCGTCCTCAGTGTTCCGTCCTCAGTCTCTCTCATTCTATTTCTATCCCTAATAAACTAACCTGGTCTTGGAGAATTTTTTTATTATTCTGTACGTAAATCCGAGACACTCAATTTAGTATGATATATTATGTTTGGTATGGTTAAATAAGACAGGCAAAAATGGTTGGTCTGGGTGGATGGGTAGTGGTATAACATGTACGGGTCGCGAGTCTGAATCTCATGATGGACAACTTTAGCATTTTAGCTACTTTGCACCACCTTAGCATGTTAGCTGACCCTTATCCCTAACCCTATACCTCACCTTAACCCTTATCCCTAACCCTATACCTCACCTTAACCCGTATCCCTAACCCTATACCTCACCTTAACCCGTATCCCTAACCCTATACCTCACCTTAACCCTTATCCCTAACCCTATACCTCACCTTAACCCTTATCCCTAACCCTATACCTCACCTTAACCCTTATCCCTAACCCTATACCTCACCTTAACCCTTATCCCTAACCCTATACCTCACCTTAACCCTTAACCCTAACCCTATACCTCACCTTAACCCGTAACCCTAACCCTATACCTCACCTTAACCCTTATCCCTAACCCTATACCTCACCTTAACCCTTATCCCTAACCTTATACCTCACCTTAACCCTTATCCCTAACCCTATACCTCACCTTAACCCTTAACCCTAACCCTATACCTCACCTTAACCCTTAACCCTAACCCTATACCTCACCTTAACCCTAACCCTATACCTCACCTTAACCCTTAACCCTAACCCTATACCTCACCTTAACCCTTATCCCTAACCCTATACCTCACCTTAACCCTTAACCCTAACCCTATACCTCACCTTAACCCTTATCCCTAACCCTATACCTCACCGTATCCCTAACCCTATACCTCACCTTAACCCGTAACCCTAACCTCTAGCCTAGCTAAAGTTAGCGAGCTAGCTAACGTTAGCCACCTAGCCACCTCACCACCTAGCAAGGTCTACACCTGTTGTATTCGGTGCATGTGACAAATACCATTTTAATTCATAACATGGTATCATATGTTTGGCAAATTCTTAACATATAGCACGTATTGCAAATTCGTAGCATATAATGCAAATTGTAACTCGTAACATATCACAGGAAATGAGTGATGGACATTCACAAATTATTAATACATAACATACGAAACGTAGCATATCATACTAAATGGAGTGTCTCGGATTTATATGCAGAATAATACATGAATGCTCTGAGAGGAGGTTGAATAAACACCCACTGTCTCTCCATGAGAGCAGATGCTACTTTTGACAAGTTACCATTTTTGGCTCTCCGGTCAGCCATTGGCTAATCAAAGCCATCTCGGCGTGAGCAACTGAACACCCTGCCTGCAGTGGTCTGTGGCTGGTCCATGGTCACGGGCATCTTGGGTCACAACTATCTCTGCCTGCCTTCCAACCCTCCTTCCCTGCCACCTGCCTGATTGTCTGTGTGATCTGACGCTCGAGCCGGTTGATAGAGCCCTCTGACTCCGGCGCGGGTGGATAACTGTGATATGTCCTTTTCCTCTCTGTCCTGTGGAGAGATTAGCGCCTCTCTGCCCGACTGGACGGACTGCTAGTTGCTGTCTGTTTGCTAATCCGACAGAGGGGGAACCAGAGCGTAGGATTGGGCCAGGCAAGGGAAGTGTTAGTGTGACCAGGATAGGAAAAGCTTTGGCCAGGTTTCTCTGAGGACCCTCTCTCTCTCTGTTTCACTGACAGGATCAAATCTATACCGGTGTGAACAAAGGAAATGGTCGACCTCTTACGTGCTCCAACCCAAATTTTTGTTGTTGTTGTGTTTTTTTTTTTAATACTTTTTTTTTTATACAGAAAGCTCACACCATTATCACCCATGACTACCAAGTACCTTTGAACTACGAATCCTTGACTTCTCGACCTCGATAATAGCTCCTACTTAAACTCCGACTCAGTTGTTCCCTTGTTTACACTGGACCCTACTCCATTTGTTTGAGCTACCCAAGCGGTGCAAGGGAAGCCGTGGGAGGAGGGCTGAAGACCTTGTTACATGCTGACCAGACGGTTTACCGTTTTATCTGTGAATTAATTGTTGGAGTAGAGGAGTAAAAGTATACACATCACATACATGGTTAGAAGTTTAACAAAAATAAGACACCTCTACCATGTCAGATATAGAGTTGAAATGTATTCCATTTTGACCAGCTGGACTAACTGCCAAGTGTCTTTACCAACATTTTCAACATCTCCTTGTCCCAGTCTGTAATCCCAAAAAGTTTCAAGCATATCACCATTGCCCCTGTTCCTAAGAATTCAAAGGTAACCTGGCTAAACCACGATTATCCTGTAGCATTCACATTAGTAACCATGAAATGCTTTGAAAGGCTGGTCATGGCTCACATCAACACCATCATCATAGACACCCTGGGCCCACCTCAATTTGCATACCGCCCAAACAGATCCACAAACAACACAACCACAATCTTTACTGCACTCCACACTACTCTCTTCCATCTGGACAAGAGGAATACCTATGTGAGAATGCAGTTCATTGACTACAGCTCAGCATTCAACACCATTGTCCCCTTCAAGTTCATCACCAAGCTTGGGACCCTGGAACTAAACACCTCCCTCTGCAACTGGATCCTGGACTTCCTGACATGCCACCCCCAGGTGGTAAGGGTAGGTAACAACACATCCACCACACTGATCTTTAACATGCGTGCTCGGTCTCCTCCTGTACTCCCTGTTCACCCACGACCCACGTGTGGCCAAGCACAACTCCAACACCATCATTAGGTTTCATGACGACACAACAGTGCTAGGCCGGATCACTAACGACGGTGAGACAGCGTACAGGGAGGAGGTCAAAGACCTGGCGGTTTGGTGCCAAGAAAACAAGCTCCGCCTCAACGCCAGCAAGACAAAAGAGCTGATCGTAGACTACAGGTGACGGAGGGGCGAGCACGCCCAAAATCCCCATCGACAGGGCTGCAGTGGAGCGGGTCGAGAGCTTCAAGTTCGTCAGTGTCCACATCAGCAAGGACTTAACATAGTACTCTCAGACCAGCACGGTCGTGAGGCAGCTCCTTTTCCCCCTCAGGAGGTTGAAAGGTTTTGCCATGGCTCCACAGATCCTAAAAAGAAATTCAACAGCTGCGCCGTTGAAAGCAGCTTGACAGGCAACATCACCGCTTGACATGGCAAGTGCATTGGCCTTGACTAAAAGGTGATACAGAGGGGAGTGCGGATGGCCCAGTACATCACTGGAGCAGAGCTCCCTGCACATCCAGGACCTCTATACCAGGTGGTTTCAATATAAGGACTGGAAAATTCTCAAAGACCCCAGACACCCAACTCATAGACTGTTCACTCTGCTACCACACGGCAAGTGGTACCGGAGCGCCAAGTCTAGGTCCAAAAGGATCCTTAACAGCTTCTACCCCCCCAAGTCATAAGACTGCTGAACAGTTAATTAAATGACCACCTGGTAGAACCCTACCCATGCCCACTACGTTCAGGCCCTACCCTATCCATGCACGAAATCAGAAAAAACTTCCTCTGTTAGTAAATATATTAGCTGCTCTTTCTGTCTGTCACATGCTCCCTACGCACAGCTCGCTCAGCATAAACTCTGCTCATGGTGGCTTTGAGTCTGTAAGTATCCATAGCAACGGATCCGCTTAGGCTGCTCTGCTCAATGAAGAGACATGAGAGAGCAGTTAGCAGTCAGATACTTTCCATCACTCTAAACTCTGACGAAACTCAAGGAACAGTATTATTTTCTGTGACGTAATCTGTCCTATATGTGACGAGGTTGAAGCATATCTGATGCCATGTTATGATCTTAGTCAGAGATGACTGTACTGCAGCAGCAGAACACGAGCAAACGGCTCAGCTTCAACATGTTGGTGCTCAATGTAGTGATACCAGAGCCATACCTAGATCCTAGTTATTGATGAGACAACAGGCCCTACCCGTATCCTAGTTATTGATGAGACAACAGGCCTTGCCTGTTTCCTAGATACTGATGAGACAACAGGCCCTGCCCATATCCTAGTTATTGATGAGAGAACAGGCCTTGCCCGTATCCTAGTTATTGATGAGACAACAGGACCTACCCGTATCCTAGTTATTGATGAGACAACAGGCCCTACCCATATCCTAGGTACTGATGAGACAACAGGCCCTGCCCATATCCTAGTTATTGATGAGACAACAGGCCCTACCCATCCCTAGTTATTGATGAGACAACAGGCCCTGCCCGTATCCTAATTATTGATGATACAGCAGTTCCTGCCCGTATCCTAGCAATTGATGACACAGCAGGCCATGCCCGTATCCTAGTTATTGATGAGACAACAGGCCCTGCCCGTATCCTAGTTATTGATGAGACAACAGGCCCTACTGGTATCCTAGTTATTGATGAGACAACAGGCCCTGCCCGTATCCTAGTTATTGATGAGACAACAGGCCCTACCCATCCCTAGTTATTGATGAGACAACAGGCCCTACCCATCCCTGGTTATTGATGAGACAACAGGCCCTGCCCGTATCCTGGTGATTGATGAGACAACAGGCCCTACCCATCCCTGGTTATTGATGAGACAACAAGCCCAGCCCGTATCCTAGTTATTTATGAGACAACAGGCCCTGCCCGTATCCTGGTGATTGATGAGACAACAGGCCCTACCCATCCCTGGTTATTGATGAGACAACAAGCCCAGCCCGTATCCTAGTTATTGATGAGACAACATGCACTGCCCGTATCCTAGTTATTGATGAGACAACAGGCCCTGCCCGTATCCTAGTTATTGATGAGACAACAGGCCCTGCCCGTATCCTAGTTATTGATGAGACAACAGGCCCTGCCCGTATCCTAGTTATTGATGATCCCTAACCCGATGTATAATGTCGGGTTAGACTCTATGCACACGCTGACTCTATGCACACGCTGACTCTATGCACACGCTGACTCTACGCAAACGCTGACTCTACGCAAACGCTGACTCTATGCGCACGCTGACTCTATGCGCACGCTGACTCTATGCGCACGCTGACTCTATGCACACGCTGACTCTATGCACACTCTGACTCTGCACACGCTGACTCTTATGCACACGCTAAATCTATGCACACGCTAAATCTATGCACACGCTTACTCTATGCACACGCTCACTCTATGCACACGCTGACTCTATGCACACGCTGACTCTATGCACACGCTGACTCTATGCACAAGCTGACTCTGCACACACTGACTCTATGCACACGCTGACTCTGCACACGCTGACTCTATGCACACACTGACTCTATGCACACGCTCACTCTATGCACACGCTGACTCTATGCACACGCTGACTCTATGCACACGCTGACTCTATGCACATGCTGACTCTATGCACATGCTGACTCTATGCACAAGCTGACTCTATGCACACACTGACTCTGCACACGCTGACTCTATGCACACGCTGACTCTGCACACGCTGACTCTATGCACATGCTGACTCTGCACACGCTGACTCTATGCACACACTGACTCTATGCACACACTGACTTTATGCACACGCTGACTCTGCACACACTGACTCTATGCACACGCTGACTCTATGCACACGCTGACTCTATGCACACGCTGACTCTATGCACACGCTGACTCTATGCACACACTGACTTTATGCACACGCTGACTCTGCACACACTGACTCTATGCACACGCTGACTCTATGCACACGCTGAGTCTATGCACACGCTGACTCTATGCACACACTGACTCTATGCACACGCTCACTCTATGCACACGCTGACTCTATGCACACGCTGACTCTATGCACACGCTGACTCTATGCACAAGCTGACTCTGCACACACTGACTCTATGCACACGCTGACTCTGCACACGCTGACTCTATGCACACACTGACTCTATGCACACACTTACTCTATGCACACGCTGACTCTATGCACACGCTGACTCTATGCACACGCTGACTCTATGCACATGCTGACTCTATGCACATGCTGACTCTATGCACAAGCTGACTCTATGCACACACTGACTCTGCACACGCTGACTCTATGCACACGCTGACTCTGCACACGCTGACTCTATGCACATGCTGACTCTGCACACGCTGACTCTATGCACACACTGACTCTATGCACACACTGACTTTATGCACACGCTGACTCTGCACACACTGACTCTATGCACACGCTGACTCTATGCACACGCTTACTCTATGCACACGCTGACTCTATGCACATGCTGACTCTATGCACACACTGACTTTATGCACACGCTGACTCTGCACACACTGACTCTATGCACACGCTGACTTTATGCACACGCTGACTCTGCACACACTGACTCTATGCACACGCTGACTCTATGCACACGCTTACTCTATGCACACGCTGACTCTATGCACACGCTGACTCTATGCACACGCTCACTCTATGCACACGCTGACTCTATGCACACGCTGACTCTATGCACACGCTGACTCTATGCACACGCTGACTCTATGCACATGCTGACTCTATGCACATGCTGACTCTATGCACAAGCTGACTCTATGCACACACTGACTCTGCACCTGCTGACTCTATGCACACGCTGACTCTGCACACGCTGACTCTATGCACATGCTGACTCTGCACACGCTGACTCTATGCACACACTGACTCTATGCACACACTGACTTCATGCACACGCTGACTCTGCACACACTGACTCTATGCACACGCTGACTCTATGCACACGCTGAGTCTATGCACACACTGACTCTATGCACACACTGACTCTATGCACACGCTCACTCTATGCACACGCTGACTCTATGCACACGCTGACTCTATGCACACGCTGACTCTATGCACAAGCTGACTCTGCACACACTGACTCTATGCACACGCTGACTCTGCACACGCTGACTCTATGCACACACTGACTCTATGCACACGCTCACTCTATGCACACGCTGACTCTATGCACACGCTGACTCTATGCACACGCTGACTCTATGCACATGCTGACTCTATGCACATGCTGACTCTATGCACAAGCTGACTCTATGCACACACTGACTCTGCACACGCTGACTCTATGCACACGCTGACTCTGCACACGCTGACTCTATGCACATGCTGACTCTGCACATGCTGACTCTATGCACACACTGACTTCATGCACACGCTGACTCTGCACACACTGACTCTATGCACACACTGACTCTATGCACACGCTCACTCTATGCACACGCTGACTCTATGCACACACTGACTCTATGCACACGCTGACTCTATGCACACGCTGACTCTATGCACATGCTGACTCTATGCACACACTGACTCTGCACACGCTGACTCTATGCACACGCTGACTCTGCACACGCTGACTCTATGCACATGCTGACTCTGCACACGCTGACTCTATGCACACACTGACTCTATGCACACACTGACTTTATGCACACGCTGACTCTGCACACACTGACTCTATGCACACGCTGACTCTATGCACACGCTGAGTCTATGCACATGCTGACTCTATGCACACACTGACTCTATGCACAAGCTGACTCTATGCACAAGCTTTTTCTATGCACAAGCTGACTCTATGCACACGCTGACTCTATGCACACGCTGACTCTATGCACACGCTGACAAATGCTTACACTGACACACACCCACGCACACTTCAATTATCTACCTCAACTACCTTGTCCCCCTGCACATGGACTCAGTACTCGTACCGTGTTTATATAGCCAAGTTATAGTTAATCATTGTGTATTTATTTATTCCTTGTGTTATTATCTTTCCATTTTTTCTCTCTCCATTGTTGCGAAGGGACCCTAACTAAACATTTCAATGTTAGTATGCACCTGTTGTTTACGAAGCATGTGATGAATACAATTTAATTTGATTTGACACACACTTAAACACACAAAACACACACACACATGCAAATTACATCCACACACACACACACTCACACACATACACGTTCACACTCTTCACATTCGATGCTGCTATTCTGTTTATTATCTATCCTGATTGCCAAGTCACTTTTACCCCTACCTACATATTATATATTACCTCAACTACCTCATGCACATTGACTGGGTACCGGTACTCCGTGTATATAGCCTCATTATTGTTATTTCTCGTTTACAGTTTTCTATGTTTTATTCGCACGTTCTTCCTTTTTAACTCTGCATGGTTGGGAAAGGCTCGTCAGTAAGCATTTTACGATAAGGTCTACACCTGTTGTATTCGCTGAATGTGACAAATAACAATGTATTTGATCTGACAGTCTAGAATCCTGAGATTGACTCTGAAAGGTCAGAGAAGGGATGATAGTAACTCTCTCTGATAGTAGGGTACAAGGACTTTGTAAGTCATGTTTGCCATTCTTAACACGGCATAAAACAAGGCCTTTGACACAGTTTACCTCCACTAACCTGTAACTGCTGACATAACCACTCATAATAATGTATGTTGTTTTCCTTGTGATTTATGCAGCTCTTAAATAAGGTCATTGTACTACTACAGTGATTATCTGGATAGTCAGATCCATAGTGGCCTTGTAGCTGCACATAAAGTTCAACAAATACTTGACCTGTGACTGGGCTGAGCTGTGAGCTGTACCACTGTGACTGGGCTGAGCTGTGAGCTGTACCACTGTGACTGGGCTGAGCTGTACCACTGTGACTGGGCTGAGCTGTACCACTGTGACTGAGCTGAGCTGTACCACTGTGACTGGGCTGAGCTGTACCACAGTGACTGAGCTGAGCTGTGAGCTATACCACTGTGACTGAGCTGAGCTGTGAGCTATACCACTGTGACTGAGCTGAGCTGTACCACAGTGACTGAGCTGAGCTGTGAGCTATACCACTGTGACTGAGCTGAGCTGTACCACAGTGACTGAGCTGAGCTGTGAGCTATACCACTGTGACTGGGCTGGGCTGTACCACTGTGACTGGGCTGAGATGTGAGCTGTACCACTGTGACTGAGCTGTACCACTGTGACTGAGCTGTACCACTGTGACTGGGCTGAGATGTGAGCTGTACCACTGTGACTGGGCTGAGATGTGAGCTGTACCACTGTGACTGGGCTGTCACAGAGGCGATACTAGACACAGAGGCTACACAGAGGGGGAAGACATGGAATTCAAGTAATTGAGCCGTTGTCGGTCAATTAGCTGTTTAAAGGCAATGTCCACGAAAATCTAATTAGCATAATAATTAAATCCTGAGCATTTAAACTAGAAATATCAGTTTTTCTGCATTTGATGCGTCTCAATCCACTGCATCCCCCGATGGGACACTTCTGCATCTGCAGTGAAAGCTGAAACAGCTAGAGTGGTGTTTGTCAAACCACGAGACAGGGGCACAACTTTCACCGGAGACACATTCTGAAATTACATTTTGTCCCCCAGTTTTATCACCCCACCAACCCCAACAAGCACCACCCCACCAACCCCAACAAGCACCACCCCACCAACCCCACCAAGAACCACCCCACCAACCCCCACCTCACCAACCCCTATCTGTTGATGACCGGTAGACATGCACTTAGGAGGGGAGGGTGAGGAGGGTAGGAGGATGGTTTAGGTCAAAGGGAAGGAGACAAGCACACACCTTCCGTGAGGGAGGAAACAGGCAAAGAGATCTCCATGCAAGCAGCAGACTGGGCCTTGCGGAAGGGTGGTCGGCCGGGCCCTCTCCGGGTGAGCCGCGGGCCCTCAGGAGCCCCTGGAATGCGAGACTTCCCCACGGAGCATGGCTGGGAGATGGGGCTAGTGCAATGTCCATTGACATGATCTGCAACAAAGGCAAAGCATTAGCAAACAACTTCAAGAAAACAAAACGGAGAGATGAGAAAAGTCTGAGAGAAAGAGTTGGTGAATTATAGTTAAAGAAAAAGTTAGGGATAGATATCTAACACCCTAGAGTCGATGGTGAAAATTAAATCAGCATGGGCAGCGTCTCAATTAAACCGATGGTCACCCTTTCGTATTTGAGGTGAAAGTTGGCATAGCTAGAGCGACGTTTGTCAAAAATTGGTCTTCTCACGAAAACGTCTCTGTAGTGTCCGAATGGTTTGGCCCACAAGCTATTATGACCCCTCTGTGCAAAGGCAAGTCTCTCATGAGCATGAACATGTCAGTTGTTCAATACAAAGTTCCTTTTGATATTTTTTGGCACTATCTGTTTGTCCAGATAGAATGTGTTTCTACTGGCTAATAGCAGTAAGGGCAAATTCAATGTTACATCAAATAATGTTATATATATATTTATTATACCTCATGGATTCCTAAAACTCTAAATCAAATAGGTAAATGATCCTTGATATTACTTTGTTGTTGTGACTTTTACCCCTTTTTTCGTGATTTCCAATTGGTAGTGTAAAGTCTTGTCCCATCGCTGCAACTCCCTTTTGGAAGGTCGAGAGCCGTGCGTCCTCCGAAACACGACTCTGCCAAGCTGCACTGCTTTTTTCACACACTGCTCAATTAACCCGGGAAGCCAGCCTCACAAGGAGTCGCTAGAGCGCGATGGGATAAGGAAATCCCGGCAGGCCAAGCGCTACTCCTAACCCGGGAAGACGCTGTGACAATTGTGCGCCGCCTCGAGGTCACGGCCGAACCCGGGTCTGTAGTGACGCCTGAAGCGCTGCAATGCAGTGCCTTAGACCGATGCACCACTCGGAAACCTCTTGCTATGACCATCTTAAAACAATTCCATAAGTTAGCTTAGTAGACCCCCCCTGCTTAGACTCTAGAGGGCGAGAGAAAGTTGGAGAAAGAAATAGTTTGAATAGAAGGAGAAGATTTAATTAATCTGTGCCCCCCAAAAAAATAAGAAATATCAAAAGGAATATTGATGAAAATAACTAGCTAAGATAAACAAGTGATGTTAGAGAACATTCAGTAGGATCCGGAATTGAACAGGATCAGAGTCTTTCATCATCGCTATCTTTGTGTCCTTTGATGTGGCATTGAGAGCGTTTCACACTATCTGAACCAAACTTTATCGTACTTTTGAGAATTACACTTGGATTATCAATGACCAGCAAGGTGTTCACCAGACCAGCATCAGGAGTGGTGCAGAACTTCAAATATTAAAGAAACAATAGACCTTCGAGTGGATTCCAGAGTGAATCAGTATTCTACTACAGTTGGTTGATACTGTAGAGGAATATTATGGAGAGAAATACTGTGGAGAGGAATACATGAATACTGTTGAGAGGAATACTGTGGAGAGTAATACATGAATACTGTGGAAGGGAAAACTGTGGAGAAGAATTCTGTGGAGAGTAATACATGAATACTTTGGAGAGGAATACTGTGGAGAGGAATACATGAATACTGTGTAGAGGAATACATTAATACTGTGGAGAGGAATACTGTGGAGAGGAATACTATGGAGAGGAATACTGTGGAGAGGAATACATGAAAACTGTGGAGAGGAATACATGAATACTGTGGAGAGGAATACTGTGGAGAGGAATACATGAATATTGTGGAGAGGAATACATGAATACTGTGAAGAGGAATACTGTGGAGAGGAATTCTGTGGGGAGTAATACATGGAGAGTAATACATGAATACTGTGGAGAGGAATACATGAATACTGTGGAGAGGAATACTGTGGAGAGGAATACATGAATACTGTGAAGAGGAATTCTGTGGGGAGTAATACATGGGGAGGAATACATGAATACTGTGAAGAGGAATACATGAATACTGGGAACAGTGGGTTAATTGCCTTGTTCAAGGGCAGAACAACAGATTTTTACGCTCTAACCACTAGGCTACCTACCTTGAAAAGGAATTCTGTGGAGAGGAATACTGTGGAGAGGAATTCTGTGGAGAGGAATACTGTGGAGAGGAATACTATGGAGTGGAGTACTGTGGAGAAAAATTCTGTGGAGAGGACGTCTGTGTCAGAGCAAAGCACTCTGCCACTTTCATGTCTTGACAGTCAAGTAAACAAAGCTTTGGCTGCATATTGACTGACAGCTCCCATTGAAGCACTTGTACACCTCAGATCGTGGTTGAGAACTGCTCCATAATGTCAATATTCTGGAGAGGATTCTCTAGTCTGTCGTCTGTTTGGCTACAGGAATTTGAACGAGCACATACCCCAAACTCCAAATCCCTTGTAGTTTGGGGTATTGATCCATTGATGCGTATCTGGTTGACTTCCTAAGTGAAGATGAAAGACTACGTGGTGCCACCCAGTTCACGTGCAGCTGCAGCCCAGTTTCACAGCAGGCTGTACCAGGGCAATACTTGGCTTGGAAACTGGGGATAACTGTAGTGTATAAGAGCCAATGAATGTGCCACATAACTACGCCATTGTGTGTCTGGCTAACAGTTATCATCATGGTTGGATCTACAATGGTTTGCCCTGGCACAGTCTAGAGGAAACTGATTCACATCAGGAAAAATGGCACTGTACCCCCACACTCATACGCACTGCTCAGATAACTAACTACAAGCAACTAGAACCAACTACAGTACATACATTACTATGATAATATGTTAAACAAGGCTGTGATCACAGTTGATGAAGATATATTTCCACAGCATTAATGTCAAATTACATTTTCACTGATTGGAATACTGCTTGGATTCCAGCTTAACTATTTTTTTTATTAGCTATCAAGGATGAGGACAAATACAAATATCAAAGAGGTATGCTTACTATCATCGTATTCAATCTTAATAGCTTCTTAATTGAACTCTGTCTCACTCCTCTATAAATTCCAGACTAGCTCTGACTTTGCTGATAGCTACTTGAGCAGGACAGAGCAGAAGAAGGAGTGTGAGAGAGAGAGTGAGAGAGAGAGAGAGAGAGAGAGAGAGAGAGAGAGAGAGAGAGAGAGAGAGAGAGAGAGAGAGAGAGAGAGAGATAACTGTGACTAAGACAGAGCAGAAGCGAGAGAGAGAGAGAGAGAGAGAGAGAGAGAGAGAGAGAGAGAGAGAGAGAGAGAGAGAGAGAGAGAGAGAGAGAGAGAGAGAGAGAGAGAGAGAGAGAGAGAGAGAGACAACTGTGACTATAGAACAGAGCAGAAGCAGGAGACAGAGAGACTGTTGGAGGTGTAGGATGTAAAGAGATGTACTGACAAAGAATGTGTCTCTAGAATCTAGAGGAATTGCGGAATTGTGCAGTCACAATGGAGTAAGTCCTGTTTGGAGGTAGAAAATGATCCAATTACGATGGAGTTAGGCTGTATATACTGTAGACTGAAAATAAAATAAACACAACATGTAAAGTGTTGGTACCATGTTTCATGAGCTGAATTAAATAATTCCAGAATTTTCCATACGGACAAAAAACTTATTTCACTCAAATTCTGTGCACAGCCCAGGACCTCCACATCCGGCTTCTTCCCCTGCGGGATCGTCTGAGACCAGCCACCCGGACAGCTGATAAAACCGAGGAGTATTTCTGTCTGCAATAAGGCCTTCTGTTGGGAAAAACTCATTCTGATTGGCTGGGCATGGCTCCCCAGCGGCTGGATCTGGCTCCCAAGTTGGAGGGCTTATGCCCTCTCAGGCCCACCCATGGCAGCGCCCCTGCCCAGTCATGTGAAATCCATAGATTAAGGCCTAATGAAATGTATTTCAATGGACTGATTTCCTCAGATGAACTGTAAAATATAAAATATTTGAAATCGTTGCAATGTTGCGATTATATTTTAGTTTCGTATAGATAGAGAATGGTCCAATCGTGATCGAGCGAGAGTACATTCAGAAATGCATCTCCCAATCAGACATGGGCATGAGGTAAGAACCACCTTTGGAAAAACTTGCAAAATGTACGATAAACCGTTGTGTATTCCAAGTCTTCCTTTCTCGGGCCACTCAAAAGCAACGGATGTTGGTCTATGTATTTGCTATACTTATTAGCTCTGATTGCTACTTTATTTTATTAAAGTGCAAATGTACTTACTATGACTGAGAAATGTGTTTGTCCCCAATTACCTATCTTAAGATGAACACACTAACTGTAAGTCACTCTAAATGTAAGTCACGCTGTCAGCGTTCGCTAGAAGGCCTGGAGGGTAGGCATAAGAAGCAGAAATAAACTGGGAACCACGAGCAACACAAATAAACGCAATCAAACAGATTGGAAAGAAACGAAACAGTTCAACATTTCGCACCATTTTACAGTAGATACAGAAGTGCAAAGGCACATGTTGAGAGAGATGGTCATTCACTTTTCCTAAGTGGATTCAAAGGACATACTATAAGGACACTGGTTTAGGTTGGTTGGATAATGATACTGCTGGATGTTGTAAGAATGACAACATCAGGAAACCCCTCATTGTTCTCAAACCAATCTCTGTAAAGCAATGTTTCATGGCAGCATGTGTTTTGGGGCAAGCTAGCAGATCAGCCGTTTCATGGCAACATGTGTTTTGGGGCAAGCTAGCAGATCAGCCGTTTCATGGCACCATGTGTTTTGGGGCAAGCTAGCAGATCAGCTGTTTCATGGCACCATGTGTTTTGGGTCAAGCTAGCAGATCAGCCGTTTCATGGCAGCATGTGATTTGGGTCAAGCTAGCAGATCAGCTGTTTCATGGCAGCATGTGTTTTGGGGCAAGCTAGCAGATCAGCTGTTTCATGGCACCATGTGTTTTGGGGCAAGCTAGCAGATCAGCCGTTTCATGGCAACATGTGTTTTGGGGCAAGCTAGCAGATCAGCTGTTTAATGTCATCATGTGTTTTGGGTCAAGCTAGCAGATCAGCTGTTTCATGGCACCCATGTGTGAGTGGAATCCAGGACATTCTTTGAAATGTAACACATGCCTATGGACCACAAAAGAACACTGTTTTACAGATAATATATTAAAGTCTCAAATTGATTTCCATCATCTTTCATTGACTTGAAGTAGGGTACTGGTACTGCTAAAGTAGAATACAAAGTGGAGTTGTTTCATTGTAAATTGCCCTGTCGGGAAACAGAAATTAAAATGGATTTTGATGTACATTAAATGTTCCCCTTGTGTGGTGCTTGTGAGGATATTGCTGTGATATAGGGGCATAATTGAATTCCAAGATCAATAAAATGTATTTCAGTCTTACCGGTAAAAGCCTATCAGATTAGTGTGGATATTAATTACATTATTTGTGTGTGTGTGTGTGTGTGTTTGTTTAACTCTCCTTGTGGGTATCAGAAGTCCTCACAATGATAGTAAAACAAGGAAAATTCAGACAAGTGTGGACATTTTGCCAGTCCCCACGAGGAAAAATGCTATTTTAGGCTTTGGGGGTTAGGTATACAATTAGGGTTAGGGTTAGAATTAAGGTTAGGGTTAGAATTAAGGTTAGGGTTAGGGGTTAAGGTTTTGGCTTAGGGTTAAGTTTAGGGTTATGGTTAGGTTAAGGGTTAAGTGTTAAGGTCAGGGTTAGATTAAGGGTTAGTGGTTAGTGGAAAATATGATTTTGAAAGTGAATAGATACTTTGCTCCTCACAAGGATAGCAATACAAAACTGTGTGTGTGTGTGTGTGTGTGTGTGTGTGTGTGTGTGTGTGTGTGTGTGTGTGTGTGTGTGTGTGTGTGTGTGTGTGTGTGTGTGTGTGCGTGCGTGTGTGTAAGCACTAACAGCGACCAGATGTTGCATCCATGCGTAGCACCATAATTGTGTAGCAACAGAGGAATACAATGACGGAATGACAGCTCTCTCTCCCATAGCATGGTGGAATTATCCACGCCATTTAACAGCTCACACAGCGGAACTTGTTCACTGTGCTAACAATGACTTTTAACAAATGACAGTATTTACATATTTGGGGACATAATTATGTTGCCCTATGAAAGGTCAGTTTGTATTTCTCAGTTAAGGAAAAATAGAAACA
Organism: Brachymystax lenok tsinlingensis; assembly: GCA_030435695.1. NCBI lineage: Eukaryota > Metazoa > Chordata > Actinopteri > Salmoniformes > Salmonidae > Brachymystax > Brachymystax lenok. The sequence goes on along the minus strand of CM059781.1, from coordinate 5,129,491 downwards.
TACTGTATAAAAGTCTTACTTAAATTCCCTGAATGCTTCTAACTTCCATGTTATGGTGAAATACAAATGGGGTAAAGGGAGAGATTGTGTTCTTCTCCATAATATATTCCTACAGAAAGCTGAAGCCTTAGTTACTGCAACATCATGGAGTCCGTGCGGTTAGAAACATCACAGAGCGGACGGTGTTGAGTATTGAGACGTTGTCATCTAGTAACCGATTGGCTTTGTGGGTGAAAAAACACCAAACAGACAAAGTCAGGAGTTCAGATGAATGAGTGTCAGCGAAGCAGCAACAGCCAACACCATCATCTGAGGTGTGTGGCCTTCCTAAGAACATGACAACAACAACAGCAACAAAAAACAACATAACAACAACATAAAAAACAACAACAACATAAAAACAACAACAACAACATAAAAAGAACAACAACAACATAAAAGGAACAACAACAACAACAACAACATAAAACGAACAACAACAACATAACAACAACAACAACATAACAACAACAACATAAAAACAACAAAAACAACAACAACATATAAACAACAACAACAACAACATAAAAAGAAAAACAACAACAACATAACAACAACAACAACAAAAAACAACAACATAACAACAACAACATAAAAACAACAACATAACAACAGCAACAATAAACAACAAAAAACAACAACAACAACATAACAACAACAACAACAACAACATAAAAACAACAACAACAACAAAAACAACATAACAACATATAAACAAAAGCAACAACAACATAAAAAACAACAACAACATAACAACAGCAACAACAACAATAAACAACAACACCATAACAACAACAACATAAAAACAACAACATAACAACAGCAACAATAAACAACAAAAAACAACAACAACATAACAACAACAACAACATAAAAACAACAACAACAATAAACAACAAAAAACAACAACAACAACATAACAACAACAACAACAACAACATAAAAACAACAACAACAACAACAACAAAAACAACATAACAACATATAAACAACAGCAACAACAACATAAAAAACAACAACAACATAACAACAGCAACAACAACAATAAACAACAACACCATAACAACAACAACAACAACATAAAAACAACAACAACCACAACAAAAAACAACAACAACAACATAACAACAACATAACAACAACAACAACATAAAAACAACAACAACAACAACAACATAACAACAACAACAACAACATAAAAACAACAAAAACAACAACAACATAAAAAGAACAACAACATAAAAAGAACAACAACAACACAAAAACAACAACATAACAACAACAACAGCAACAACAACAATAAACAACATAAAAACAACACCAACAACAACATAACAACAGCAACAACAACAACAACAACAACAGCAACAACATAACAACAACATGACAACAATGTAACATCACCATGACAACAACAACATAACATCAGCATAACAACAACAACATGACAAGAACAACAACAACAGCAACAACAACAACAAAATACTAACATGACAACAACAACATAACAACAACAACAACAACAACAACAACAACATAAAAACAACAACAACAGCATAAAAACAACATGACAACAACAACATAACATCAACATGACAACAACAACATAACATCAACAACAACAAAATCAGCATAACAACAACACAACAACAACAACAACACATCAGCATAACAACAACAACAACAACAACAACAACAACAAAATACTAACATGACAACAACAACATAACAACAACAAAATACTAACATGACAACAGCAACATAACAACAACAACAACAACAACAACAACAACAACAACAACAACACAACAACAACAACATAACAACAACAACATGACAACTAAAACATAACATCAACATGACAACAACAACATAACATCAACAACAACAACATCAGCATAACAACAACACAACAACAACAACAACAACAACAACAAGAACAACATAAAAACAACATGACAACAACAACATAACATCAACATGACAACAACAATGGCATCAGCATAACAACAACAACAACAACAACAACAACAACAACAACAACAACAACAACATAACAACAACAACAACAACACCAACAACAACAGAACAACAACATCAAAATAAAAACAAAAACAACAAAAACAACAACAACATAAAATCAACAACAACATCAACATAACAACAACATAACATAATAACAACAACAACAACAACAACATGACAACAACATAACAACAACAACAACAACATAACAACAACAACATGGATGAATGGCAGAGGTGCTGAAGAGTTAGGGAGGAGGGTCCTCCACTGCCTGCCTCAGTAGCACGGCTGATGGCGGATGCAACTCCATAAGACCAGACCCAGCACAAGACAATGACCAGACCCAGCCATAGACAATGAAACAACGCCTATAAGTTACAGATGCATGGATCACAATGTTAAACTCAGGACAGACAAGCCTAGGAACACACTTCATATGCTAGCATCCAAACACAACCAACCTTCCTCCCCAAACCATTCTCCCCAAACCATTCTCCCTACCCCCAACACCTCCCCTCGGCCCACCCACACTCCCCAGCGGTGGGATATGAGAGGGACAGGTTTCCCTCGGCCCTGGTCCCTCCTCTTACCATTGTCCAGTAAGTAAAAGACTGGACTGCAGTGGTTGGCCCTCAGACTGGCCACAGGCTCAGGCATGGAACGAGGTACATAGTGAAGGGAGCTTGGATAGGGACCTGGAAGAGATCCAACAGAACACACAGGAGGGACAAAACAAAACACAATGGGTGCATTGAGACAGAGAGACGAGCAGGTACATTGATGACAGTTGATTCAAACTTGTGTGATAAGGTAAGACTACAGTGCAAAAACAGCCTCTGTAACAAAAAACTACGACTACTGCTGCTACTGCCATTACGTCGACAACTACAACAGCATTTATACTAGGAATTTCCTCACAGCAGGAAGTCCAGTCCACACTCCGGTGTCAAAACCAACCAGCAACACCTTTATTAAACAGAATGTTCTTTAAAAAGGTATCGATTCCAGACGTGGGTAACTAACCTCATTTCCTTTCTTACTTTACTGTCGCTCTCTCACCTTTCCACACTTCAATCTCACAGTTCTCTCGACTCCTCGTGAAATAACACGGCGACTAGATTCGTTTTCAAACTTGGCGTGTGAGTGTGGGTGTAAATATTGATCCCAGCTGCTCTCTCATTATAGGAGATGACAGCAGACACATCCAGCCCAGGTAGGTGGCTTCTGCACTGGGAGCTCTGTGACCAACCCCCCCCCAGCACATCACCACTCGTCTCTTCTCCTGAAGTCTCGCCTCTAAATTTATCCTGCTTGCTCAGAGCCACTCTCTGGGCAATTCGGCTTATTTGCCCAACCTCACGACTCGCCCCAGACTACATGACAGGGCAGGTACTCCCATCAGCCACAGCATCCACCACACCGACCAGGAGAGCAGAAACCCAGACACACAAAGAGACAAGAACGACGTAAACAAACAACAATGTAAGAAAAGGGAGGAAGGAACGGAGGAAGACAAGCTGGCCCAAATACAGGGCTTAACGGGGGGAAATAAGAGGATGTGTCCCGGTGCATTGAGACTGAAGGAAGAGGGAGGAGACCCTCTTTTTTGACATGGCAGAGAGGGGAGAGAGTTGTTGGTGGATGGTTAACATCATCTGGGTTTGTCCAACAGTGGTCACAGCAGGACTAGGTTGACAAGGCAGAGGGGTCAACCAGAGCCAGCCAGGCTCAGGCCACTACTGGCCTCAGAGCTGCTTGGGAGATAACGACATAACAACAGACAGACAGACAGACAGACCGTGAGCCTTCTGTCTCAGGATGGTGACTCAGCCTTTCATCTGTCCATCTCTTCTATCTCTTCTAGCAGGTTAAATACCCTATAGACTGTGGAGAAACTGGACAGGTACAGCAGGTTTAATACCCTATAGACTGGGGAGATACTGGACAGGTACAGCAGGTTTAATACAGTATAGACTGGGGAGATACTGGACAGGGACAGCAGGTTTAATACCCTATAGACTGGGGAGATACTGGACAGGTACAGCAGGTTTAATACCCTATAGACTGGGGAGATACTGGACAGGTACAGCAGGTTTAATACCCTATAGACTGGGGAGATACTGGACAGGTACAGCAGGTTTAATACCCTATAGACTGGGGAGATACTGGACAGGGACAGCAGGTTTAATACCCTATAGACTGGGGAGATACTGGACAGGGACAGCAGGTTTAATATCCTATAGACTGGGGAGATACTGGACAGGGACAGCAGGTTTAATATCGTATAGACTGGGGAGATACTGGACAGCCCTATTGACTGGGGAGATACTGGACAGGTACAGCAGGTTTAATACCCTATAGACTGGGGAGATATTGGACAGGTACAGCAGGTTTAATACCCTATAGACTGGGGAGATACTGGAAAGGGACAGCAGGTTTAATACCCTATAGACTGGGGAGATACTGGACAGGGACAGCAGGTTTAATACCTTATAGACTGGGGAGATATTGGACAGGTACAGCAGGTTTAATACCCTATAGACTGGGGAGATACTGGACAGGTACAGCAGGTTTAATACCCTATAGACTGGGGAGATACTGGACAGGTACAGCAGGTTTAATACCCTATAGACTGGGGAGATACTGGACAGGTACAGCAGGTTTAATACCCTATAGACTGGGGAGATACTGGACAGGTACAGCAGGTTTAATACCGTATAGACTGGGGAGATACTGGAAAGGGACAGCAGGTTTAATACCCTATAGACTGGGGAGATACATATGTTTACATTGCCAAAGCAAGTTTATTTCTCTCTCTCTCTCTCTAACCATCAACGTTGGTCCCTCCACCTTTTTCATTGTGAAAAAGACAAATATCAAACACCAATCCCCAGCTCCTTTTCAGCACAGCTGCTTTGCTTTGAGCAGAGAGATGATAGAGGGAGGAAGAGAGGGAGGGCAGTGATGGAGAGATGATAGAGGGAGGAAGAGAGAGAGGGGAGTGATGGAGAGATGATAGAGGGAGGAAGAGAGGGAGGGCAGTGATGGAGAGATGATAGAGGGAGGAAGAGAGAGAGGGGAGTGATGGAGAGATGATAGAGGGAGGAAGAGAGAGAGGGGAGTGATGGAGAGATGATAGAGGGAGGAAGAGAGGGAGGGGAGTGATGGAGAGATGATAGAGGGAGGAAGAGAGAGAGGGGAGTGATGGAGAGATGATAGAGGGAGGAAGAGAGGGAGGGGAGTGATGGAGAGATGATAGAGGGAGGAAGAGAGGGAGGGCAGTGATGGAGAGATGATAGAGGGAGGAAGAGAGAGAGGGGAGTGATGGAGATATGATAGAGGGAGGAAGAGAGAGAGGGCAGTGATGGAGAGATGATAGAGGGAGGAAGAGAGGGAGGGGAGTGATGGAGAGATGATAGAGGGAGGAAGAGAGGGAGGGGAGTGAGAAAGGGAGAGAGGGGGGAGAGTGATAGAGTTAAGATGGATGGAGGGAGGGAGGGAAAGATGGAGGGAGGGAAAGAGGGAGGGAAGACAGAGGGAGTGAGAGGGTGTGAAGGAGGGGAGTGATAGAGAGAAGATGAGGGAGGGAGGGATGGAAGTGAGAGAGAGAGAAGATGGAGGTAGGCAGAGAGGGAGACACATTGGCCTCTGACAGAGTACACATCTCTTATAACGGTACCTAAACGCATCCAAGTTGATATATAAAAAAAAAAAAAACACACACAGCGTTTAATTTTCCTCAACAACCTCAGCAATGATACAGTATTAATGTTTCCTAAATAGAGCTAACACTTTCAGACTCCTACTAGGTGATATGTTAATAGAGTTACCATTCACTTCATGTTACAGTGAAACCCCAGCGACAGGTACAGTGTCCATACCCCAGCGACAGGTACAGTGTCCATACCCCAGCGACAGGTACAGTGTCCATACCCCAGCGACAGGTACAGTGTCCATACCCCAGCGACAGGTACAGTGTCCTTACCCCAGCGACAGGTACAGTGTCCATACCCCAGCGACAGGTACAGTGTCCATATCCCAGCGACAGGTACAGTGTCCATACCCCAGCGATAGGTACAGTGTCCACACCCCAGTGACTGGTACAGTGTCCATACCCCAGCGACAGGTACAGTGTCCATACCCAGCGACAGGTACAGTGTCCATACCCCAGCGACAGGTACAGTGTCCATACCCCAGCGACAGGTACAGTGTCCATACCCCAGCGACAGGTACAGTGTCCATACCCCAGCGACAGGTACAGTGTCCATATCCCAGCAACATGTACAGTGTCCATACCCCAGCGATAGGTACAGTGTCCATACCCCAGCGACAGATACAGTGTCCATAGCCCATGGACAGGTACAGTGTCCATACACAGTTAGCATGTCTCCACAAGGATAAAGGCAATTTTAGGCTTAGGGGTTAGAATTATGGTTAGAATCAGGGTTAGGGTTAGGTTAAGTTTAAGGTTAGGTTAGGGTTAGGGTTAGGGTTAGGTTAGGGTTAGGGGTTAGTGAAAATAGGATTTTGAATGTGTGTGTATGCGTGTGTGCAGGGACACACAAGTGTGAGTGAGTGAGTAAGTCATTACCTGAGGTGGGCGACTTGCTTCTCTCCATGTCCATGGACACCTGGTTGTCAGACAGTTCCGTTAGGCCTGTCACAGCCAATCAGATTCCAAAAGGAAGAGGAGGAGGAAGAGGAAGTGGGCCAGAGAGAGACTCTTTAGTCATGGTCATAAAAAGCAAGCATGGTGATACCACAGACAGTTGTCAGTGTTGTAACAGTGTCTGTTACCATGGTGATTCAACAGACAGCTGTCAGTGTTGTAACCGTGTCTGTTGCCATGGTGATTCAACAGACAGTTGTCAGTGTTGTAACAGTGTCTGTTGCCATGGTGATTCAACAGACAGTTGTCAGTGCTGTAACAGTGTATGTTGCCATGGTGATACAACAGACAGTTGTCAATGCTGTAACAGTGTCTGTTGCCATGGTGATACAACAGACAGTTGTCAATGCTGTAACAGTGTATGTTGCCATGGGGATAGAACAGACAGTTGTCAATGCTGTAACAGTGTATGTTGCCATGGTGATACAACAGACAGTTGTCAATGCTGTAACAGTGTATGTTGCCATGGTGATACAACAGACAATTGTCAGTGCTGTAACATATTTTGTTGCCATGGTGATACAACATCCATTGTCAGTGCTGTAACAGTGCCTGTTGCCATGGTGGTACAACAGACAGTTGTCATTGCTGTAACAGTGTCTGTTGCCATGGTGATAGAACAGACAGTTGTCAGTGATGTAACAGTGCCTGTTGCCATGGTGATACAACATCCATTGACAGTAGTATAACAGTGTCTGTTGCCATGGTGATACAACAGACAGTTGTCAGTGCTGTAACAGTGCCTGTTGCCATGGTGATACAACAGAGTTGTCAGTGCTGTAACAGTGTCTGTTGCCATGGTGATTCAACAGACAGTTGTCAGTGCTGTAACAGTGTATGTTGCCATGGTGATACAACAGACAGTTGTCAATGCTGTAACAGTGTCTGTTGCCATGGTGATACAACAGACAGTTGTCAATGCTGTAACAGTGTATGTTGCCATGGGGATAGAACAGACAGTTGTCAATGCTGTAACAGTGTATGTTGCCATGGTGATACAACAGACAGTTGTCAATGCTGTAACAGTGTATGTTGCCATGGTGATACAACAGACAATTGTCAGTGCTGTAACATATTTTGTTGCCATGGTGATACAACATCCATTGTCAGTGCTGTAACAGTGCCTGTTGCCATGGTGGTACAACAGACAGTTGTCATTGCTGTAACAGTGTCTGTTGCCATGGTGATAGAACAGACAGTTGTCAGTGATGTAACAGTGCCTGTTGCCATGGTGATACAACATCCATTGACAGTAGTATAACAGTGTCTGTTGCCATGGTGATACAACAGACAGTTGTCAGTGCTGTAACAGTGCCTGTTGCCATGGTGATACAACAGAGTTGTCAGTGCTGTAACAGTGTCTGTTGCCATGGTCATAGAATAGACAGTTGTCAGTGCTGTAACAGTGTTTGTTGCCATGGTGATACAACATCCATTGACAGTAGTGTAACAGTGTATGTTGCCATGGTGACACAACATACAGTTGTCAGTAGCATAACAGTGTCTGTTGCCTTGCTGAGGATGACCACTCTGATCCTGAAGCAACACACAAGATTCAGGAAGTTTCATCCATACGTGATGATCATATATTCACTTTCCACTGGGGAAAAAAATGGTTGAGTCAACATTGTTTCCATGTCATTTCAACCACCAAAATATAATGTGATGATGCTGAATCAATGTTGAAAACTAATTGGATTGGCAAATTTAAGGACATTGTCTTTTTTTCACCCAGCTTTTAACCTAAACCCAATGACATGGTGAACATTTTTGGTTGACAACTCAATCCAAACGTAAATCCAAACTAGAAGTTGAACTGACGTCTGTGCCCAGATGGTTGTCCTCTTGTCATCTCACGTTTGTCTAGTCTTTCTGGAAACTGACAATAGCTATAGCCAGAGGGTTATAATGAATAATATGTGAATCCATGTTGAAGGTCGGGATCAGCTTAGCACACCATCAGCATGCATGGCAATGAACACCACAGGAAATGAGGCCTGCACTTTAGAGTTTAAACCGCCTCAGTTGCCTTGTGGTTAGAGATTCCTCCCTGAGATTGGAAGGTTGGAAGTTCGATTCCCAGCCAAGTCATACCAACGACTGTATAAATGAGACCTGATGTGTCTTTGCTTGGACCTCAGCATTAAGGAGATAGATTAGGCCTTGCATCCTGCCCCAAGGGGTGTTGTACAGGAGGCCGCCTCGCGCTACAGGAGGCCGCCTCGCGCTACAGGAAGCCGCCTCGAGCTACAGGAAGCCGCCTCGCGCTACAGGAAGCCGCCTCACGCTACAGGAAGCCGCCTCACGCTTCAGGAAGCTACCTCGCGGTAGGCCGTCATTGTAAATAAGAATTTGTTCTTAACTGACTTGCCAAGTTAAATAAAGGTCAAATAAATAAAAAATATATATACTTTTGGTATATTTAAAACCAAATACTTTTTTACTTTTACTCAAGTAATATTTTACTTGGTGACTTTCACTTTTACGTGAGTCATTTTCTATTAAGGTATCTTTACAGTTACTCAGATAATAAGATTGGGTACTTTTTAAACAACTGGGGGTTGGAACCGAAATCTTTTTCCAATCGGTATTGCCAATTCAGTGGTTAAAATATATGCAGTGCAAGCCTCATTCAAATAGTCAAAACACAAATGATAAAGACGGAACAAAGACCTCGTCGCAGAACCTAGTCATCTAGTAAAACCAGAAAAATCATGTGAAATTCTAAACTTGAGTATTTTAGTTAATTAATTTCAATCTTTACAGTCGTCCAGTATCATTAAACCAGTGTCCCTGAATTATGGTCAATGTTGCGTTTCATAATTTGCCGTAAATCATCATCATTTCCCTAGTGTGTTGTATTTCATATTTCAAAGTGCATTGTTATAACTGAGTAACTTTGCTGGGACAAAACTCAGCTGAGAAGTTTTAATTAATCCATTACTCAGTGGGGAATAAAAAAAAAAAATGTTTCAGTTGACGTGATTAATCAAACGATTGGTTAAAAAAAAATATATAATAATATGAAATATCTCACGGAGAAGAGTCAATAGCGAACAAAATAAAGGCGCACGTAATATTTATAATACGATGTCTGAATGTCTTTGTCACGATTGGAATTTCAATCACTCATATCTTCGTGCTGCATTTGCAGTGTATAACAGTGGCGCAGTTTTATGAAATTGTGTCATTTCATAAAACGAGAAAACAATTTTCCAAGGGGACCTTGGCAAAAGGACCTACTATATGGAGATAACTGGACTATTTGGGACTTCAAATGACACAGGTTCTGATAAAGCCATGGCATTTCATTCGATAATGGCTGTGCTGACACCGGGATTTGTTTTTAACTCTTGGGGAGCTGTTTCAGAGATGATTCAGTAAAAATCTATGTCATTTCAATCATCTCTCTAGTACGTCCCCTTGCCGTAAATCCTCTTGCCACCCACTAATTCCTTGTCCCCTTAGTCCCTTCTTCCCTTGTCCCCTTGTCTCCTGCCCCAGTCTCCTTGTCTCCTTGCTTTGAGGATGACCTGACTTACTCTGATAGGACGTACGGATCCTTTTCTTTGAATCGGAATAAAAGTGAGACAGGCCACGCATGCAAAAGTCTTTAGGTAGGCTCACATGCCCATACCAGCAGCCATAGACACCAAGAGGGAGGGAGGGAGGGAGGGAGGGAGGGAGGGAGGGAGGGAGGGAGAAGAAGAGGAGGGAGAGAGAGAGAGAAGAACACAAAGGCCCATAGTGAAAAAGAAAGTGATGGCAAGCAACAACCCAGTTACTGTATAGTAGAGAAACCCAGGCTCTAAACCCAAAAGATCAACTCAGTTAGTGTATAGTAGAGAAACCCAGGCTATAAACCCAAAAGATCAACCCAGTTAGTGTATAGTAGAGAAACCCAGGCACTAAACCCAAAAGATCAACCCAGTTAGTGTATAGTAGAGAAACCCAGGCTCTAAACCCAAAAGATCAACTCAGAACAGTAAATAATTCCAGGGGGAGGGAGGAAAAACTCTGATTGGCTGGGCCTGGCTCCCAAGTGGGTGGGTCTATGCCCTCCCGGGCCCACCCATGGCTGCACCCCTGCCCAGTCATGTGAAATCCATAGATTAGGGCCTAGTGAATGTATTACTATTGACTGATGTCTTTATATGAACTGTAAGTCAGTAGTTGAAATTGTTGCATATTGCTTTTATATTATTCATCAGTATAGATTCAACCTCGGGCCGATTTCCAAATTGGCTACTTTGAAAAATCTCAAATATAAAATAGATTTTGAATTGTTTAACACTTTTTTGGTTACTACATTATTCCATATGTGTTATTTCATAGTTGTGATGTCTTCACTATTATTCTACAATGTAGGAAATTATGAAAAGAAAGAAAAACCCTGGAATGAGTAGGTGCGTCCAAACTTTTGACTCATACTTTATACCTTTCATAATGCGTGGGAATACTTTGGAAACGATTTCCCAAATAAAAAACATTTGGACCTGATTTGCTGCTGTTTTTACAGTCTTTTTGGGGGGGCCAAATAAAATCACCCGTGGGCCAAATTCGGCCGGCGGGCCAACAGTTGGGGAACCCAGGTCTAAGAAATGCTAAGAGACGCTTCTGTAGGTCTTATCTAAGAGTAGTGCTCAAGCAGAAGTGACTGAAAGAACCACAACATGCACATGATGCCACTGTGGAATGCAGCCGGTCACATGCACCTCACGTGGTTGGTTGTGAATAGTGTTGTGTTTTGTTTTGTTTATGTATTGTAGGGAGACAGAGAGATTAGGAGAAGAGACAGAGATGTTAGGATAAGAGACAGAGAGGTTAGGATAAGAGACAGATAGTTTAGAAGAGACAGAGAGGCTAGGAGAAGAGACAGAGAGGCTAGGAGAAGAAACAGAAACGTTAGAAGAGACAGAGAGGTTAGGATAAGAGACAGAGAGGTTAGGATACGAGACAGAGAGGTTAGGATAAGAAACAGAAACATTAGGAGAAGAGACAGAGAGGTTAGGAGAAGAGACAGAGAGGTTAGAATAAGAGACAGAGAGGTTAGAATAAGAGACAGAGAGGTTAGGAGAAGAGACAGAGAGGTTAGAATAAGAGACAGAGAGGTTAGAATAAGAGACAGAGAGGTTAGGAGAAGAGACAGAGAGGTTAGGAGAAGGGACAGAGAGGTTAGGATAAGAAACAGAAACATTAGGAGAAGAGACAGAGAGGTTAGGATAAGAGACAGAGAGGTTAGAATAAGAAACATAGAGTTTAGAAGAAGAGACAGAGAGGTTAGGAGAAGAGACAGATAGTTTAGAAGAGACAGAGAGGTTAGGATAAAAGGCAGAGGTTAGGAGAAGAGACAGAGAGGCTAAGAGAAGAGAGAGATGTTAGGAGAAGAGACAGAGAGGTTAGGAGAATAGACAGAGAGGCTAAGAGAAGAGACAGAGAGGCTAAGAGAAGAGACAGAGAGGTTAAGAGAGGAGACAGAGAGGTTAAGAGAAGAGACAGAGAGGTTAGGAGAAGAGACAGAGAGGTTAAGAGAAGAGAGAGATGTTAGGAGAAGAGACAGAGAGGTTAGGAGAAGAGACAGAGAGGTTAAGAGAAGAGAGAGATGTTAGGAGAAGAGACAGAGAGGTTAGGAGAAGAGACAGAGAGGCTAAGAGAAGAGACAGAGAGGTTAAGAGAAGAGAGAGATGTTAGGAGAAGAGACAGAGAGGCTAAGAGAAGAGACAGAGAGGTTAAGAGAAGAGAGAGATGTTAGGAGAAGAGACAGAGAGGTTATGAGAAGAGACAGAGAGGTTAGGATAAGAGACAGGGAGGTTAGGAGAAGAGACAGGGAGGTTAGGAGAAGAGACAGGAAAGAGAAAGAAAGGACAGCTGAGATTGGATGAAGACAGACATGGAGAGTGAGGTCATGACAGATACTAGAAAGATAAAAAGAAAATGGGAGAAGAGAGAGAGATGTAGAGAGGGAGAAATTGTTGATACAGTATGCCTATGTGTGTGAACATACCAGTACCATGTGTTTACTGTATGTTTATGTGTACAGTATATGCATTTGTATGCCTGTGTGTGTGTATGTGTGTGTGTGTGTTGTATGTGTGAGGAACACGGGGTGTGTTCCCCTACCTGAGGTGGACTGTCTGTTCTTGCGTGGGGAGCGTGTGAGACGTTGGTAGGGGTCAGCGGCTCCGTACAGGTCCAGCGTGCTCACACACATCAGGATGGTCTTCTGAATGTAGTCCACCACCACTAGACCATTGCAGGTCCCAAACGCTAGACTGACACACAGAAACACACACAGAAACACACACAGAGGGTAGAGAAAAGAGTGAGAGCAAGTTAGTGTGAAATGTAACTGAAAAACACGAGGTTCTGAACCCATAACCTGAAGAATAGTTCCTAGCTAATGTAATGGCCATCTTGGTATATATAGTACACTCTTAGAAAAAAATGTGCTATCTGGCACCTAAAAAGGCAAATTGGCTGTCCCCATAAGATAATCCTTTGAAGAACCCCTGTTGGTTCCAGGTAGAACCCCAAACGGGTTTTACATTGAAATTGATTGGTAAAGCGTAACCATTGACATGGACTGGTAAAGCATAATCATTGACATGGACTGGTAAAGCATAACCATTGACATGGACTGGTAAAGCATAACCATTGACATGGACTGGTAAAGCATAACCATTGACATGGACTGGTAAAGCATAACCATTGACATGGACTGGTAAAGCATAACCATTGACATGGACTGGTAAAACATAACCATCGACATGGACTGGTACAACATAACCATTGACATGGACTGGTAAAACATAACCATTGACATGGACTGATAAAGCATAACCATTGACATGGACTGGTAAAGCATAACCATTGACATGGACTGGTAAAGCATAACCATTGACATGGACTGGTAAAGCATAACCATTGACATGGACTGGTAAAACATAACCATCGACATGGACTGGTACAACATAACCATTGACATGGACTGGTAAAACATAACCATTGACATGGACTGGTAAAGCATAACCATTGACATGGACTGGTAAAGCATAACCATTGACATGGACTGGTAAAGCATAACCATTGACATGGACTGGTAAAGCATAACCATTGACATGGACTGGTAAAGCATAACCATTGACATGGACTGGTAAAACATAACCATCGACATGGACTGGTACAACATAACCATTGACATGGACTGGTAAAGCATAACCATTGACATGGACTGGTAAAACATAACCATCGACATGGACTGGTAAAGCATAACCATTGACATGGACTGGTAAAGCATAACCATTGACATGGACTGGTAAAGCATAACCATTGACATGGACTGGTAAAGCATAACCATTGACATGGACTGGTAAAACATAACCATCGACATGGACTGGTACAACATAACCATTGACATGGACTGGTAAAACATAACCATTGACATGGACTGGTAAAGCATAACCATTGACATGGACTGGTAAAGCATAACCATTGACATGGACTGGTAAAGCATAACCATTGACATGGACTGGTAAAGCATAACCATTGACATGGACTGGTAAAGCATAACCATTGACATGGACTGGTAAAACATAACCATCGACATGGACTGGTACAACATAACCATTGACATGGACTGGTAAAACATAACCATTGACATGGACTGATAAAGCATAACCATTGACATGGACTGGTAAAACATAACCATTGACATGGACTGGTACAACATAACCATTGACATGGACTGGTAAAACATAACCATTGACATGGACTGGTACAACATAACCATTGACATGGACTGGTAAAGCATAACCATTGACATGGACTGGTAAAGCATAACCATTGACATGGACTGGTAAAGCATAACCATTGACATGGACTGGTAAAACATAACCATCGACATGGACTGGTACAACATAACCATTGACATGGACTGGTAAAACATAACCATTGACATGGACTGATAAAGCATAACCATTGACATGGACTGGTAAAGCATAACCATTGACATGGACTGGTAAAGCATAACCATTGACATGGACTGGTAAAGCATAACCATTGACATGGACTGGTAAAACATAACCATCGACATGGACTGGTACAACATAACCATTGACATGGACTGGTAAAACATAACCATTGACATGGACTGGTAAAGCATAACCATTGACATGGACTGGTAAAGCATAACCATTGACATGGACTGGTAAAGCATAACCATTGACATGGACTGGTAAAGCATAACCATTGACATGGACTGGTAAAGCATAACCATTGACATGGACTGGTAAAACATAACCATCGACATGGACTGGTACAACATAACCATTGACATGGACTGGTAAAGCATAACCATTGACATGGACTGGTAAAACATAACCATCGACATGGACTGGTAAAGCATAACCATTGACATGGACTGGTAAAGCATAACCATTGACATGGACTGGTAAAGCATAACCATTGACATGGACTGGTAAAGCATAACCATTGACATGGACTGGTAAAACATAACCATCGACATGGACTGGTACAACATAACCATTGACATGGACTGGTAAAACATAACCATTGACATGGACTGGTAAAGCATAACCATTGACATGGACTGGTAAAGCATAACCATTGACATGGACTGGTAAAGCATAACCATTGACATGGACTGGTAAAGCATAACCATTGACATGGACTGGTAAAGCATAACCATTGACATGGACTGGTAAAACATAACCATCGACATGGACTGGTACAACATAACCATTGACATGGACTGGTAAAACATAACCATTGACATGGACTGATAAAGCATAACCATTGACATGGACTGGTAAAACATAACCATTGACATGGACTGGTACAACATAACCATTGACATGGACTGGTAAAACATAACCATTGACATGGACTGGTACAACATAACCATTGACATGGACTGGTAAAGCATAACCATTGACATGGACTGGTAAAACATAACCATTGACATGGACTGGTAAAGCATAACCATTGACATGGACTGGTAAAGCATAACCATTGACATGGACTGGTAAAGCATAACCATTGACATGGACTGGTAAAGCATAACCATTGACATGGACTGGTAAAGCATAACCATTGACATGGACTGGTAAAGCATAACCATCGACATGGACTGGTAAAGCATAACCATTGACATGTACTGGTAAAGCATAACCATCGACATGGACTGGTAAAACATAACCATTGACATGGACTGGTAAAGCATAACCATTGACATGGACTGGTAAAGCATAACCATTGACATGGACTGGTAAAGCATAACCATTGACATGGACTGGTAAAGCATAACCATTGACATGGACTGGTAAAGCATAACCATTGACATGGACTGGTAAAGCATAACCATTGGCATGGACTGGTAAAGCATAACCATTGACATGGACTGGTAAAGCATAACCAAGACGTTTCATCACTCCAGTTCCAGGAAACATATATTGATTCCAGTCAACACTAGAATATCACTTTAGATTGAAGCTCAGTATAGTGGTATGCAGACGTAGAGACCTTGTAACATGAACCCCAGTGTACGTGTGGGGTGAAGACCTACAGTACCAGAGCCTAGACGGTATACAGAACAGAACTGAAGAGATGACTAAAACCCACTTTAACATATGAATAGCGTCTGGGGAGCTAGGTTAGTGACCTTTACTGTGTATTCCTCCAGCACTTGTAGAGCTGCGAATGTATCCGCTTTTTTTTTTACCAACTCTGGAAAACATACGTTTGTTAATGGCCTTGAGGCTGTCTATTGATTAACTGTAGAGAAACAGCCAAGCAGGCATCAAAGTTTTTCAAAACAGGCTCTTTTCCCAGCAAAACCAGACATATTTTTATTACAGTTTCCTTCTGCTACGCTTAAATTATAGATGAGTGGGTGTTATGAAATATGTATTTAGGCGTATGCTTTATTCAATTTAATAGAAAATAGCTGCTGGGATGATGAATAAAGAGAACGGAGACAGAAAGAGACAGAGGCAGAGAGGGACAGAGAGAGAGACACAGAGGGACAGAGACAGAGACTGAGAGGGACAGAGACAGAGACTGAGAGGGACAGAGACAGAGACAAGGTAGCAGAGAGGGACAAAGACAGAGCGGGACAGAGACAGAAACAGAGCGGGACAGAGACAGAAACAGAGAGGGACAGAGACAGAGACAGAGAGGGACAGAGACAGAGACTGAGAGGGACAGAGACAGAGACAGAGAGGGACAGAGACAGAGACAAGGTAGCAGAGAGGGACAAAGACAGAGCGGGACAGAGACAGAAACAGAGCGGGACAGAGACAGAGACAGAGAGGGCAGAGAGAAGGTAGCAGAGAGTGACTGGACATAAAGACAGATGTAGATAGACAGGGGAGGGAAATGAAAACATGATTGTGTGTATTTGTGTGATTATAGACAGAGAAGAAAACTTTCCTCGATTGGTGCAGATGTCTAAGGCACTGCATTACAGACCCTGGTTCGTTCCCAGGCTGTGTCACAACCGGCCATGATCGGGAGTCAAATAGGGTGTGACCAATCGGCACAGCGTCATCCGTGTTAGGGTTTGGCCGGGGGGGTAGGATGTAAATAAGAATTTGTTCTAAACGGACATGCCTAGTTAAATAAAGGTTAAATTAAAATTAAAATAAATAAATGAAAGAAAGAAAGAAAGAAAGAAAGGGGCAAGATGGAGAGATGGAGAGACAGACGGAAAGGGAACAAGAGAACAGGGGACAGACGGAGCAATGGAGCAGATGAGAGGAGAGGAGAGAAGAGGAGAGGAGAGGAGAGGAGAGGAGAGGAGAGGAGAGGAGAGAAGAGGAGAGTAGAGTAGAGTAGAGTAGAGTAGAGTAGAGTAGAGTAGATGAGAGTAGAGTAGAGTAGAGTAGATGAGAGGAGAGGAGAGGAGAGGAGAGGAGAGGAGAGGAGAGGAGAGGAGAGGAGAGGAGAGGAGAGGAGAGGAGAGGAGAGGAGAGAAGAGGAGAGGAGAGGAGAGGAGAGGAGAGAGTAGAGAGAGGAGAGGAGAGGAGAGGAGAGGAGAGGAGAGGAGAGGAGAGGAGAGGAGAGGAGAGGAGAGGAGAGGAGAGGAGAGGAGAGGAGAAGAGAGGAGAGGAGAGGAGAGGAGAGGAGAGAAGAGAAGAGATGAGAAGAGAAGAGAAGAGAAGAGAAGAGAGGAGAGGAGAGTAGATGAGAGGAGAGGAGAGGAGAGGAGAGGAGAGGAGAGGAGAGGAGAGAGAGGAGAGGAGAGGAGAGTAGAGGAGAGGAGAGGAGAGAGGAGAGGAGAGGAGAGAGGAGAGGAGAGGAGAGGAGAGGAGAGGAGAGGAGAGGAGAGAGAGGAGAGGAGAGAGAGGAGAGTAGAGTAGAGGAGAGGAGAGGAGAGGAGAGAAGAGGAGAGGTGGGGAGATAAGAGGAGAGTAGTGGAGAGGAGAGTAGAGTAGAGTAGAGTAGATGAGAGGAGAGGAGAGGAGAGAAGAGGAGAGGAGAGGAGAGGAGAGGAGAGTAGAGTAGAGGAGAGGAGAGGAGAGGAGAGGAGAGGAGAGGAGAGGAGAGGAGAGGAGAGGAGAGGAGAGGAGAGGAGAGAAGAGAAGAGAAGAGAAGAGAGGAGAGGAGAGGAGAGTAGATGAGAGGAGAGGAGAGGAGAGGAGAGGAGAGGAGAGGAGAGGAGAAAGGAGAGTGTGTGTGAGTGGAAAACCAGAGTGTGAGGGAGAGATGGATGGTGTGAGTGTGGAAGTGAGAGGTAGAAAGAGTTTAGAGACACGTAGAGAGTAGAGGGTCACTCACAGGCCATAGGCAGAGTTGATGTCCAGGCTGGTGATCTGCTGGGGGGGTTCGCCATCCACCCACTGCAGCTGCACCACCATCTCAGGTTGGTACCCCGGGGGCATCCGCACTGGACGATTCTTCACCCTGACATACAGAGAGCGATGGGGAGATGGAGGGGAAAGTTACTGTAGAAGGAGAAAGAGAGTTTCGCCAGTAAAGCAATTTTATCATCACAGCGACACCTTGGTAGACCCTGTTGAGGTGTCTGACAGCGACACCTTGGTAGACCCTGTTGAGGTGTCTGACAGCGACACCTTGGTAGACCCTGTTGAGGTGTCTGACAGCGACACCTTGGTAGACCCTGTTGAGGTGTCTGACAGCGACACCTTGGTAGACCCTGTTGAGGTGCCTGACAGGAAGTGACTCACTTGAGGCAATGGAGGCTGTCTTGTGAGCCGTTGCCGGTGCTACCGGGCATCTGGGGGGAGTGGGAACTGGCGTCCGAGAAACACGGGTTGTTCTCAGTCTCTGATGGGGAGATGACGTACTCCGAATCAAACTGCAGACGCACTTCTAGTGACTGTCAATTAGATTAGAATAGATTAGATTAGATTTATTATCCCACCACGGGGAATTTGTTGTATTTGCTGTAGTGTTTTTGTAGACTGTAGTAGACTGTAGTAATTACTGTGGTGTTTTTGTAGACTGTAGTATACTGTAGTAATTACTGTAGAGTTTTTGTAGACTACAGTATACTGTAGTAATTACTGTAGAGTTTTTGTAGACTGTAGTAATTACTGTAGAGTTTTTGTAGACTGTAGTATACTGTAGTAAATACTGTAGTGTTTTTGTAGACTATAGTATACTGTAGTGTTTTTGTAGACTGTAGTATACTGTATTAATTACTGTAGTGTTTTTGTAGACTGTAGTATACTGTAGTAATTACTGTAGAGTTTTTGTAGACTGTAGTAGACTGTATTAATTACTGTAGTGTTTTTGTAGACTATAGTATACTGTAGTGTTTTTGTAGACTGTAGTATACTGTATTAATTACTGTAGTGTTTTTGTAGACTGTAGTATACTGTAGTAATTACTGTAGAGTTTTTGTAGACTGTAGTAGACTGTATTAATTACTGTAGAGTTTTTGTAGACTGTAGTATACTGTAGAGTTTTTGTAGACTGTAGTATACTGTAGTAATTACTGTAGAGTTTTTGTAGACTGTAGTAGACTGTATTAATTACTGTAGAGTTTTTGTAGACTGTAGTATACTGTAGAGTTTTTGTAGACTGTAGTATACTGTAGTAATTACTGTGGTGTTTTTGTAGACTGTAGTATACTGTAGTATACTGTAGTGTTTTTGTAGACTGTAGTATACTGTAGTGTTTTTGTTGACTGTAGTATACTGTAGTAATTACTGTAGAGTTTTTGTAGACTGTAGTATACTGTAGTGTTTTTGTTGACTGTAGTATACTGTAGTAATTACTGTGGTGTTTTTGTAGACTGTAGTATACTGTAGTAATTACTGTAGTGTTTTTGTAGACTGTAGTATACTGTAGTGTTTTTGTTGACTGTAGTATACTGTAGTAATTACTGTGGTGTTTTTGTAGACTGTAGTATACTGTAGTATACTGTAGTGTTTTTGTAGACTGTAGTATACTGTAGAGTTTTTGTAGACTGTAGTATACTGTAGTAATTACAGTAGTGTTTTTGTAGACTGTAGTATACTGTAGTAATTACTGTAGAGTTTTTGTAGACTGTAGTATACTGTAGTGTTTTGCAGACTGTTTATACTGTAGTGTTTTGCGGACTATGGTATACTGTAGTATTTACTGTAGTGTTTATGTAGACTGTAGTATACCGTAGTATTTACTATAGTGTTTTTGGGGACATTACCTAAGTATTTACTGTAGTGTGTTGCAGACTGTAGTATACTGTAGTATCTACTGTAGTGTTTTTGGGCACATTACTGTAGTATTTTACTTAAGAGTTTTTGTGTGGATAAAACTGTAGAGTTTACTACAGTATTCTACAGTATAATACAACATTCTATAGTAAGTACTATACCTGCTCGAGGGATACTACAGTGTGTAGTATAGCATTATATAGTATACTACAGTTTTCTACAGAAGTATTATGTAAGTACTGTAGTATTCCATAATAAACTGTAGTATTTGTTTTATGTGTGTAGGCTACATATTTACAGTGAAAGTATTTACAGTGAAACAAATGCACACAAACATACTGTGCATAAAAAAAAAATCAGCTGTGACTGCACACACAAACACCCACCTTGTCATTCACAACAAGCACACCTCATTCAACAAGAGAACAAATCGTCAAGTCTTTTATAAGTTTAATCTGCTGTATTCACTGGGGAAGCGGGTTAGGTAACATCTCTCGTCCACTCACCACTATCTGTGTGTTGGCGTCGTGTTTGCTGAAGCGGTAGAGGATGACGTGGGCGGAGATGCCCGCCACACAGAAGAGACGGCTCTGCGGGCACCAGCTGACCATCTGAATGGCGTGAGGGTCCTCCTCGGACAGAACGACCGCCCGGCCTTCACCCGCATTGGTCTTCTCAAAAACCTTAGACGTCTTCAGCTTGTACAGCATCTGGAGCGTAACTGGTCACACAACAAGTCTAGATTATAAATGCATGAATTGAGTTCTTATGTAATTAGAATCAGTGTTCTTGATAAGAGTTAGAGTAGTGTTGGTATTGTTGATAATAGAGTAGTGTTATTATTATTGATAATAGAGTAGTGGTGGTATTGTTGGTAATAGAGTAGTGTTGGTATTGTTGATAATAGAGTAGTGGTGGTATTGTTGATAATAGAGTAGTGGTGGTATTGTTGATAATAGAGTAGTGGTGGTATTGTTGATAATAGAGTAGTGGTGGTATTGTTGATAATAGAGTAGTGGTGGTATTGTTGATAATAGAGTAGTGGTGGTATTGTTGATAATAGAGTAGTGGTGGTATTGTTGATAATAGAGTAGTGGTGGTATTGTTGATAATAGAGTAGTGGTGGTATTGTTGATAATAGAGTAGTGGTGGTATTGTTGATACTAGAGTAGTGTTGGTATTGTTGATACTAGAGTAGTGGTGGTATTGTTGATAATAGAGTAGTGGTGGTATTGTTGATAATAGAGTAGTGGTGGTATTGTTGATAATAGAGTAGTGGTGGTATTGTTGATAATAGAGTAGTGGTGGTATTGTTGATAATAGAGTAGTGGTGGTATTGTTGATAATAGAGTAGTGGTGGTATTGTTGATAATAGAGTAGTGGTGGTATTGTTGATAATAGAGTAGTGGTGGTATTGTTGATAATAGAGTAGTGGTGGTATTGTTGATAATAGAGTAGTGGTGGTATTGTTGATAATAGAGTAGTGGTGGTATTGTTGATAATAGAGTAGTGGTGGTATTGTTGATAATAGAGTAGTGGTGGTATTGTTGATACTAGAGTAGTGTTGGTATTGTTGATAATAGAGTAGTGGTGGTATTGTTGATAATAGAGTAGTGGTGGTATTGTTGATAATAGAGTAGTGGTGGTATTGTTGATAATAGAGTAGTGGTGGTATTGTTGATAATAGAGTAGTGGTGGTATTGTTGATAATAGAGTAGTGGTGGTATTGTTGATAATAGAGTAGTGGTGGTATTGTTGATAATAGAGTAGTGGTGGTATTGTTGATAATAGAGTAGTGGTGGTATTGTTGATAATAGAGTAGTGGTGGTATTGTTGATAATAGAGTACTGTTGTAATTGTTGATATCCAACGTAAGAAAGGGAGGGAGAAAACCTACTAGCAGAGGCGTCCCAAAACTTTACGCTTCCGTCTGCGTGCCTACATAAAGAATAAAAAACCGGGGAAAAGGTCAAGAGAACCGCCCATGTCCAATACTGAATGAAACTCACTCTGCAGCTTTTATTTAATTACAAACACCAGGGGAGTACAGGAAAACTGTATTACTTCCTGTCTGAATGAATAGAACCAGCCAATGCGTGTTAGTTCACACACTTTGACAACAACAGTCTCCAACAGTGCGGAGCCCACTGACTCACCCTGTGACGATGACCTCTGGGTAGGTCTGTGAGCCTAACGTCCACGTACCGCCACTCACTGGCCACTCCTGTCAGGAATTAGACAGTTTGGTCATGGACTGAAAAGTTCGGGAACGGAACATTTAATTTAGTTTTACTTCGTCATTGTCTAACCTGTGACCTGTAGCGTACCTTGTGGCTGTAGCCGGTCTTCTTCTGCTTGGCTCCTACGGAGTAGAGAACTGGGATGATGTCCGGGGGGCACTCTGCAAAGTAGGCCGTACAGGTGACTGGAGACTCGTGGATGTCCATGGGGTAAGGGTTCTCAAAGATGGGGAAACTGCAAAGGGAGAAGGGAAAAAAGAGTCCAACTAACTGTGAGCAGTGTAGTTTGTGGATATCTAGTGGGCTTCTGATGGATATTTCAACACTTTGGTGGTAGCAGAGCAGAACACCACCCAAGACATCACTTCAATTCTTCCCAGCAGCTAATTGTCCAAGTACTAATCCATATCAACATTGTAATCGTGTAAACACAGTCATAAACTACTGAGGAATAGCTTAGATCTCCATGCCTTTTCTTCATCTCCCTCCCTCAGAGATTGGGAATTTGTCATCTGAAGAGTGTTGATGTGTAATCTGTAGAGTGTTGATGTGTAATCTGCAGAGTGTTGATGTGTAATCTGCAGAGTGTTGATGTGTAATCTGCAGTGTTGATGTGTAATCTGCAGAGTGTTGATGTGTAATCTGCAGAGTGTTGATGTGTAATCTGCAGAGTGTTGATGTGTAATCTGCAGTGTTGATGTGTAATCTGCAGAGTGTTGATGTGTAATCTGCAGAGTGTTGATGTGTAATCTGCAGAGTGTTGATGTGTAATCTGCTGAGTGTTGATGTGTAATCTGCTGAGTGTTGATGTGTAATCTGCTGAATTATAGTAATTTGGCTATATAGACCGGTTGTCAGTACTGAGTCAATGTCAATACTGAGTCAGTACTGAGTCAATGTGCAGGGGTATAAGCCACTGTATGTGTGTGTATGTGTGTGTGTGTGTGTGTGTGTATGTGTGTGTGTGTGTGTGTGCGTGTTTTTGTGTGTAAACATTCATGTTTACTTTCTTGGTTTTAATGGCCACCTGTGGCCCTCTCTCCTTAACAGTCTATACGGAGTGTGTCTCTCTTTAAACCCTCGGATGCTGTCTGGGACTAGTGTAGTTGTGATGTGGTGGGATGCTGTCTGGGACTAGTGTAGTTGTGATGTGGTGGGATGCTGTCTGGGACTAGTGTAGTTGTGATGTGGTGGGATGCTGTCTGGGACTAATATAGTTGTGATGTGGTGGGATGCTGTCTGAGACTATTGTAGTTGTGATGTGGAAGGATGCTGTCTGGAACTATTATAGTTGGGATGTGGTGGGATGCTGTCTGGGACTATTGTAGTTGTGATGTGGTGGGATGCTGTCTGGGACTATTGTAGTTGTGATGTGGTGGGATGCTGTCTGGGACTATTGTAGTTGTGATGTGGTGGGATGCTGTCTGGGACTATTGTAGTTGTGATTTGGTGGGATGCTGTCCGGAACTATTGTAGTTGTAGTCGTGATGTGGTAGGATGCTGTCTGGGACAATTCTAGTTTTTTTGTGATGGGATGCTGTCTGGGACTATTCTAGTTTTTTTGTGATGGGATGCTGTCTGGGACTATTATAGTTGTGATGTGGTGGGATGCTGTCTGGGACTATTATAGTTGTGATGTGGTGGGATGCTGTCTGGGACTATTATAGTTTTATGTGGTGGGATGCTGTCTGGGACTATTATAGTTGTATGTGGTGGGATGCTGTCTGGGACTATTATAGTTTTATGTGGTGGGATGCTGTCTGGGACTATTATAGTTTTATGTGGTGGGATGCTGTCTGGGACTAGTGTAGTTTTATGTGGTGGGATGCTGTCTGGGACTATTATAGTTTTATGTGGTGGGATGCTGTCTGGGACTATTATAGTTGTGATGTGGTGGGATGCTGTCTGGGACTATTATAGTTTTATGTGGTGGGATGCTGTCTGAGAACATTGTAACGGGTCTCGATGATGCAGGTACAGCGGAGTCAGGCGCAGGACAACGAAGATGAGTTATTCATAAACTTTACTCAATAAGATAACACGTAGTGATAAACAATCACATGAAACAACGGACCAAGATACAAAACAAATAATCACGCACATAAACACGGGGAAACAGAGGGTTAATAAATAAGGAACATGTAATTATGGGAAAATTATATTTTAGTTGTAGTTGTGATGTGTTGATAGAGAAGTGTTATTCCCCCTGGTGATGTCTAACATTTGGCCTGACGGTGACACCTAGACAGCCACATAAGGGAAGTGACAGCCTGGTCCCCTCTGGACCACATGAGGAGCCTGTGTGTGTGTGTGTGTGTGTGTGTGTGTGTGTGTGTGTGTGTGTGTGTGTGTGTGTGTGTGTGTGTGTGTGTGTGTGTGTGTGTGTGTGTGTGTGTGTGTGTGTGTGTGTGTGTGTGTGTGTGTGTGTGTGTGTGTGTGTGTTTGTGAACATACTTGCTCTGTGTCAGATCAACCATGATGAAGTCCTTTTCTAAAAGCAGCACGACTGCATAGGGATCCTGGATCTCTGTAGACAGCAACACAGAGAAAAAAATACATTAACTACACAAGAATGAAAATGAAATATACTGCATGTTTCTATATCTCCACGGAGTAACATGAAACATACTGCATGTTCCTCTGTTCTCCGCAGGTGTGTGACAGACGAAGCAGGGAGAGTCATTTAAGGTCTCACAGAGACACTCCTTACCATCTCAACCCAGACTTGAATTAGACAAATTATCATGGAACAGAGAGAGAATGAGGGGAGGGAGGGGGAGAGGGAAGGATAGAGGGAAGGAGTGAGGGAGAGAAAGGAAGGAAGGAAGGAGGATGGAATGGTTGTCGAGAGGGAGATAAAGGAGGGAGGGAGGGAGGGAGGAGGGAGGGAGGGAGGGAAAGAGAGATAGACTTTACTTAATCCTTCAAACCCCAGCTAAAGACTATTGCCCCTTAACTCACCGTTGGAGTATGGGGTGGCACAGAGCACCAGGAACTCTACGATAGGGTGGTCCATCTCCAGCACCGTGATGGCCTTGCCGTGCATGACGGTCAGGGTGGGTCTCCTTCCCCCAGCCTTGTCGTACGACAGACCCCCAGAAAAGATGACGTAGGGCTCACTGCTGTGGAAACAGAGAAGATGCCGTAGGGCTCACTGGTGTGGAAACAGAGAAGATGCCGTAGGGCTCACTGCTGTGGAAACAGAGAAGATGCCGTAGGGCTCATTGCTGTGGAAACAGAGAAGATGCCGTAGAACTCATTGCTGTGGAAACAGAGAAGATGCCGTAGGGCTCATTGTTGTGGAAACAGAGAAGATGCCGTAGGGCTCATTGTTGTGGAAACAGAGAAGATGCCGTAGGGCTCATTGTTGTGGAAACAAGGAAGATGCCGTAGGGAGCATTGTTGTGGAAACAGAGAGGATTTGAAGGGCTCAGTGCTGTGGAAGCAGAGATGATTTGAAGGGCTCAGTGCTGTGGAAACAGAGGATTTGAAGGGCTCAGTGCTGTGGAAACAGAGAGGATTTGAAGGGCTCAGTGCTGTGGAAACAGAGGGGATTTGAAGGGCTCAGTGCTGTGGAAACAGAGAAGTGTCGCTAACTAATCTGCAACATATTTCACATTCATAACTATACATTATTAATTCGTTTACTGCACATTTGTTTAATCTTCCCTGTTGGTATACCATAAGATGAGTGACTGTTAGTCTGGTCTGGTGTGGGCCAGCCCTAGGACAAACTGACCGGTCCAGTCCACCTTCTGAAGATCAAACCATCAATACCCTACAGACACAGTGGAGAATATCACCAATGGTCTCTTAGTCTCACGGTCATCACACATCACCTCCCACGTTGTCATGAACACCAGACACCCCCTCCCATGGACTCATCAGACATTACCTCCCACGTTCGCATGGTCATCAGACATCACCTCTCACGTTCTCATGGTCATCAGACATCACATCTCACGTTCTCATGCTCATCAGACATCACCTCCCACGGTCTCATGGTCATCAGAAAAAATCACCTCCCACGTTCTCATGGTCATCGGACATCACCTCCCACGGTCTCACGGTCATCGGACATCAAATTCTATGGTCTTGGTTGTGACTTACAAGAGTGTGTTGTTTTCCCCACATCAATACAATGTGTGGTCACACCATCAGAGACACAGTCTAAAGTGGGTGTGTCTGTCTCAGTACTTGACTCACGTTTGCTTCATTTGCTTTTCTGTATGTCTCTTTTAAATCCAACTTCACACAACTGGAACTTCAAGCCTCAATTATAATCCACAAGCCATTAAATGAGGGAAATAGGAAAAGATATGCATGCATTCCCAACAGACAACACAGATCATGAATCAGATAGGAAGTTCAGAGGCTCTCTTCTCAATCCCATGTGTGGAGATATGAAACGCTTTAAGAAGGCTCCCTGTACTTTTAATTGTCTTCTGATGTGATATACAGCTTGCAGATGGATGACTCAGACCTGTCTGGAGCATGTTCCTACTGAGTTTCACTTCAGAAGCAAAGCAAAATAGTTTTGGGCAAATACAAACATTGGGAACTTGACAAATTAATTTGTACTACACGAGGACTGCTTTTGGCATTAATTTGTTTGGTGTAATATCAAAGCAGTCATCCCCCTCTTCAAAGGGGGAGACACTCTAGACCTAAACTGCTACAGACCTATATCTATCCTACCCTGCCTTTCTAAGGTCTTTGAAAGCCAAGTTGACAAACAGATCACCGACCATTCCGAATCCCACCGTATCTTCTCCGCTATGCAATCTGGTTTCCGAGCTGGTCATGGGTGCACCTCAGCCACGCTCAAGGTCCTAAACGATATCATAACTGCCATCGATAAGAGACATTACTGTGCAGCCGTTTTCATTGATCTGGGCAAGGCTTTCAAGTCTGTCAATCACCACATTCTTATCGGCAGACTCAACAGCCTTGGTTTCTCAAATAATTTCCTCGCCTGTTTCACCAACTACTTCTCAGACAGAGTTCAGTGTGTCAAATCGGAGGGCCTGCTGTCCGGACCTCTGGCAGTCTCTATGGGGGTGCCACGGGGTTCACTCTTCGGGCTGACTCTTTTCTCTGTATACATCAATGATGTTGCTCTTGCTGCTGGTGATTCTCTGATCCACCTCTACGCAGACGACACCATTCTGTATACCTCTGGCCCTTCTTTGGACACTGTGTTAACTACCCTCCAGACGAGCTTTAATGCCATACAACTCTCCTTCTGTGGCCTCTAACTGCTCTTAAATGCAAGTAAAACTAAATGCATGCTCTTCAACCGATTGCTGCCAACACCTGCCCGCCCTCCCAGCATCACTACTCTGGATGGTTCTGACTTAGAATATGTGGACAACTACAAATACCTAGATCTCTGGTTAGACTGTAAACTGTCCTTCCAGGCTCACATTAAGCATCTCCAATCCAAAATTAAATCTAGAATCAGCTTCCTATTTCGCAACAAAGCATCCTTATCTCATGCTACCAAACATACCCTCATAAAACTGACTATCCTACCGATCCTGACTTTGGCGATGTAATTTACAAAATAGCCTCCAACACTCTACTCAGAAAATTGGATGCAGTCTATCACAGTGCCATCCGTTTTGTCACCAAAGCCCCATATACTACCCACCACTGGGACCTGTATGCTCTCGTTGGCTGGCCCTCGCTTCATGCTCGTCGCCAAACCCACTGGCTCCAGGTCATCTTCAAGTCTTTGCTATGTAAAGCCCCGCCTTATCTCAGCTCACTGGTCACCATTGCAGCACCCACCCGTAGCATGTGCTCCAGCAGGTATATCTCACTGGTCATCCCTAAAGCCAATTCCTCTTTCGGACGCCTTTCCCTCCAGTTCTCTGCTGCCAATGACTGGAACGAACTACAAAAATCCCTGAAGCTGGAGACTCATATCTCCCTCACTAGCTTTAAGCACCAGCTGTCAGAGCAGCTCACAGATCACTGCACCTGTACATAGCCCATCTGTAAACAGCCCAACCAACTACCTCATCCCCTACCGTATTTATTTATGTATCTTGCTCCTTTGCACCCCAGTATTTCTATGTGTACACTCATCTTCTGCACATCTATCACTCAGTGCTTAATTGTTATATTGTAATTATTATGCTTTGCTTTATCTTGGCCAGGTCTCAGTTGTAAATAATAACTTGTTCTCAACTAGCCTACCTGGTTAAATAAAGGTGTATTATGACATCATATAGAACTACCTGGTTAAATAAAGGTGTATTATGACATCATATAGAACTACCTGGTTAAATAAAGGTGTATTATGACATCATATAGAACTACCTGGTTAAATAAAGGTGTATTATGACATCATATAGAACTACCTGGTTAAATAAAGGGGAAATAAAAATAAAAAAAACATTTATCTAAACACTACCTAAAAAATGGGTTATGACTGATGTATTTCACTTTATAGGACACGAGCCAGCTTCACCTGGCACTACGGTAGCAGAGGGTTAGTGCAGTACAGACGTGGTGTAATGCAGGGTATGCTGCATGGTTTACCTGTTAGAGGCTCATTGTTTACCTATTAAATACTCATGGTTTACCTGTTAGAGGCTCATGGTTTACCTGTTAGAGGCTCATGGTTTACCTGTTAGAGGCTCATGGTTTACCTGTTAGAGGCTCATGGTTTACCTGTTAGAGGCTCATGGTTTACCTATTAGAGACTCATGGTTTACCAGTTAGAGGCTCATGGTTTACCTGTTATAGGCTCATGGTTTACCTGTTAGAGGCTCATGGTTTACTTGTTAGAGTCTTATGGTTTACCTGTTAAAGGCTCATGGTTTACCTGTTAGAGTCTTATGGTTTACCTGTTATAGGCTCATGGTTTACCTGTTAGAGGCTCATGGTTTACTTGTTAGAGTCTTATGGTTTACCTGTTAGAGTCTTATGGTTTACCTGTTAAAGGCTCATGGTTTACCTGTTAAAGGCTCATGGTTTACCTGTTAGAGGCTCATGGTTTACCTGTTAAAGACTCATGGTTTACCTGTTATAGGCTCATGGTTTACCTGTTATAGGCTCATGGTTTACCTGTTAAAGGCTCATGGTTTACCTGTTAGTCACATGGCTTACCTGTTTCTGGAGGTCTTGTATTCCACCTTGAGGATGGGCTTACACAACTCTTTCCTCCCTTCCTTCAGTATCTTCCCTGGGGGAGACGAGAAAAGGGATCATCTCAAAAAGTGGACTATCCCTTTAAATGTTTACAGTTTTTATACTTTGATAATAAGAGTTATTAGAATCTCTCTGAGTTTTATCAAATCACTGTCATCATCTGTAATTCTAAACTGATCAAACTGTACAGGAATTTTGTAATACATTAGAATAACCTCCGTGTGAGGTCGCATATCTGTTCAACAACACGTTTTGTCTCTTTTACCCCATCAAAGCATCTGTTTCTATCTAATTTCTATGCAAACTGTGATTAGCAATCTGGGGATTTGAGTGAAGTAGAATAGAACATGTTGAATAATGTGGTGGCAGTGGGTGACCTAGATGTAAGTTGTTTACAATGTTTACCTCATCTGAAGTCTACTGTACGTACTGTGATTCTTCCTTTAAAAGGTTTTGAGTTTATGCCCGCGACCCTTTCTGGTAGATGGTTGCATATTGTGGTAAAATTGCGTCATTCTGGACCCTGCAAGATGTGCATGTGGTACGCCGCAACTTGTAAAGGAAGAACCACTGTAAGACAGTATACCTACCTCTGGGATCTGACCTGGCATGTCATGTCTTAATGGTATTCATGACAAAACATCTTTCTCAAAATGCTGTGTAAACAGCTAATGAGCCCACATATGAAAGAGAAAGTACAACCTCAAGTCATAATAATCTACATAGAACAGAGCAGAGAAGAACAGAACAGAGCAGACCAGAGTAGAACCAAAACAGAGCAGAATAGAGCAGAACAGAGTAGAAACAAAACTGAGCAGAACAGAGCAGGGAAGAACAGAACACAGATCAGAACAGAGTAGAGCAAAACAGAGCAGAAAATAACAGAGCACACAACAAACAGAACAGAGCAGAAAACAGCAGAACACAGAGCAGAACAGAGTAGAACAGAGCAGAACACAGAGCAGAACAGAGTAGAGCAAAACAGAGAAGAAAAGAACAGAGCAGAAAACAGCAGAACACAGAGCAGAGCAGAACAGAGCAGAACACAACAGAACAGAGTAGAACAGAGCAGAACAGACACCGAGCAGAACAGAACAGAGCAGAACAGAGCAGAGTAGAACAGAGCACAACAGAGCACAACAGAGCAGAACAGAGCAGAACAGACACAGAAGAAAACAGAGCAGAACAGAACAGAACATAACAGAGTATAACAAAACAGAGCAGAGCAGAACAGAGCAGAGAAGAACAGAGCAGAACAGAACAGAACAGAACAGAGCAGACCAGAGTAGAACAGAGCAGAACAGAACAGACACAGAGCAGAATAGAACAGAGTTGAAAAGAGCAGAACAGAGCTGAGCACAACAGAACAGAGCAGACCAGAACGGAGTAGAACCGAGCAGAACAGAACAGAATAGAACAGAACAGAACAGAACAGAGCAGAGCACAACAGAGCAGAGCACAACAGAAGAGAGCAGAAAAGAACACAGCAGAACACAGGGAAGAACAGAGCAGAACAGAGTAGAACAGAACAGAGCAGAGTAGAATGTCTCTTGCTGAGGTGAAATAAACATCAATCTCCCTCTCTCTCTCTCTGACCTGCCTAGTTAAATAAAGATTAAAAAAAAATAAAAAATAAGCCCACTGCTCCGGTCCTATTATATTAGGCCACTGCTCCAGTCCTATTAACCAACTGCTCCAGTTATATTAGGCCACTGCTCCAGTCCTATTAGGCCACTGCTCCAGTTCTATTAGGCTACTGCTCCAGTTCTATTAGCCCACTGCTCCAGTCCTATTAGGCCACTGCTCAAGTTCTATTAACCCACTGCTCCAGTTCTATTAGGCCACTGCTCCAGTCCTATTAGGCCACTGTTCCAGTTCTATTAACCCACTGCTCCAGTTCTATTAGGCCACTGCTCCAGTTCTATTAGCACACTGCTCCAGTCCTATTAGGCCACTGTTCCAGTTCTATTAGGCCACTACTCCAGTCCTATTAGGCCACTGCTCCAGTCCTATTAACCAACTGCTCCAGTTATATTAGGCCACTGCTCCAGTCCTATTAGCCCACTGCTCTAGTTCTATTAACCCACTGCTCCAGTTCTATTAGGCTACTGCTCCAGTCCTATTAGGCCACTGCTCCAGTCCTATTAGGCCACTGTTCCAGTTCTATTAGGCCACTGCTCCAGTCCTATTAGGCCACTGCTCCAGTCCTATTAACCAACTGCTCCAGTTCTATTAGGCCACTGCTCCAGTCCTATTAGCCCACTGCTCCAGTTCTATTAGCCCACTGCTCCAGTTCTATTAGGCCACTGCTCCAGTCCTATTAGGCCACTGCTCCAGTTCTATTAGGCCACTGCTCCAGTCCTATTAACCAACTGCTCCAGTTCTATTAGGCCACTCCTCCAGTCCTATTAGCCCACTGCTCCAGTTCTATTAACCCACTGCTCCAGTTCTATTAGGCTACTGCTCCAGTTCTATTATCCCACTGTTCCAGTTCTATTAGGCCACTGCTCCAGTCCTATTAGGCCACTGCTCCAGTTCTATTAGTCTACTGCTCCAGTCCTATTAGCCCACTGCTCCAGTCCTATTAGGCCACTGCTCCAGTTCTATTAGGCTACTGCTCCAGTCCTATTAGCCCACTGCTCCAGTCCTATTAGGCCACTGCTCCATTTCTATTAGGCCACTGCTCCAGTTCTATTACGGCACTGCTCCAGTTCTATTAGGCTACTGCTCCAGTTCTATTAACCCACTGCTCCAGTTCTATTAGGCCACTGCTCCAGTCCTATTAGCCCACTGCTACAGTTATATTAGGCTACTGCTCCAGTCCTATTAGGCCACTGCACCAGTCCTATTAGCCCACTGCTCCAGTCCTATTAACCAACTGCTCCAGTTCTATTAACCCACTGCTCCAGTTCTATTAGGCTACTGCTCCAGTTCTATTAGCCCACTGCTCCAGTACTATTAGGCTACTGCTCCAGTCCTATTAGCCCACTGCTCCAGTTCTATTAACCCACTGCTCCAGTTCTATTAGGCTACTGCTCCAGTTCTATTAGCCCACTGCTCCAGTTCTATTAGGCCACTGCTCCAGTCCTATTAGGCCACTGCTCCAGTTCTATTAGGCTACTGCTCCAGTCCTATTAGCCCACTGCTCCAGTCCTATTAGGCCACTGCTCCAGTTCTATTAGGCAACTGCTCCAGTTCTATTACGGCACTGCTCCAGTTCTATTAGGCTACTGCTCCAGTTCTATTAACCCACTGCTCCAGTTCTATTAGGCCACTGCTCCAGTCCTATTAGCCCACTGCTACAGTTATATTAGGCTACTGCTCCAGTCCTATTAGGCCACTGCACCAGTCCTATTAGCCCACTGCTCCAGTTCTATTAGGCCACTGCTCCAGTTCTATTAGGCCACTGCTCCAGTCCTATTAGGCCACTGCTCCAGTCCTATTAGGCCACTGCTCCAGTCCTATTAGGCCACTGCTACAGTCCTATTAGCCGCCTGCTACAATCTAATTAGCCCACTGCTCCAGTTCTTTTAGGCCACTGCTCCAGTTCTATTTTCCCGCTGCTCCAGTTCTATTAGGCCACTGCTCCAGTTCTATTAGGCCAACTCTCCAGTCCTATTAGCCCACTGCTCCAGTTCTATTACGGCACTGCTCCAGTCCTATTAGCATCCCCGGTGTGACAGACAGACATACAGACAGGCTGTGTGTGTCCTTCCTGTGGGTCTGAGCTCTGAGCAGACAGACAGTGCTGGGGGGAGTATACCATGAGATAGTTCAAAGGGTCAAACAATGGTGCCTACACACAGACCAGTCTATCACATCCACAGAAAGCCAAGGCCGTGGCAGAGAAGCAGAGTTTTCTAATCACAATCAGAGCTCAAAGAGTATTCAGCAAACAAACATCAGACGTGTTTGTACGTGTGTGTTTGTTTGTTTATGTGTGTGTGTGTGTTTGTGTACGTGTGTGTGTGTGTCTCACCATGAGGATAGGTGATCTGAATAGGCCTGTCTGTGTTCCTCAGGTTCCAGATAGTCAGGCTGCCATCTGAGTGGCTACACATGAATTGCTTCCCTTCATGGTGCCAGCTCACAGAATGGATAGCCTGGAGAGAGAGAGTTTTAAGGTTAGAGAGAGGGAGGGAGGAGGGGATTGTGAGGGTAGAGAGAGAGAGTGAGGGAAAGAGAGAGAGAGAGAGAGAGAGAGAGAGAGAGAGAGAGAGAGAGAGAGAGAGAGAGAGAGAGAGAGAGAGAGAGAGAGAGAGAGAGAGAGAGAGAGAGAGAGACAGAGAGAGAGACAGAGAGAGAGAGGAGGGCAATGTGAGGAGGGAGAGAGAACGATATGTTAAGGGTACAGAGAGCGAGGGGAATATGGAAACTCTCCTACCTGCATGGTTGCCCTGTGTGGGGGTTAACCTAGTACCTAAATCAACTACTTTGGAGCTAAATTAGTGTGGAAACGGCTAGAGCTGGACTGATTAAAACTGTGAGCAGGATCAATACCACTTCAAACAGACAACTGGTCATAGAACCGGAGAGGTACAGCAATGAAGGGGAAACTCAGGAAATGGACAGTCGTACATGTAATATTCAAATTTTACACAGTAAAAGTCAATAATGCAATCCAATTAGGCGTATTTTCCTTCCCTAGACTCAACACACACACACACACACACACACACAGAGTATGTTTACCTGCACAGTAACCATTTGATATTAAACTGATTATGGCAGTAGGCAGATTATGCAATAGTCATGTAAAACACCTTTACTCTGCTTATCTTAGTTGGCGTAAGTTTTAAAATCGAAGTAAGCGTACGTTGATTAAAACACCTGGTTTTCTGAGAAATTATTAGGACATGTAAACACCTTAATTAACCGGAGTTCCAGCGGTGTATGTAATCTGAGCGACAGCCAAGCGACAGCCAAGCGAGCGTCTTTTAGCGCTGAAGTGAAATGTCTTTGGAGACAACTGAACGTATGCATGTTAGAAGTAGTTTTCACATACAAACTCAGAATCAAATTCGATTCCCCAAAAATAACATGGTCACTGCTATATGAATGTTTATTTTTCCTTGGCAAATTTCTGCATTTATCAGAGTGCTATCAGGTCGCCGGATTTCAGATGTGTCCATGGAAACAGGATTATTAGGGAAATCAATCGTGTTGAAAAGCATGTAAACGTTTTAATCGAACTGTTCCATTATTCTGACTATCCACAATTCTCACATTATTGTGTGCATGTAACCGTACTCAGTGATAAAACAGGAAAGAAGAACATTAAAGTTATCTGATGTGTTTTATGTCAGGGTGTTTGTTTATTTATTTAAAGTCATATGACCCTATTTGAATGGTTCCGTATGATAAGTGCGTGTGACTTTGTGATGTAATTTAAATGAATCAGACATGGGTCATCAGCAAGTTAATAGAACAGCACTGATTAAAAACTATAGGTGTTGGCTGACAGCTCATTTCCAAGCCTTTGAAATGAGGTTTGCTTTTATTCCGAGTGATAGATAGAACGAAAGAAAAGAAATAGAGATGGAGGAAGTGTGACGGGAGTGTTGCAGCGGGATGTGACGTTGAGAACACTGCCATTTATCCACCCGTTAGTCTCAGCTCCCTTCAGACCATCAAATCAAAGAGCCTTCCTTAACCTGTTTGGGATAGGGGGGGAAGCATGAAAAACATGCCCAAAGCAAAATGCCTGTTACTCAGAAGCTAGGATATGCATATAATTAGTAGCTTTGGATAGAAAACACTCTGACGTTTCTAAAACTGTTAAAATAATGTCTGTGAGTATAACAGAACTGATATGGCAGGCAAAAACCCGAGCAGAATCCATCCAGGAAATCTGAATCTGTCATGTCACCCTGTTTTAAGTTGGCATGCTATTCAAAGCCTTAACTTTGTTTAACCCCAAGATTCCAGGTCCTATGGCTTCCAGTAGATGTCAACAGTCTATAGAAAGAGGTTTGAAGCTTGTATCATGAAAAACCAAGGAGAAAGACAAGTTCTTCCTGAGGTCATGTCTAGTGTCCTATTTTGCGCGTAACAGGGAGTACGTGCTTAGCTCTTTTTGTCTTCTATTCAGCAGGTTATATTCCGTCTAAAATATTATAGTTTATATTAATATTAGGGAATCTGAGAATTGATTACAAACGCTGTTTGACTTTTTCGACGAACTTTACCGGTACTTTTGGGATATGGTTTGTCTGCATGGATGAACGCCTTTTGGCAGGTGGATTACTGAACAAAAGGACCTTTTATTGTGTAACCGGGATGCTTGGGTATGCCATCATATGAAGATCTTCAAAGGTAAGCAATTTATTTTATGCTATTTTTGAGATTTGTTACACCTCTGCTGGTTATGTTATTATGCTAATTGAATATTCGAGTGGGCACTGTCCTCAGACAATCAAATGTTCTGCTTTCGCCGTAAAGCCTTTTTTTAAATCTGACAACGCTGTTAGATTAACAAGATTCTAAGCTTTTGAATGGTGTGCAACACTTGTATTTTCAGGGAATGTTTAAAATTTGTATATTTGTATTTTGAATTTGGCGCTCTGCATTTCACCGGATGTTGGCAAAATTGATCCCGTTCACGGGTTTGGATCCATAAGAGGTTAAAAAATAATTTCAGAGTGAGAGCTCCTTTTGTCCTACCCGCTCCAAGCTTTTGTCTGGGCTGCCATAGCGATGCCTTCCCCTTGTTGTTTTCGAAACCTAGTGACCTGGAGGCACCAGAGAGTCCTTAGTAACCTGGTGGCACCAGAGAGTCCTAGAGATGTGGAGGCACCAGATAGTCCTAGTGACCTGGAGGCACCAGAGAGTCCTAGAGATGTGGAGGCACCAGAAAGTCCTAGTGATGTGGAGGCACCAGAGAGTCCTAGAGACGTGGAGGCACCAGAGAGTCCTAGAGACGTGGAGGCACCAGAGAGTCCTAGTGACCTGGAGGCACCAGAGAGTCCTAGAGACGTGGAGGCACCAGAGAGTCCTAGTGACCTGGAGGCACCAGAGAGTCCTAGAGACGTGGAGGCACCAGAGAGTCCTAGAGACGTGGAGGCACCAGAGAGTCCTAGTGACCTGGAGGCACCAGAGAGTCCTAGTGACCTGGAGGCACCAGAGAGGACTAGAAATGTGACGGCACCAGAGAGGTCTAGAAATGTGACGGCACCAGAGAGGTCTAGAGACGTGGAGGCACCAGAGAGTCCTAGAGACGTGGAGACACCAGAGAGTCCTAGAGTCGCGGAGGAACCAGAGAGTCCTAGAGTCGTGGAGGCACCAGAGAGTCCTAGAGTCGTGGAGGCACCAGAGAGTCCTAGAGTCGTGGAGGCACCAGAGAGTCCTAGAGTCGTGGAGGCACCAGAGAGTCCTAGAGTCATGGAGGCACCAGAGAGTCCTAGAGTCGTGGAGGCACCAGAGAGTCCTAGAGTCGTGGAGGCACCAGAGAGTCCTAGAGTCATGGAGGCACCAGAGAGTCCTAGAGTCGTGGAGGCACCAGAGAGTCCTAGAGTCATGGAGGCACCAGAGAGGGGTGCTGGTTTAAAATGATCACTGAAGATGAGGGTAGGGAACATATACAGTAGGTTAAACTTCATGTCAAATGTCAAGATGTATTCCGGTTAGGCCTTTACACCGTGCCTGACTGCCTGATCTAACATAAACATACTTTGGAAGGGCCCTTAAGGGCAACCATGGAAGGGCAACCATGTAAAATACGCTCTTTATAAACATCAACTGTCTGTTAGTGGGAGAGAGAGAGACATAAAGAGAGAGAGAAAGAAAGAGAGCGAGAGAGAGAGAGAGAGAGACATAAAGAGAGAGAGACAAAGAGAGAGAGAAAGAAAGAGAGCGAGAGAGAGAGAGAGAGAGAGAGAGAGAGAGAGAGAGAGAGACATAAAGAAAGAGAGCGAGAGAGAGAGAGAGAGAGAGAGAGAGAGAGAGAGAGACAAAGAGAGAGAGAAAGAAAGAGAGCGAGAGAGAGAGAGAGAGAGAGAGAGAGAGAGACATAAAGAGAGAGAGACATAAAGAGAGAGAGAAAGAAAGAGAGCGAGAGAGAGAGAGACAGAGAGAGAGAGAGAGACGGGGGCGTGGGGTGTAAGAGACAGGCAGACAGAGAAACTTACTTCATCGTAGTAGATTCTGAAGTCAACCTTCTTGGATCGGAGGTCCCACTGAACTACTGTTCCACTTTCAAACCCTATCAGCAACTGTGAAGGTCAAAGAGGCAGAGAAAGACATGTAAAGGGGATAAAGAGAAGGAAGAGAGGGTTCGGGAGTGGAGTGAGAGAAGGGACGAGGAAATAGAGGATGAAATTATTAAACATTGAAATGAGACAGTATTTGTAGACTTGAGCTTTTCTCAGTAAACTAACACTCTCTCTCTCTCTCTCTCTCTCTCTCTCTCCGTGCCTCCCTCCCACTACCACTCTCCCTCCCACTCCCATCTCTCTGCCTCTCCAAACTTAGTGGTCCAAGGCTGGTAGCTGTCGGTGCCGTGGTTTTTTCTCTGTGTGAGATGTGATTAAGGGGATTGGGAGGGATGATCTTCACCATGAATGTACCATTGAGCACACAACCAATCTGCTCTCTCTGTCTGTTTCTCTCTCTCCAGCTGGCTTGTGTCCCTCTTGTGATTTACAGAGGATTGACTTTGGGGAGGAGGACTGGGAGACTGATAAAGGGTTCGGGACAGGTGGGGGTAGGGGGGTAGAGAAAGAGAGAAAGAGAGCAAGAGAGAGAAATGACTTTGTGTTTATGGGCCTCTCTGTAGGATGTCTGTACAATCATTGTCACAAGACTTGGACAGAGGGCGGTCACTGAGATGGACACAGACCAGGATGTAAGTTGGTAAGACGGAGGGACCCAGGGAGTGGTTGATGACAGTCCATCAGTGTGTGTGGGTGGGCTACCCAGATCTTGCTGTGTAGATACTCTAACGTTATGAAACCAACAAGACCGCATTCAACAAAATAGATGACTACTGATAACATACAACTGCTATATCAAAGAGAGAAAGAGAGAGAGAGAGAGAGAGAGAGAGAGAGAGAGAGAGAGAGAGAGAGAGAGAGAGAGAGAGAGAGAGATGACTACTGATAACGTACAACTGCTATATCAAAGACAGAGAGAGAGAGAGAGAGAGAGAGAGAGAGAGAGAGAGAGAGAGAGAGAGAGAGATGACTACTGATAACGTACAGCTGCTATATCAAAGAGAGAGAGAGAGAGAGATGACTACTGATAACATACAACTGCTATATCAAAGAGAGAGAGAGATGACTACTGATAACGTACAGCTGCTATATCAAAGAGAGAGAGAGAGAGAGATGACTACTGATAACATACAACTGCTATATCAAAGACAAAGAGAGAGAGAGATGACTACTGATAACATACAACTGCTATATCAAAGAGAGAGAGAGAGAGATGACAACTGATAACATACAACTGCCATATCAAAGAGAGAGAGAGATGACTACTGATAACATACAACTGCTATATCAAAGAGAGAGAGAGAGATGACAACTGATAACATACAACTGCCATATCAAAGAGAGAGAGAGATGACTACTGATAACATACAACTGCTATATCAAAGAGAGAGAGAGAGAGATGACAACTGATAACATACAACTGCCATATCAAAGAGAGAGAGAGATGACTACTGATAACATACAACTGCTATATCAAAGAGAGAGAGAGATGACAACTGATAACATACAACTGCCATATCAAAGAGAGAGAGAGATGACTACTGATAACATACAACTGCTATATCAAAGAGAGAGAGAGAGAGAGAGAGAGAGAGAGAGAGAGAGAGAGAGAGAGAGAGAGAGAGAGAGAGAGAGAGAGAGAGAGAGAGTGGACTTTGCAAAATATGAGTGGAAAAAAACTATATGAGTGCAAAAAAACTAAAATCCACTTGCTCTACAGTTCTGGATTAATGAGATACATACGAGGTGTGACTAATGAGATACATATGAGGTGTGCAGAGATATGACATTGTCTCTAAAAAAGCTGATAAGATGATAAGATGGATTTGGAGAAGTACAGTGGAAAAAGGAATCAGAAGAATCAAAGGCAGAGATAAATATTAAAAACACACCCTCTAGAGAAAGATAACACCCTGTAGAGATAAAGATAACACCCTGTAGAGATAAAGATAACACCCTGTAGAGATAAAGATAACACCCTGTAGCGATACAGATAACACCCTGTAGAGATAAAGATAACACCCTGTAGCGATAAAGATAACACCCTGTAGCAATAAAGATAACACCCTGTAGAGATAAAGATAACACCCTGTAGAGATAAAGATAACATCCTGTAGAGATAAAGATAACACCATGTAGCGATAAAGATAACACCCTGTAGAGATAAAGATAACACCCTGTAGAGATAAAGATAACACCCTGTAGAGATAAAGATAACATCCTGTAGCGATAAAGATAACACCCTGTAGAGATAAAGATAACACCCTGTAGAGATAAAGATAACACCCTGTAGCGATAAAGATAACACCCTGTAGAGATAAAGATAACACCCTGTAGAGATAAAGATAACACCCTGTAGAGATAAAGATAACACCCTGTAGAGATACAGATAACACCCTGTAGATATAATGATAATACCATGTAGAGATAAAGATAACGCCCTGTAGAGATAAAGATAACACCCTGTAGAGATAAAGATAACACCCTGTAGAGATAAAGATAACACCCTGTAGAGATACAGATACCACCCAGTAGAGATATAGATAACACCCTGTAGAGATAAAGATAACACCCTGTAGAGATAAAGATAACACCCTGTAGAGATAAATATAGCACCCTGTAGAGATACAGATAACACCCTGTAGATATAATGATAACACCATGTAGAGATAAAGATAACACCATGTAGAGATAAAGATAACACCCTGTAGAGATAAAGATAACACCCTGTAGAGATAAGAAATACACATGGTAGAGATGAAGATAACACCCTGTAGAGATAAATATAGCACCCTGTAGAGATACAGATAACACCCTGTAGAGATACAGATAACAGCCAGTAGAGATAAAGATAACACCCTGTAGAGATGAAGATAACACCATGTAGAGATAAATATATCACCCTGTAGAGATACAGATAACACCCTGTAGAGATAAATATAACACCCTGTGGAGATAAATATAACACACCCTGTAGAGATAATGATAACACCCTGTAGAGATAAATATAACACACCCTGTAGAGATAAAGATAACACCCAGTAGAGATAAAGATAACACCCAGTAGAGATAAAGATAACACCCTGTAGAGATAAAGATAACACCCTGTAGAGATAAAGATAACACCCTGTAGAGATAAGAAATACACATGGTAGAGATGAAGATAACACCCTGTAGAGATAAATATAGCACCCTGTAGAGATACAGATAACACCCTGTAGAGATACAGATAACAGCCAGTAGAGATAAAGATAACACCCTGTAGAGATGAAGATAACACCATGTAGAGATAAATATATCACCCTGTAGAGATACAGATAACACCCTGTAGAGATAAATATAACACCCTGTGGAGATAAATATAACACACCCTGTAGAGATAATGATAACATCCTGTAGAGATAAATATAACACACCCTGTAGAGATAAAGATAACACCCAGTAGAGATAAAGATAACACCCAGTAGAGATAAAGATAACACCCTGTAGAGATAAAGATAACACCCTGTAGATATAATGATAACACCCTGTAGAGATAAAGATAACACCCTGTAGAGATATAGATAACACCCTGTAGATATAATAATAACACCCTGTAGATATAATGATAACACGCTCCACTCTGTCTGTCTCTCTGTCTCTCTCTCTCTGTCTCTCTCTTTGTCTCTTCCTCTCTCTGTCTCTGCTTGTGTGTGTCAGTTTGTTTTGTATGTAATGTGTAGGAATTGACATGTCCAAATCATTCTTACATATTCTTATTGTCATACCTCTGCGGTTGGGAAGAGAACAGGATGTTATGAATCTGTTAGTAGGCCAAGGCTACGTAGGTATGATTGTGCACATGGAAGTCCGTGATTTACGTTTACTGAAATGAAAGGGCATTTACTTGGCTACTACCACTATTTTTGTCATTTGGCAAAAATATGGCTAAGACTTAATGAGATTTTAGTCAAAATGAAAAAGACTACTCTAAATCAAAGAAAGAGTGGCTCCACATACTGCCTCTGCCTCGTCTTGCTCCCTTTACCTGTCTCCATGACACTGACTGACTCTGACATACACACCCAGACACTCCGAGAAACAACAACAAGAAATGGCAAACCTCTCTATTGCAGAATTCAAATATTGATAAGTGCTTTGGAAGGCAGAAAAAGTCTGATGTGCTTCAGGCAATAAATCCAAAACACATACTTAATATCCCCTGTGACTAATATCCTATCTGAGTCTCTCTCGCTCTCGCTCGCTCTCGCGCTCGCTCTCGCTCTTGCTCTCTCCACAGCTTTCCTCATAACAGCCCTGACCCCTGCCTGACCCATGGTGCTGACACAGACACAGGTCTGTCCCCACTGGGAGATGATGACGAGGACAGCCAGTAGCAGAGGGCACACATTAAATCCAAAAGGCTAGGAGTGACTCATTTTGGTGTTGTGTTGGGTCATTGGTCCTGTATAGAAAATAGCAAGTCTAAGAACAGGCAGTAGTCTGTGTAGCAGAGAGACAGAGACAGCTAGCTCCAGGCTATACTGATCCACCAGGCAGACCCTCCTGAGGTAACATGGGACAGAGAGACAGCTAGCTCCAGGCTATACTGATCCACCAGGCAGACCCTCCTGAGGTAACATGGGACAGAGAGACAGCTAGCTCCAGGCTATACTGATCCACCAGGCAGACCCTCCTGAGGTAACATGGGACAGAGAGACAGCTAGCTCCAGGCGATACTGATCCACCAGGCAGACCCTCCTGAGGTAACATGGGACAGAGGTCATCTCAAAGTTTCTACTAGAGGAGAGAAAGGAGGAAGGATGGAGTTGTTTTGTTGTTGTGTTTTTATTCTTCCGCCTACTCACCTTGCATTCATCCTTCGGGCTGTCACTCAGATGGACTACAGGCCCTGGATGGGCTTTAGTCGCTCTGTGGATGGATGAGAGAAGGAGAGGGAAAGGGACTATCAGGTTATGGACATGACTGCAGACGTTTCAGAATGATAGCCGAGGGACGGTGCCAAACGCTGCGATCTACTTTAAATTAATTTTAAAAAAAAATTATCTGCTGTAACAAATAGATAAAAGGTTCAGACAACAGAGTACCGAAACCATTAGTGACTAGTGACCTTTAACTTCAGAGCCAGCAGAGCCAAAGAATCAAGCAGCCGTTTACTACACTAGGGAAGTACACAAATAACAAGCAATGCTGAATCCAATAGACAGCTGGAACCAGGCTTTATTTGGCTACAGCAGAGTAGTACATAACCTGGTTCAAGGCACTGCATGCTGAAACACGGGTTATCTATATTCATTCAAATTATGGGGAGTATTTATATTTATATAGTGTAAACCTTCTTTATTTGTGCTAATACAGCTGTATATTAACATCACCATACAGTAGTATATTAACATCACTATACAGTAGTATATTAACATCACTATACAGTAGTATATTAACATCACCATACGGCAGTATATTAACATCACCATACAGTAGTATATTAACATCACCATACTGTAGTATAGTAACATCACCATACTGTAGTATAGTAACATCACCATACAGTAGTATATTAGCATCACCATACAGTAGTATATTAACATCACTTTACAGTAGTATATTAGCATCACCATACAGTAGTATATGAAACATCACCATACAGTAGTATATTAACATCACTATACAGTAGTATATTAACATCACCATACAGTAGTATATTAGCATCACCATACAGTAGTATATGAAACATCACTTTACAGTAGTATATTAACATCACTATACAGTA
The DNA here is from genome assembly GCA_030435695.1 of Brachymystax lenok tsinlingensis. NCBI lineage: Eukaryota > Metazoa > Chordata > Actinopteri > Salmoniformes > Salmonidae > Brachymystax > Brachymystax lenok. The sequence goes on along the minus strand of CM059781.1, from coordinate 5,085,695 downwards.
GTATATTAAAATCACTATACAGTAGTATATTAGCATCACCATACAGTAGTATATGAAACATCACTTTACAGTAGTATATTAACATCACTATACAGTAGTATATTAAAATCACTATACAGTAGTATATTAACATCACCATACAGTAGTAGAATAACATCACTATACAGTAGTATATTAACATCACCATACAGTAGTATATTAACATCACTATACAGTAGTATATTAACATCACCATACAGTAGTATATTATCATCACCATACAGTAGTATATGAAACATCACTTTACTGTAGTATAGTAACATCACCATACTGTAGTATAGTAACATCACCATACAGTAGTATATTAACATCACTATACAGTAGTATATTAACATCACCATACAGTAGTATATTATCATCACCATACAGTAGTATATGAAACATCACTTTACAGTAGTATATTAACATCACTATACAGTAGTATATTAACATCACCATACAGTAGTATATTAACATTACTATACATTAGTATAGTAACATCACCATACAGTAGTATATTAACATCACTATACAGTAGTATATTAACATCACCATACAGTAGTATATTATCATCACCATACAGTAGTATATGAAACATCACTTTACAGTAGTATATTAACATCACTATACAGTAGTATATTAACATCACCATACAGTAGTATATGAAACATCACTTTACAGTAGTATATTAACATCACTATACAGTAGTATATTAACATCACCATACAGTAGTATATTTACATCACTATACAGTAGTATATTAACATCACTATACAGTAGTATATTAACATCACCATACAGTAGTATATTAACATCACTATACAGTAGTATATTAACATCACCATACAGTAGTATATTTACATCACTATACAGTAGTATATTAACATCACTTTACAGTAGTATATTAGCATCACCATACAGTAGTATATGAAACATCACTTTACAGTAGTATATTAACATCACTATACAGTAGTATAGTAACATCACTATACAGTAGTATATTAACATCACTATACAGTAGTATATTAACATCACTATACAGTAGTATATTAACATCACCATACAGTAGTATATTTACATCACTATACAGTAGTATATTAAAATCACTATACAGTAGTATATTAGCATCACCATACAGTAGTATATTAGCATCACCATACAGTAGTATATGAAACATCACTTTACAGTAGTATATTAACATCACTATACAGTAGTATAGTAACATCACTATACAGTAGTATATTAACATCACCATACAGTAGTATATTAACATCACTATACAGTAGTATATTAAAATCACTATACAGTAGTATATTAACATCACTATACAGTAGTTTATTAAAATCACTATACAGTAGTATATTAACATCACCATACAGTAGTATATTAACATCACTATACAGTAGTATATTAACATCACCATACAGTAGTATATTAACATCACTATACAGTAGTATATTAACATCACTATACAGTAGTATATTAACATCACCATACAGTAGTATATTTACATCAGGTTCAGGGGTCTGTGAACTGCTCTGACAGCTGGTGCTTAAAGCTGGTGAGGGAGATAAGTGTCTCCAGTTTCAGTGATTTCTGTAGTTCGTTCCAGTCATTGGCAGCAGAGAACTGGAAGGAAAGGCAGCCAAAGGAGGTGTTGGCTTTGGGGGTGACCAGTGAGATATACCTGCTGGAGCGCGTGCTACGGGTTGGTGCTGCTAAGGTGACCAGCGAGCTGAGATATGGCGGGTCTTTACCTAGTAGGGACTTGTAGATGACCTGGAGCCAGTGGGTTTGGCGACGAGTGTGAAGCGAGGGCCAGCCAACGAGAGCGTACAGGTCGCAGTGGTGGGTAGTATATGGAGCTTTGGTGACAAAAACGAAAGCCACTGTGATAGACTGCATCCAATTTGTTGAGTAGAGTATTGGAGGCTATTTTGTAAAAGACATCACCGAAGTCGATGTGCCAGCGTATCTCAGGTTAAAATGTACCCTGACCTTTTGTTTCTTGGCAACAGCAATAGTACGTACCCTTGATGGATGGTTGTGATTCCTGAGTGGAACGCCTCTGAGGCTCTGCCATCTCTGGCACTGTTTTATTGATTTGACCTTCAAAGCAGGTCAATTAGAAACAAGTTGCTATTTACAATGACGTCCTGGAAATCGGTTGACAACATATCGCTTGCAACCCGATCAGTGTCTCAGGAAGGATTACAAAAAAACATCAGTATTGCATATTTGCATTCACATCTGAATAGAATGACGGGATCCGATCCCTAAGAAGTTAACACAATGGAAGATAAACACTTCACACAATGGGTCTGTTGTTGTTGGGTCGGTGAGGATAATTCTTTTTTTTTTAAATTTATTTTATTTTATTGTTTAACTAACCTTTATTTTGACAGGTGACATCTTTTACAGATGTGCCCTGCGTATATATACAACAAACAAATACAATATACAACATTACAGAGACATTTATCAACATAGAGGTCTCGGATCACTACTGTGAACTGACCGAGGGGGACCAGAACGAGGGGGACCAGAGGGAACTGACCGAGGGGGACCAGAACGAGGGGGACCAGAACGTCTCATTTCCAGAGCTCTGGAAGTTGTTCCATATAAAGGGTGCACAGAAAAGCAGCTTTACCCAACTCTGTGCAGACAAAGACACACACACAAAGACACACTAAGACACACACACACACACACACAAAGACAAACACACACTAAGACACACAAACACGCACACAAAGACACACAAAGACACACACACACACACAAAGACACACTAAGACACACACACAAAGACACACTAAGACACACACACAAAGACAAACACACACTAAGACACACAAACACGCACACAAAGACACACAAAGACACGCACACACACAAAGACACACAAAGACACACTAAGACACACACACAAAGACACACACAGACACACACACACACACAAAGACAAACACACACTAAGACACACACACAAAGACACACACAGACACACACACACTAAGACACACAAACACGCACACAAAGACACACAAAGACACGCACACACACAAAGACACACAAAGACACACTAAGACACACACACACACACACAAAGACAAACACACACTAAGACACACAAACACGCACACAAAGACACACAAAGACACGCACACACACACAAAGACACACAAAGACACACACACAAAGACACACGAAGACACACACCCAAAAGACACATACACACAAACAAACACATATACACACAAACAAATAAAGACACACATAAACTCAGCTAAAAAAAAAAGTCCCTTTTTCAGGACCCTGTCTTTCAAAGATCATTCGTAAAAATCCAAATAACTTCACAGATCTTCATTGTAAAGGGTTTAAACACTGTTTCCCATGCTTGTTCAATGAACCATAAACAATTAATGAACATGCACCTGTGGAACGGTTGTTAAGACACTAACAGCTTACAGACGGTAGGCAATTAAGGTCACAATTATGAAAACTTAGGACACTAAAGAGGCCTTTCTACTGACTCTGAAGAACACCAAAAGAAAGATGCCCAGGGTCCCTGCTCATCTGTGTGAATGTGCCTTAGGCATGCTGCAAGGAAGCATGAGGACTGCAGATGTGGCCACGGCAATGAATTGCAATGTCTGTACTGTGAGACGCTTAAGACAGCACTACAGGGAGACAGGATGGACAGCTGATCGTCCTCGCAGTGGCAGACCACATGTAACAACACCTGCACAGGATCGGTAAACCAGGAAGTAACAGGATCGAGTAAACCAGGAACGCACAATCCCTCCATCAGTGCTCAGACTGTCCGCAATAGGCTGAGAGAGGATGGACTGAGGGCTTGTAGGCTTGTTGTAAGGCTGGTCCTCACCAGACATCACCGGCAACAACGTCGCCTATAGGCACAAACCCACCGTCGCTGGACAAGACAGGACTGGCAAAAAGTGATCTTCACTGACGAGTCACGGTTTTGTCTCACCAGGGGTGATGGTCGGATTTGCGTTTATCGTCGAAGGAATGAGCGTTACACAGAGGGCTGTACTCTGGAGCGGGATCGATTTGGATGTGGAGGTTCCGTCATGGTCTGGGGCGGCGTGTCACAGCATCATCGGACTGAGCTTGTTGTCATTGCAGGCAATCTCAACGCTGTGCGTTACAGGGAAGACATCCTCCTCCCTCATGTGGTACCCTTCCTGCAGGCTCATCCTGACAAGACCGTTCAGCATGACAATGCCACCAGCCATACTGCTGGTTCTTTGCGTGATTTCCTGCAAGACAGGAATGTCAGTGTTCTGCCATTGCCAGCAAAGAGCCCGGATCTCTATCCCATGGAGCACGTCTGGGACCTGTTGGATCGGAGGGTGAGGGCTAGGGCCATTCCCCCCAGAATTGTCCGGGAACTTGCAGGTGCCTTGGTGGAAGAGTGGGGTAACATCTCACAGCATGAACTGGCAAATCTGGTGCAGTCCATGAGGAGGAGATGCACTGCAATACTTAATGCAGCTGGTGGCCACACCAGATACTGACTGTTACTTTGGATTTTGACCCCCCCTTTGTTCAGGGACACATTATTCCATTTATTCACATGTCTGTGGAACTTGTTCAGTTTATGTCTCAGTTGTTGAATCTTGTAATGTTCATAGAAATATTTACACGTTAAGTTTGCTGAAAATAAACGCAGTTGTGTATGTGTCCATGCACAGTGTACTATTGAAACACATGGCATAACTGTGTAAATGTTATGGCAGTTTGAGCTCATCTATTGTAAGTTATCAATTCATCACGAAGACAAAATAATTGAACCTTCACATCTCTGTGCCCCGTTTACATGGCAGTCTTTCAAAAATCTAAAACGAAATTCCCGTGTCTCCTCTCTGGAGATCATTTCCAACAGTCTTCACACCTTCAGAGCTCTCACACTGATACAGTGTGTCATGGTGGAAACATGTCTCCCCTGAGGGAGAGGTCGCCACATCGTTGAGTCCGTCTGTCGGAGCGTCCTCCTCGCAGACTCATCACTCTGCCAGGCTGTACGCGCACACACAGTGCCAGCCTGCTGGAGCTGTAGAAGCCGCAGGGGGCAGGTTTTGCTCCGATCGGTCGACACGGTAACACTGGGATGGAAAGGCGGAGCCGCGAGCGGGGTGGGGGGTTGGGGGTGAACGGGTGTTTTGCGTCAAGAAGATAAAAAAATGGCCCAGACAGTCTACGCTGACGCATGACTTCCTCACCCAGCCTCTACCCTGAATTCTCTCCTCACAGAGTGTATAGATATCTAGACATTATCTAACCAAGAGAGAGCTCAGGTGAAATTACAGTTTTGTTTCATGTTTTTCTCCAGGTGGACACAATTTGTCTGGCAATCCCCTTAACAGACCAGAAAAAAAACTGTCTGTCAAATCTCCGATGTTTGTATTTTCTTTACTCATCATCTCTCTCTCCAGAACACATCTGTAATGTCATATCAATTACTACATCTGGATTCTGTTCTTCATCCTACTGAGAGTGGAAAAAATGTCTTTAAATATGTTGTTTCTGAAAGATACTACATAAGAGAGACAATTCCTGTATTAAATAAGTTGCAATTGTAATTGTCTGTGCGTGTGAGTGAGTGGGGGTAGGCATGTTATGTATCAACCGCTAAACAATTGTTTTTAAATTAATAATAATCCACATAATAATTCACATTTCCTGTTGCTGCAGGATTATTTCTCCGCTGCAAAAAAAACAGGTTTGAATTAAGCTCCTGCATCTGTGTGCTGTTCCTGTGCTTCATTCCTGCATCCTGCCTCGGCCCAGCACCATCGGAGACATTTGGGAAGGGCATACTTAACACGACATGATGTCTCTTCACTGGATGACTGTCACATCCCATAGCATTACAGCTGATGAGGATAATTGTACGCTGCCCAAACATCAACATGACAAGTAGAGGAAACAGAGCAGAGTGACTGAGGCTCAGGGCTTTGGCACCAGGCACTCCACTGTCAATATATACTGGGCCTGCAGTAATGACAGTCAATATATACTGGGCCTGCAGTAATGACAATCAATATATACTGGGCCTGCAGCAATGACAGTCAATTTAGAATATGCTTGCAGTAATGACAGTCAATATATACTGGGCCAGCAGCAATGACAGTCAATATAGAATGTGCCTGCAGTAATGACAGTCAATATGTACTGGGCCTGCAGTAATGACAGTCAATATAGAATGTGCACGCAGTAATGACAGTCAATATATATTGGGCCTGCAGCAATGACAGTCAATATAGAATGTGCCAATATAGAACAGCAGACTGGGATAGGGACTGATTGAATATGTCCGTAAACACACCAGCCAGCTGGTCTTAGGATGCTCTGAGGACACGGCCAGGGATGCCATCTGGGCCAGCAGCCTTGCGAGGGTTAACACATTTAAATGTTTTCCTCACGTTGGCTGCGGTGAAGGAGAGCACGCAGGTTTTGGTAGTGGGCCGCGTCGGTGGCACTGTATTGTCCTCAAATGGAGCAAAGAAGTTGTTTAGTCTGGGAGCTGGTTTTCTTTTTGTAGTCCGTGATTGACTGTAGACCCTGCCACATTCCTCTCGTGTCTGAGCCGTTGAATTGTGACTCTACTTTGTCTCTATATTGATGCTTAGCTTGTTTGATTGCCTTGCGGAGGAAATAGCTACACTGTATTCAGTCATGTTTCCGGTAGCCTTACCCTGGTTAAAAGCAGTGGTTGGCACTTTCAGTTTTGTGCGAATGCTGCCATCAATCCATGGTTTCTGGTTGGGGAAGGTTTTAATAGTTGCTATGGGTACAACATCACCAATGCACTTGCTAATAAACTCGCTCACCGAATCAGCGTATACATCAATGTTGTTGTCCGACGCTATGCGGAACACATCCCAGTCCACGTGCTCGAAGCAATCTTGCAGCATGGAATCAGATTGGTCGGACCAGCGTTGAACAGACCTGAGAACGGGCGTGTCCTGTTTTAGTTTCTGTCTGTAGGCTGGGAGCAACAAAATAGAGTCATGGTCAGACTTGCCGAAAGGAGGGCAGAGAACAGCCTTGTATGCATCACGGAAGTTAGAATAACAATGATCTAGGATTTTACCAGCCCGGGTGGCACATTCGATATGCTGGTAAAATACTCGGGAGAGGTGCACGATGCGCCCGTCTACGTAGCTTCACCAGAAGACCGCCGCGTTTCCCCCTTCTCCTGCGCCGCCGTTGTTTTGAGTCGCCGGCTGGGATCCAGTCTATTGTCCTAGTTGGGGTAATCTCTGTCGGCGCCATCTCAATACAGAACGTTCCTGCAGTAATGACAGTCAATATGTACTGGGCCTGCAGTAATGATAGTCAATATAGAATGTGCCTGCAGTAATGACAATCAATATATGCTGGGCCTGCAGCAATGACAGTCAATATAGAATGTGCCTGCAGTAATGACAATCAATATATGCTGGGCCTGCAGCAATGACAGTCAATATAGAATGTGCCTGCAGCAATGACAGTCAATATAGAATGTGCCTGCAGTAATGACAGTCAATATGTACTGGGCCTGCAGTAATGACAGTCAATATATACTGTTGTCTGCAGTAATGAAAGTCAATATTTACTGGGCCTGCAGTAACGACAGTCAATATATGCTGGGCCTGCAGTAATGACAGTCAATATAGAATGTCACTGCAGTAATGACAGTCAATATGTACTGGGCCTGCAGTAATGACAGTCGATATATACTGTTGTCTGCAGTAATGAAAGTCAATTTTTACTGGGCCTGCAGTAACGACAGTCACAATGCCAGTGCACCCCTCTCTCTTGTTGATTCAGAAGGGCTGTCTCTCTATTTCTCTCTAACCCCCAATCTCTCCCTCTCTCTGGAGAAAAGCCTGATGTTGACGAACAAAGTTCCCAACATCCTCTGGTCCCCGAGCCAGTCAAGCTGAGTAGAAAGATTCTAACTCATTCTGCTAAGCTTTTTGTTGCCCCACTCACACACACACATACTCACATACTCACATACTCTCACACACACACTCACACACACACACACACACACACGTACTCACACACATACTCACACACATACTCACACACACACACACACACACTCACGCACACATACTCACAAACACACACACACACACACTCACACACACACACATACTCACACACACACACACACACACACTCACACACATACTCACGTCTATCTCCGCACGCCGTCGTCAACAGACAATAAAACAGAAGGCTGCTGGCCTGAACCAGTGAGATTAAATTAGACTGATAAACTCATTAGAAAATAATGTGCTAATTAAGGAAACACACAAGCCTGAGAAGGTATGGGGAAACAGGGAGAGACTGCTCAAACACTGAGCTATATAGAGACCAGTAAACGGTATGAATAATATCATGTCAACAGGGAGCGACTGCTCAAACACTGAGCTATATAGAGACCAGTAAACGGTATGAATAATATCATGTCAACAGGGAGCGACTGCTCAAACACTGAGCTATATAGAGACCAGTAAACGGTATGAATAATATCATGTCAACAGGGAGCGACTGCTCAAACACTGAGCTATATAGAGACCAGTAAACGGTATGAATAATATCATGTCAACAGGGAGCGACTGCTCAAACACTGAGCTATATAGAGACCAGTAAACAGTTTGAATAATATCATGTCAACATTTATCATTTTTCCATCTCTTTTTAGAGTTTCCTTTTTCTAAATTTTTGACATTTTTGTCTTGTGAAATATGAGCAGCAGCAGGAGAAGTGAGGAGGTAGGAAGGACACCCTGTCGTCTTAATGAAGCATGTTCCCTCCAGGCTTCCGGCTTTCCCTCCAGGCTTCCGGCTTTCCCACCAGGCTTCCTTCTTTCCCACCAGGCTTCCGGCTTTCTCACCTGGCTTCCGGCTTTCCCACCAGGCTTCCTTCTTTCCCACAGAGCTTCCTGCTTTCCCTCCAGGCTTCCTTCTTTCCCACAGAGCTTCCTGCTTTCCCACCAGGCTTCATGCTTTCCCACCAGGCTTCCTTCTTTCCCACCAGGCTTCCTTCTTTCCCAACAGGCTTCCGGCTTTCCCACCAGGCTTCATGCTTTCCCACCATACTTCTGTCTTTTTCCTTTGATTTGAGCCACTGCTTTTCTTATCCTTGTTTTCTTACACACTCTAAATGTAAGGCCTGGTACTGAGCCCCGGAGGTAAAGACCCAGACAACAGCATTATGTGTAGTAGAGGGTGTCCCGGCCCCGTCCTGGAAGCAGTGAAGAAATTACAGTCGGCATACTTGCTTTACAGATGTGGGATCTTCATTTGATCACCCTTTTTGTGGTGGAACACATCCCTTTCCTGCCAGCACTGCAGCTCTATTGAGATTAATGCAGTGTGCCTTTCACGAATACATTTTGGATCACAAGTGTCTCACCCGCTCAGTCAGTACTCAGGAGGGAGCAACAAACACCCGCTCAGTCAGCACTCAGGAGGGAGCAACAAACACCCGCTCAGTCAGTACTCAGGAGGGAGCAACAAACACCCGCTCAGTCAGTACTCAGGAGGGAGGTACAAACACCCGCTCAGTCAGTACTCAGGAGGGAGGTACAAACACCCGCTCAGTCAGTACTCAGGAGGGAGATACAAACACCCGCTCAGTCAGTACTCAGGAGGGAGATACAAACACCTGCTCAGTCAGTACTCAGGAGGGAGGTACAAACACCTGCTCAGTCAGTACTCAGGAGGGAGCAACAAACACCCGCTCAGTCAGTACTCAGGAGGGAGGTACAAACACCTGCTCAGTCAGTACTCAGGAGGGAGCAACAAACACCCGCTCAGTCAGTACTCAGGAGGGAGCAACAAACACCCGCTCAGTCAGTATTCAGGAGGGAGCAACAAACACCCGCTCAGTCAGTACTCAGGAGGGAGCAACAAACACCCGCTCAGTCAGTACTCAGGAGGGAGCAACAAACACCCGCTCAGTCAGTACTCAGGAGGGAGCAACAAACACCCGCTCAGTCAGTACTCAGGAGGGAGCAACAAACACCCGCTCAGTCAGTACTCAGGAGGGAGCAACAAACACCCGCTCAGTCAGTACTCAGGAGGGAGCAACAAACACCCGCTCAGTCAGTACTCAGGAGGGAGCAACAAACACCCGCTCAGTCAGTACTCAGGAGGGAGCAACAAACACCCGCTCAGTCAGTACTCAGGAGGGAGGTAATGGGTAATGGGTGTCTTGGTGCAAGCTTGCGGTCTTACAGGAAAGAGTAATCCACAGAAAAGCTCCATATTAACAAGTTGTGTGTAATTGTATTTGTGTGTGTGTGTGTGTGTGTGTGCGTGCGTGTGCGTGCACGTGCGCGTGCGTGCGTGTTTGAGCGTGCGTGCGTGTGTGTGTGTGCGTGCGTGTGTGCGTGTGTGTTTGTGTGCACGCTTAACGTGATGATTGTGTATTGAGCTGAAAGTCTGTACAATCCATTTTAGTTAAGCCTGAAAGTCCATATGGTAAATAACATGAAAATAAAACTTTTAATTTTGCTGTTCCAATTTAATACCTGTGGAAGGTCTTACTTAGTTCCACCAAATGAACACCCACACACACATTAGCGCCTCACACTCCTCCAACCTACTCAAGCATGACTGAGAGGAGGGAAAAACAAATCTCTTTCCTTTCCCCTCTGCGGTTAGTTTGCATTAGAGGGGTTGTTGATGCTTTCCCTGTGAAGGAGCAGAGGACGAGAACTGAGAGGGAAAAGCTCTTCAGCTCAATCAAACAACACAAGCTTCGATGGCTCTCCAGTTAAACATTTTGAAGAGGATGGAACGTGTTTATTCAAAATTATATTTAACTACTCTTCAAAACTCACTCAACACATATTTCCACAGTGATGGTGTGTGTGTGCCTCTGCATGTTAAGTAGTCGCAGCTATTGCATGACCGCGATCTAACACCGCCGTCATGGCAACGTGAGCTAAGATAGGTTACCGACCTTCAACTAGGATTAGTTGACAAATGACATGACGTGGCAGTGTAAGAGGTTTTAGGATAGATTGACATGATGTGGCAGTGTAAGAGGTTTTAGGATAGAATGGCATGACGTGGCAGTGTAAGAGGTTTTAGGATAGAACGACATGATGTGGCAGTGTAAGAGGTTTTAAGATAGAACGACATGACGTGGCAGTGTAAGAGGTTTTAGGATGAAATTACATGACATGGCAGTGTAAGAGGTTTTAGGATAGAACGACATGATGTGGCAGTGCAAGAGGTTTTAGGATAAAATGACATGACATGGCAGTGTAAGAGGTTTTAGGATAGAATTACATGACGTGGCGGAGTAAGAGGTTTTAGGATAGAATGACATGACGTGGCAAAGTAAGAGGTTTTAGGATAGAACGACATGATGTGGCAGTGCAAGAGGTTTTAGGATAAAATGACATGACATGGCAGTGTAAGAGGTTTTAGGAAGAATGCCATGAAGTAGCAATTTAAGAGGTTTTAGGATAGAACGACATGATGTGGCAGAGTAAGAGGTTTTAGGAAGAACGACATGATGTGGCAGAGTAAGAAGTTTTAGGATAGAATTACATGACGTGGCGGAGTAAGAGGTTTTAGGATAGAATGACATGACGTGGCAAAGTAAGAGGTTTTAGGAAAAATGCCATGAAGTAGCAATTTAAGAGGTTTTAGGATAGAACGACATGATGTGGCAGAGTAAGAGGTTTTAGGATAGAATTACATGACGTGGCAGAGTAAGAGGTTTTAGGATAGAATTACATGATGTGGCAGTGTAAGAGGTTTTAGGATAGAATTACATGACGTGGCAGTGTAAGAGGTTTTAGGATAGAATGACATGACAAGGCAGTGTAAGAGGTTTTAGGATGGAACGACATGACGTGGCAGAGTAAGAGGTTTTAGGATAGAAGGGCATTGTAAGAGGTTTTAGGATAGAATTACATGACGTGACATCATCACCGCTGTCAACTCAACACCGTCATACAGTAGCCATCCTCATTATGCCAATCATTTGTTGATCATTTGTGTATTATGATGATTTAACTCACAATTCTATGGCCTTGTTCCACATGATGACGTATCCAGACAGAACGAAGGATTCGACGTTGACGATGTGTGTGTTGCCACGCTCTGTGCCCACGTACAGCCATTTACTCTGGAAGGGGACGTGGCAAAACGTGATCCTGAAGCGAAAAAATAAGAATCAGCGTTGACATGTGATCAAATACGATACAATGTGTTTGATTTGGTTGTGATTGTGTGCGAGTTTGTGCGTGTGTGTGTTTCTTCCCACTTGTATAGTAGGTGTACCTGCATGACGTTCTGCACTGTTGTCCATGCATGTATAGTCTAGCTGTGTAATCATTGTTTTACCTCAGATAATAACCACCCCAATAATTATCCTGCTCTCAAATACACAGTATACATGTACATTTTCCACAATTATATCATAATTATGTTTTGGGCTAACTGTATGTAGATTATAGATTTACATTGATTTGCACTGTCTTCATTAGCTCTGTTTCCCCTGCATCATTAATAAAGAAGGTGCTACCTAGAAGCATAAAGGGTTATTCAGTTGTCCCCATAGGAGAACCCTATGGTTCTACGTGGAACCCTTTCACCAGCAAAAGGTTCTACCTGAAACCAAAAAGGGTTTTCCTATGCGGACAAACAAAACATTTTTTTTTTCTTTTTCTAAGATTGTAGATATTGCCCAGGTTGTGTAATACCATCCCCACACATCACTCCACATCTCCTGTCAGTGATGTCAACGCCTGGTCTCTATGGTGATGACAGGAATGTCCTATTAGACAACAGCCACCAATAAGTCACGCATCATGACCCTGACACAAACAGCAGATAGTCACCAGTGGCCAACGTCCCAATTGCCAGCCTTCCCTGGGATATAAAATGCCCTGCACCTTCTGTTCTTCTGCCTGGTGTTATCTCCTCTTTCCTTCCTTCCCTCTCTCCCCAACTCAACCCTCTTTATCTCACTGAACTCTGGAGCCCAGGGCCCAGTAACGGGTTTCAGGCAAAAGCACAGATAGGTTTGTCAAAAAAAACAGTTGGAAGCAATTTCCACGGCAACAGCTGCAAGCTCTTTTTTGTTTATCTCTCTCACCGCAGTGTGTTTGCTAATTATTCCATTCCATTTCAGTAATACGAGACACTACCAGCTCCATTTCGACCTGTCATTTTCTCAAGTGAAAGCATGAAATGATGCACTCAAATGGGAGGCATGTACGAGCGTACTTTACTCACATGTAAAGTTATCCGTAATACGCTACGTTGACTGTTTTAATTATTAGGCGATTAATAAGCCGTCGACAGCGAGGCTCTGTGTTTATGTGACGTAGTGTATTCATTCAGTCAGCATTAGCATCCATCGTGGTTATAAGCAGCTTTAGCTATATAAAGATCAACACTAATTCTCTCCTGTCTCTCCTGGCGAGAGGGCTTCAGCGTGCCACGTTCCCCACCACCCTCCCTCCCCTAACCCTGTGAGATGCAGGATTATTATATAGGAGACAAATGAGATGGAAGACAATTCAATAAGGATTTGGACCTGGTGGGGGAGAATGGTAAATCAGGAGAGGCAAGAGAGGACATCTAGTTGAGAGACAATTTGGGGGTAAGATTATATTTGACTTTACAATTTCCCGAGTTTTGCTACCGGAAGAGTATCAGCCAAATAATCTAGAGAGGAAAGTTACATGAGGTCACAACGACATATCTAAGTATCCGGTTTATTGTTCACCTATTGAGATCTACCAGCAATATCTGGAGGGGAAAAAAACAACTGGATGAGGGACATTTACAAAACTCAAATTCGGTGTTACTCAAGGTTAAATTGTTGCACCTTTTATGTTTCGCCTTGTGTTTCTCTGATCGTCACACAAAATTGCATTTATTTCTAAAATGATGAATACATAAATAAGCCCCAAATCAAATCTAAATAAATAAATCAAAGCAAAGTTTAACACTCAAACTGATGGAACTGGCTAAGCCTTGAAATCAAAGCACTTGGCTGTGGGAGAAACGTGACTAGGTCCCCACTCAGGCAATCAGCTATTAGGAGGCGAACATTTCAGACAGCTCCGTTAGATACTCATGGGGGTGCCCAGACCTCATTTCTCGTTTACACACCATTTGCATAATTTAAATTTAACTGGAAATCAAGAACTTCAGGAGTGACAGCAGAGACAAAAACAAGGCAGGGGGATAAAGAAGAAGGTTATCACAGGTCTTGGAGAGTGACCGTGTGATGGTGTGAAAGTCAAAAATGTTTTGTTTGACTCAGACAGCTTGACGAGGCGCTGTCAACACGGCTCATAGTTATCAATTAAATAAGGAGGAGATGTGAGTTGAACTGACCGCCAGGAGCTGCTATTGGGGGAGGGGGGTCATTAAGTCACACGCTAGAGATCGATGGAACATGTTGTTTCTCAACGTCGACCACGTGCCTCATGACCTTCCACATCTGTTTCTTTGACAGCTTCAGTTTCCCCACGGAGAGGAGATTAGGAGGCCATTTTGAACGAATAGCCACTCAATGTAACATTGGTAGGTTGATGTGTGTCAATTTGTAAATAGGCCGTCATTGTAAATAAGAATTTGTTCTTATTAACTGACTCGCCAAGGTAAATAAAAGTTAAATTAAAAAAGTTAAAAAAAAAAATGTTTTTACAATTTGCAAGCAGAGAGTGAAAGAGGATACAGGCTGGGTGTGTAATACTCAGGTGTCACAAAAGTGATTCTCAGTGATCTGTAGTGTAATTCCTAAAGTTATCTATCTGGATTTCGAAATGAAGGAGTGGGGACTGAGAGAGAGCAGGAAAGACAAAATGGATTCACTACACACAGTTGATAATTACATTAATTGAAATGCTAATCCTTTGCACATGAACAGACACTCGTTCGAGAATAATTGCAATGTAGATATTTATGCACGTATGTCGTTGTTGTCTCTCTGTTGGAATCGCCAGTCAGTCTGCTGGAGAGTCGGTTCATCAGAGAGTCTCTGGTTTAACTTCCCCAGAAGTTACAATGTCCTTCGTGGTTGTTGCTTTCTCAGTGGCTCTGGATAGTGTCTGTTGTATTGGATACGTCAGGTGTACAGATGGTATTTGCATAGAATATATGCTTCCGCGGTTGTCGGGATTCTTGTTCTAGATTTATGTAGTTTCCAGCTGCAGACTAGTAATTATACGTCTAAGATTTGCTCTTATTCTGTAGGGATCGATAGTCTCAGAGTTTAACCATTTCCAGCCGTGTAGCCCAAACTACAGGCTGTATAGTCTAATGGTCTATAGAATTGTAGACATTCCAACATGGGGACTCCGTCCTGGCGTTCTCTGACTTAATGTACATTTTGTAGGAAGTGGGTGTTATGCTCTGTGGAAGAAGGGGCGGTTCTATGATGTTATGTCAGGCCTCACGGGGGTGTTGCCACTGACTAGTTAAACTTTATATGAAAATCAATACTCTCATTTAGAAGGTTCTTCCGACCCCTCCTGTCTCAGCCTCCGGTATTTATGCTGCAATAGTTTATGTGTCGGGGGGCTAGGGTCAGTCTGTTATATCTGGAGATATCTGGAGTATCTGGAGTATTTCTCCTGTCTTATCCGGTGTCCTGTGTGAATTTAAGTATGCTCTCTCTAATTCTCTCTCACTTTTTCTCTCTCCTTCTTCCTTCCTTTCGCTCTCTCGGAGGACCTGAGCCCTAGGACCATGCCTCAGGACCACCTGGCCTGATGACTCCTTGCTGTCCCCAGTCCACCTGGTCATGCTGCTGCTCCAGTTTCAACTGTTCTGCCTGCGGCTATGGAACCCTGACCTGTTCACCGGACAGCTACCTGTCCAAGACCTGCTGTTTTCAACTCTTGCAGGAGCGGTAGAGAACCTCTGAATGATCGGCTATGAAAAGCCAACTAACATTTACTCCTGAGGTGCTGACCTGTCGCACCCTCTACAACCACTGTGATTGTTATTATTTGACCCTGCTGGTCATCTATGAACATTTGAACATCTTGGCCATGTTCTGTTATAATCTCCACCCGGCACAGCCAGAAGAGGACTGGCCACCCCTCATAGCCTGGTTCCTCTCTAGGTTTCTTCCTAGGTTCTGGGCCTTTCTAGGGAGTTTTTCCTAGCCACCGTGCTTCTACACCTGCATTGCTTGCTGTTTGGGGTTTTAGGCTGGGTTTCTGTACAGCACTTTGTGACATCAGCTGATGTAAGAAGGGCTTTATAAATAAATTTGATTGATTGATAACATCACATTACATCTTTCCACAAATAGTTTCATGTTCAATCACATACGTTTCACAATAGTTAGATGTAAACCTGCCAGCTGGGAAATGTACACTTTAAGAGATACAGTTATGTGTGTTTCCTGTCCTTCATGAGATCACCAAATGAAATACACTCAACATGACTGTCCCTTAAGTGTCCACGGACCATTCCCACATTCACAAAAATATAAATATTGTTTAATTATTCAAACTTTTGATGTCCAAGAGTCTCTCTGTGTTCCACAGTTTACATTCCAAACTCGAACACTACAGATTATAGGGGCAGCGTATTTTATGACCGACCATAAAACAGCTGACTTCCCGCTCTCCCCCTCTACGAGAGAGAGCACGCTGTAGAGTGGAGCCACTGTAACCTGATCCTTTGGATCATCACAGGAGAGTCATGACACTACGATTAACTTCTACTTCTTAGATCAGGAGAAAAACGTCATTTGAGGGTGATTCAAAAGTAACAATCGAGTAATTATACAAATACTGTGAATTTACTTTAGTGGCTGATTAACAAGCATCAGTATGATGCCATCACTAATTGGCCATCAATGTTTATGAATCACGCTCGGAAAGTATTCAGACCCCTTGACTTTTCACAGTCTAGGATAAAGTTATCCATTTCCTGTACATCAGAAAAACCTTGACAAAGCAGCCAATTTTCTTCACCAGTGAAATGACAATGAGTCAAAAGTTTAAAATGAATGGAAAAGCCGCTAGTGCCTCCGATGCAGTAATGTATCAACCAGCGTTCTCACAGCAAGGTTTGTTTATCCAGGCTTTTACGATATTGGAAAGACCTTCACAATATCTTCCCAAAGTATATTCCCTGTTTCTCTCTTTTTTTAACAGTTCAAACAAGAAGACCACAACACACAAAAAATATCCTTTCAAAGTATCTGTCTTTCCCTCGCTCTTCTTTAAGCACAAACAAGATGTATAATTCATTTTTTCCCTCTTTCATAGAGCCTGAAGCTTGCCCCTAAGGACAACTAAGAGTAAATAAAAGTGAAAGGGGACAGTAAAAGAGATAACTCAAATGTCTCTAACTGTGCCTCAAGATTCAATAAAAACACTCACCACCACAAACATCAACAGTTCCTCATCTTTCAAAATGCTGTGGCTTAGCCATTCAGACATTATCTGCTTGACCCGGTCTGCCCTGAGTGAGACAGATGTATTCTGCCCTAGCAAGCAAAAAGGCAGTAACTGCACATTTGGTTGAAAATGAGTTAGTTATTTTTGCTACATTAAATACATGCATTAAATACATGCTTAATCATGTGGACAAGTATCCTGCCTCTGTTGTATGATTCCCTTTTGAGTAGTTTAACTTGGTGAAGAGTTTAAGAACAAAACATGTATTCCCATCTCAAGAGTTAAAAACATTTCCAGCCTGTCTATCTATGGGTAATAGGAATGACACGTTATGCTCGACCCACTTCCACCACAAAACATTCCAGCCTGTCTATCTGTGGGTAATAGGAATGACACGTTATGCTCGACCCACTTCCACCACAAAACATTCCAGCCTGTCTATCTGTGGGTAATAGGAATGACACGTTATGCTCGACCCGCTTCCACCACAAAACATTCCAGCCTGTCTATCTGTGGGTAATAGGAATGACACGTTATGCTCGACCCACTTCCACCACAAAACATTCCAGCCTGTCTATCTGTGGGTAATAGGAATGACACGTTATGCTCGACCCACTTCCACCACAAAAACATCCGAAAAATTGCCAAAAACAGTAGAACCTGCTCACCTGCTTTTACACAGTGATTTGGCTACTAGATGTTCAATGTTTATTTTGAAAAAAATAAATAATAATAATAATATTTTCACCATATTAAAATGAGAGTTCAGTTCAGGTAAAAGGTTGACCTTTAAATGAGGGACATCATTTTTTTATATATTTTTTTTTTACCTTAAAAAATGAATCACTAATCAAATGAAATAAACAATAATCTTGAGAAATTACTTTGCGAAAGTAAAAAAAACTAAATAGGGCTTTAAACATGGAAAAGTGATAAACATGGAGAAATTATGGTGTTAACATGGAGAAATTATGGAGTAAACATGGAGAATTATGGTGTAAACATGGAGAAATGATGGTGTAAACATGGAGAAATGATGGTGTTAACATGGAGAAATGATGGTGTAAACATGGAGAAATTATGGTGTTAACATGGAGAAATGATGGTGTAAACATGGAGAAATGATGGTGTAAACATGGAGAAGTGATGGAGTAAACGTGGAGAAATTATGGTGTTAACATGGAGAAATGATGGTGTAAACATGGAGAAATGATGGTGTAAACATGGAGAAATGATGGTGTAAACATGGAGAAATTATGGTGTAAACATGGAGAAATGATGGTGTAAACATGGAGAAATTATGGTGTAAACATGGAGAAGTGATGGAGTAAACATGGAGAAATTATGGTGTAAACATGGAGAAATGATGGTGTAAACATGGAGAAATTATGGTGTAAACATGGAGAAATGATGGTGTAAACATGGAGAAATGATGGTGTAAACATGGAGAAGTGATGGAGTAAACATGGAGAAATGATGGTGTAAACATGGAGAAATGATGGTGTAAACATGGAGAAATGATGGTGTAAACATGGAGAAATTATGGTGTTAACATGGAGAAATGATGGTTAAACATGGAGAAATGATGGTGTAAACATGGAGAAATTATGGTGTAAACATGGAGAAATGATGGTGTAAACATGGAGAAATGATGGTGTAAACATGGAGAAGTGATGGTGTAAACATGGAGAAATTATGGTGTTAACATGGAGAAATGATGGTGTAAACATGGAGAAATGATGGTGTTAACATGGAGAAATGATGGTGTAAACATGGAGAAATGATGGTGTTAACATGGAGAAATGATGGTGTAAACATGGAGAAATGATGGTGTTAACATGGAGAAATGATGGTGTAAACATGGAGATGTGATGGTGTAAACATGGAGAAATGATGGTGTAAACATGGAGAAATTATGGTGTTAACATGGAGAAATGATGGTGTAAACATGGAGAAATGATGGTGTTAACATGGAGAAATGATGGTGTTAACATGGAGAAATGATGGTGTTAACATGGAGAAATTATGGTGTAAACATGGAGAAGTGATGGTGTAAACATGGAGAAATGATGGTGTAAACATGGAGAAATGTTGGGTTCAGTGGGTTCAAATCTGCCTACCAGTCAGTGCACAGAGGGAGATGTCAAAAGGCAGAATTCTGGCACAGTCTTTATTCATATAAACCAATCCAGATTGTACATGTGGTCTGTAATAAGGGTCCTTAATATAACAGCCTTTTAAAATACAATATTGGTGCAGAATTTCTACTTAAAATATCAAAGTGTTGCAGAAGTGACTCATTTCGTGGGACTACCCACGTACAGTCAATTCTGGAAAAAAAGATAATCCATGTTGGTGCTGGGAGATATCAGACTAGTTTATGGGGCGGCAGGTAGCCTAGTGGTTAGAGCATTGGGCCAGTAACCAAAAAGTTGCTGGATCAAATCCCCCGAGCTGACAAGGTAAAAACTTGTCGTTCTGCCCCTGAACAAGGCAGTTAAACCCATTGTTCCTCAGTAGGCTGTTGTTGCAAATAAGAAATTGTTCTTAACTGTCTTGACCTAGTAACTTAAAGCTAAAAAAATAATATATATATATATATCTTCTTCCTCTGGGAAGAATCAACTCTGATATTCTGGATTTTTATGGACTGTCTTAAAGTTGTCCCTCCTTTATCTTTCTGATCTCTTTCTTCAATACATTGATGCAGACACCAAGAAAATATCAGAGCAAAGTTTGAGAAAACATACTAAAATATTGAAGAATAAGATACAAGTCTTACTCTTATGTATTAATGGTGAACCTTGAGACAGGTAGATAGATGTATGCTGTCTGACTATAATTTATTTTGGCATACACTTGCCTTGAAGTCTAATCCATCTCACTGAGCCATGAGATGTCAATCAGAAAATGTTCATGCCTTTATGCAAGGTCCTATGTGTGTGTGTGTGTGTGTGAGAGAGAGAGAGATTGTGTGTTTGTGTGTGTGTGTGTGTGTGTGTGTGTTTGTGTGTGTGTGTGTGTGTGTGAGAGAGAGAGATTGTGTGTGTGTGTGTGTGTGTGTGTGTGTGTGTGTGTGTGTGTGTGTGTGTGTGTGCGTTACTGAAGTTCTTACCTCTCCCTGTTGAATTTGAGCGAGTGCAGGATGGCTGGGCGTCTCTGGCGAAGGTTCCACAGGTGCAGTGTGTCATCTGCACATGCTGTGACCAGAGCTCCCTGAAGGAGAGGTACAGAGCACAGACAGTCAGTAGACCAGAGCTCCCTGAAGAGGACACCCGAGGTACAGAACACAGAGAGTCAGTAGACCAGAGCTCCCTGAAGAGGACACCCGAGGTACAGAACACAGAGAGTCAGTAGACCAGTGGTCCCTGAAGAGGACACCCAAGGTACAGAACACAGACAGTCAGTAGACCAGTGGTCCCTGAAGATGACACCCGAGGTACAGAACACAGACAGTCAGTAGACTAGGGCTCTCAAACCTTTCCTAGCAAGGTAGCTACTTTTAAAAATATAACGTCGCAAGTTACCCCCTTTTTTTTCTAGCTTTCAAATAGGCACATTCCTCTCCTCTCCCGTGCCTGGTGTGTGTCTACACTAAGGACCAGGGAAAAAGTTGCAGGGGAGAAGAGATGTGTGTATAATAACTGCAAATCGATTTTCTCCGAAGTGGGAGGAAGACTGAAGTGGAGGAAGAGAGAGTTGAGAGAGTTGCACTGCATTTAGTTCATGTCAGTATATTCAGCATGTACAGTTGAATTCGGAAGTTTACATACACTTAGGTTGGAGTCATTCAAACTCGTTTTTCAACAACTCCACACATTTCTTGTTAACAAACTATAGTTTTGGCAGGTCGGTTAGGACATCTACTTTGTGCATGGCACAAGTAATTTTAACAACTATTGTTTACAGACAGATTATTTCACTATAAAAAAGGGTGAGGTTGCAAGCCGAACTACACCGTCCCAACCGTGAAGCACGGGGGTGGCAGCATCATGTGGTGGGGGTGCTTTGCTGCAGGAGGGACTGGTGCACTTCACAAAATAGATAGCATCATGAGGCATGAAAAGGATGTGGATATATTGAAGCAACATCTCAATACATCAGTCAGGAAGTTAAAGATTGATCGCAAATGGGTCTTCCAAATGGACAATGACCCCAAGCATACTTCCAAAGTAGTGGCAAAATGGCTTAAGGACAACTTAGTCAAGGTATTGGAGTGGCCATCACAAAGCCCTGACCTCAATCCTATTGAAAATTTGTGGGCAGAACTGAAAAAGCGTGTGTGAGCAAGGAGGCCTACACACCTGACTCAGTTACACCAGCTCTGTCAGGAGGAGAGGGCCAAAATTCACCCAACTTATTGCGGGAAGCTTGTGAAAGGCTACCCGAAACGTTTGACCCAAGTTAAACAATTTAAAGGCAATGCTACCAAATACTAATTGAGTGTGTGTAAACTTCTGACCCACTGGGAATGTGATGAAAGAAATAAAAGCTGAAATAAATAATTCACTCTACTATAATTCTGACATTTCACATTCTTAAAATAAAGTGGTGATCCTAACTGACCTAAGACAGGGGATCTTTACTAGGATTAAATGTCAGGAATTGTGAAAAACTGAGTTTAAATGTATTTGGTTAAGGTGTATGTAAACTTCCGACTCCAACTGTATATGTTTGGATGTGGGGAGACAGGTAGACTAGCAGTTCATCTCTGAGCCGACTAGGTGAAAAATCTGTCGATGTGCCCTTGAGCAAGGCACTTAACCCTAATTGCACCTGTAAGTCGCTCTGCATTAGAGCTTCTGCTAAATGTAAAACATGTAAATGCTGTGTATGTGTTGACAGACAGCAGACACCAGCAGATGTATTCGTCTCTGCAGACAGGAGCTGTACGTAGAGAAACAGGGGAGAAATTAGGTACCCAGACGTAATGACACAGAGAATCAGTATGTATGAGTCCTATTGGCCCGAGTCAAAAGTAGGGAAAATAATTTAACCTTTATTTAAACTAGGGAAATCAGCTAAGAAGAAATTCTTATTTACAATGACGGCCTACCCTGGGCCAAACCCGGACGACGTTGGGCCAATTGTGCGCTGCCCCAATGGGACTCCCAATCACAGCCGGTTGTGATACAGCCTGGAATCAAAACAGGGTCTGTAGTGATGCCTCTTGCACTGAGATGTAGTGCCTTAGACCGCTGTGCCACTCAGGAGCCCAAAGGGGGAAAGGGAGTACCTAGTCAGTTGCACAACTGAATGCCTTCAACCGAAATGCAGTGATGTAAAGTGCTTAAGTTAAAATATTTTTTAGTACTACTTAAGTAGTTTTTTGGGGTATATGTACTTCACTTTACTATTTATATTTTTGGCTACTTATACTTTTACTTCACTACATTCCTAAAGAAATTAATGTACTTTTTACTCCATACATTTTCCCTGACACCCAAAAGTACTCGTTTACATTTCGAATGCTTAGCAGGACAGGAAAATGGTCCAATTCACATAGTTCTCAAGAGAACATCCCTGGTCGTCCCTACTGCCTCCGATCTGGCGGACTCACTTAACACAAATGCTTAGTTTGTAAATGATGTCTCAGTGTTGGAGTGTGCCCCCTGGCTATCCGTAAATAAATAAAAACTAGAATATATTGCTGTTTGGATTGCTAAATACAAGGAATGTGAAATGATTGATACTTGTACTTTTGATACTTAAGTATATTTTAGCAAATACATTTACTTTTGATACGTAAGTATATTTTAGCAAATACATTTACTTTTGAAACTTAAGTATATTTTAGCAAATGCATTTACTTTTGATACTTAAGTATATTTAAAACCAGATACTTTTAAACTTTTACACAAGTAGAATTTTACTGGGTAAATTTAACTTTTACTTTAACTTTTACTGGGTGACTTTCATGTTCTATTAAGGTACAGTATCTCTACTTTTACTACAGTATGACAACTGGTTACTTTTTCAACCACTGTCGAAATGTACCTTCCACAACTAATTCAACCCCTCTGAATCAGAGAAGTGCGGGGAAGGGGGCAGCCTTAATAGACGACCACATAATTTGCACCTAGGGAACAGATGTTGTTGGGGGTTAACAGCCTTGTCAAGTGCAGCATGCATTACACAGGGACAAGAGCCATCTGGGACACTGTAGTTTCTCACTGGGGGAAAATGCACATGTTCTCACTGAAAGGATTTTAAATGAGGTGTCAGTTCAGCTCAGATGCTGTAGATCCTGTAGACGTTAGCTGTAATTCAGACATGTTCCTATATCCCTGGAGACGTTAGCTGTAATTCAGACATGTTCCTATAACCCTGTAGACGTTAGCTGTAATTCAGACATGTTCCTATAGTCCTGTAGACGTTAGCTGTAACTCAGACATGTTCCTATATCCCTGTAGACGTTAGCTGTAATTCAGACATGTTCCTATATCCCTGTAGACGTTAGCTGTAATTCAGACATGTTCCTATAGTCCTGTAGACGTTAGCTGTAACTCAGACATGTTCCTATAACCCTGTAGACGTTAGCTGTAATTCAGACATGTTCCTATATCCCTGTAGACGTTAGCTGTAATTCAGACATGTTCCTATATCCCTGGAGACGTTAGCTGTACATGTAGCCAAATATCTAAAGTCTGAACATCAGGGACATCATGTTCTCTCCAATTATCTGAAGTCTGAATATCAGGGACATCATGTTCTCTCCAAAAATCTGAAGTCTGAACATCAGGGACATCATGTTCTCTCCAATTATCTGAAGTCTGTACATCAGGAACATCATGTTCTGGGGCGGTAGGGTAGCCTAGTGGTTAGAGCGTTGAACTAGTAACCAAAAGGTTGCAAGTTTGAATCCCTGAGCTGACAAGAAACAAATCTGTCGTTCTACCCCTGAACAAGGCAGTTAACCCACTGTTCCTAGGCAGTCATGGAAAATAATTGTTTGTTCTTAACTGACTTAAATAAAGGTTAAGATAAAAAAAGTTATCTTCAACTATCTTAGGTGCTCTGGTTTGTGCCAATGTTCTTAGATGTTTGTTTAGCTGAAATACGTGTTGTTCTAACAAACCAGTATGAATGACATATGAGAGAAGAAATTGATTATTGTTGTTGGGTAATACTTGTTTCAGTTAATGACTCATTCAGATTGACCTTTACTGTGTATAACCTCTCCCTCCCTGTTAAAAACATGACAACTACTCACAACAGCATATTAGCATATGAGGCATATGAGCTGTTTATAAACCACAATAAATTAACCTCCACAAAATAATTAAGAGGCAGGGAAAATAATGAACGACATAATTGCTTGTGTTTCTCACTCTCTTCGCCCAATTTGGTGTCAGGTGAACCCTTATCCTGTTTCAGAGAGCTCTGGGTGTGTTGGGTGGCGAATAGCATTAACTCGGACATGCGCAACTATAAGGGAGTGAAAGTTATTTATAATAAGGGTTACAGAAAACAAAACAGACCTCTCTGAAAAGAAAATGGATGGCTATCTCTTCAGCAAAATATATTTGATCTATACCCTCCCCTAAACGTTTACTTTTTTTAAAGTGACCCCTATGGCAAAAATAATAATTAAAACATAAAGCGGATAGCAGAGAATGTGCTTTACCGTTTACCCTCATTTCTTGGACAGACCAGAGCTTTTACATATGCAGTTTTAGAAACTGCATGTAAGCGCGCAGGACTTTGGGCCTGGGTTCACAGACCACCGTGGACAAGAGTAGGGGAGGAAATATCTCCTTTATAGTAAAAGCAAAGCATGAATCTATCATCGTATTTCCAATTCCGAGAAACAAATGTGCCTTTTATAAAAATTGAATTAATTCTATATAATTTTACATATTTTTTTTACACACAAATTAACGAAATTACAGGCTAAGAATCGACAGAGAGATAGGTCTATGTGTCTTATCATATTTTTCCAACGCCAAATCATTGTGTCTTGTTTGCAATGAAACTGTCCCTGTTTGTAAATAATTAAATCTGAGACGTCATTAGGATAATGAGCATGGTGCTTTCAAAAGTTAGGCCTACCTTTCCACCTCGGGCATAGTAGGCCTACCTTTCCACCTCGGGCATAGTAGGCCTACCTTTCCACCCCGGACATAGTAGGCCTACCTTTCCACCCCGGACATAGTAGGCCTATCTTTCCACCCCAGACATAGTAGGCCTACCAATGCAGAAAATGTCAACTTTAACTGCTGGCTACTCTTCTTCCATGGCTTAACCCAACGAGAGGTCTCCTTTTTTTTGTCTCCTCCGCTATAGAAGGTTGTAGCTTAGCCTCTGAATATCAAAGAAACTAACCAATGATATCCCTGTATGCATCGGAGTCACGTCTTTCCCGGTTATTTTACAGCTTGTTTCTAGCATAAAGCATTGCGGACCAAAGCGCTGTTAAAGATCACGTTACATAATCCGATTTGTTTTATTTTCTTCGTGGGTAGACCCATTTTCTTTAATAAAAGGTAGGCCTATGGCATGCCCTCTCATACTCCCTCAATTCGAGTCCTGGTTTTAACTTAACTTATTAGGGAGCGGCAGGTGAGGTGACGGTTTTGGAGAGTCTGGTGTGCCCAAAGCAAAATGCCTGCCACTCAGGCTCAGAAAATAGGATATGCACATAATTAGTACTATTGGATAGGAAACACTCTGAGGTTTCTAAAAGTGTTAACATAATAACAGAACTCATTTAGCAGGCGAAAAACCAGAGAAAAATCCATCCGGAAATCAGTTTCTGGTGACCTTTTGCTCTGTTTGACACACTCCCCATTGAATCCAAATGTAACCAGGACTGAGACTGCAGTACCTATGGCTTCCACTAGATGTCAACAGTCTATATACAAAGACTCAGAGAGATTGGAGTTAACAGAACGGTACAGGAAATGGCCAAGGTAGCTCAGATGTCAACAAGTTTTCTCGGGCGCGAGTCTGGCTGCGCGCCCCACTTTATTTTACTTATATAAGGTATAGGTGACCATCCGAGTGAAATATTATCGCTAATATTCATAAAAGGATAGCTAAGGATGCATTTTAACTGGTATTTGATTTGTTTAGGAAAAGTTAATAGGTATATTTGAACGCGTTCTCTTCACATTTCAATGGGCGATTCGACGTTGGATTTTCTGAACATAACGCACCAACCAAACTGAGATTTATGGATATAATAAATGACTTTTTCTAACAAAAGAACCATTGGATGTCTTCGTTGGACACTTGGGAAGCCAAGGTGCTACCCTCAAACAATCAAATGTTGTGCTTTCGCCGCTAGCGCCCCACTGCTCCCTAAGTAGTTTTTAACAGCCCTTCACTGACACTGAGGTAGGCTATTTAAAAAGTGATTGGTGGGTGATGGAATTGGCCGATAAATCTATATCTGTGTTCCTTTAGCTCTGTGTTCCTTCAGCTCTGTGTTCCTTCAGCTCTGTGTTCCTTCAGCTCCGTGTTCCTTTAGTTCTGTGTTCCTTCAGCTCTGTGTTCCTTTAACTCTTTTTGGCGGCCAATTTTGGACTGCCTATCTCTTATGCATGTTTTGTTATTCCTACCTTGCCACTCTCTATCACTATCTCCCTCATTTATTATTTTGTTGTATTTCTCCATATCACCCGCAACTTTCTCTCTCCCTCTCTCTCTCTCTCTCTGATGCCACTAGCAGGGTGGTAATCCGTTATGTGCTCTTGTCAATCACGATCCTGTCACTCAGACTAGTGACATGGGAGACTGCACGCCTATTGTGTTTACAGAAACAAGCTCTATGGCTCCTCTCTTCAAAGAAATGCCAAATGGCGCAGGAACGAAATGAGAACACTACGAGGGGAAGAGGGAGGGGACAGGGAGACCGATAGAGGAGAGGAGGAGAGGAGGGGAGCAGCTATTAAACAAGTCTTGGAGAGGAGGAGAGGAGGAGAGGAGGAGAGGAGGGGAGCAGCTATTAAACAAGTCTTGGAGAGGAGGTGAGGATGGAAAGATTGAAGGAGAGGCAGACGGAAAACCTGGGTCCTGAACTCCATTATCGTGTAATTATCATGTAATGATAATGATATCAACACATGCAGAGAGAATGGAACATGCAGCCTTGGATAAAAGGAGGCTGAGCTATAAGGGGTTTAGGCTGAACGATGGAGATATTGTGTAACGTCACAAACAGCACTCACCTCATGTATTAATGCCTTAGAGAGGACTGCATTTGTACAGGGCCTATCATAAGTCTTCACCCCCCCCACTGGATTTGTTCACGTTTTGGTGCGTTACAAAGTGGGATTGAAATGGATTTAATTTTATTTATTTTCTTTTGTCACTGAGCTACACAAAAGAAAATTCTAAGATTTTTACAAATTATTTTTACAAATTATTTTTTACAAATTATTTTTTACCAATATATTTTTACAAATTATTTTTACAAATTATTTACAAAAATGCATTGAATAAGTATTCCCCCCTTTTGTTATGGCCAGCCTAAATACGTTTAGGAGTAGAAATGTGCTTACGAAATCACATAATATGTTGGATGGACTAACTCGGTGTGCAATAAAAGGGGTTAACATGATTGTTGAATGACTACCTCAGCTTCGTACATATAAATTATCTGTAAGGTCCCTCAGTCGAGCAGGTAACTTCAAACACAGATTCAACCACAAAGACCAGGGGGGGTTTTCCAACGCCTCGTAAAGAAAAGCACCTATTGGTAGATGGGTAAAAAATAAATAAGACAGACACTGAATATCCCTTCAGTCTGCTTTAATCCGTACAATTATTCAATGTAGTTATATTAGTGTTTTATTTTGTATTATTATTATTTTTATTATGAAAATAAATGTTCCACTTTGACGTTACAGAGTACCGTGTACAATTAAATCAATTTTAATCCCACTTTGTAACACAATAAAATGGGAAGAAATCCAAGGGGGGTAAATATGGATGCACCTGAGCTCACTTTCGAGTCTCATAGCAAAAGATCTGAATACTTAAATTTAATAAATTATGAATGTAAATGTCGCTTTGTCATTATGGGGTATCGCGTGTAGATTGCTGAGGATATTTTTTTTTTATTTGATACATTTTAGAATAAGTCTGTAACGTAACAAAATGTGGGAAAAGTCAAGAGGTCTGAATATTTTCAGAAGGAACTGTATATATATATATACATATTGCTTTACAAAACTGTTTATTTTATTTAAATGTTGTATTATTGTGTGCTTGTTTGACATTTACTGCATTGATTGCTAGGAACTATTAGCACTTCGCTGCAACTGCCATAACACCTGCTAACTGTGTACGCAAGCAATACTATTTGATTTGATTTACAACCTCTTGTAACAATATACGCCATTCAGCAGACACTTTGATCCCAAGCCAATTACAGTCATGCGTAGATACGTTTTACATTTGGGAGGTCCAGGGAATCAAACCCACTATCCTGGAGTTGCAAACAATATGTTCTACCAACTGAGCTACAGAGGTCCCTGTTCTACCAACTGAGTTACAGAGGTCCCTGTTCTACCAACTGAGCTACAGAGGTCCCTGTTCTTCCAACTGAGTTACAGAGGTCCCTGTTCTACCAACTGAGCTACAGAGGTCCCTGTTCTTCCAACTGAGTTACAGAATCCCTGTTCTACCAACTGAGTTACAGAGGTCTTGTGTTCTACCAACTGAGTTACAGAGGTCTTGTGTTCTACCAACTGAGTTACAGAGGTCCCTGTTCTGCCAACTGAGTTACAGAGGTCCCTGTTCTACCAACTGAGTTACAGAGGTCTTGTGTTCTACCAACTGAGTTACAGAGGTCCCTGTTCTGCCAACTGAGTTACAGAGGTCCCTGTTCTACCAACTGAGTTACAGAGGTCCCTGTTCTACCAACTGAGCTACAGAGGTCCCTGTTCTTCCAACTGAGTTACAGAATCCCTGTTCTACCAACTGATTTACAGAGGTCCCTGTTCTACCAACTGAGTTACAGAGGTCCCTGTTCTACCAACTGAGTTACAGAGGTCTTGTGTTCTACCAACTGAGTCATGGTCAACCTCTCACAAAAAGAGACAGCTTTAGTCAACCTCTTACATATAGAGACAGCCTTTGTCCTCAGGAGTGAATAAATCCAGTTCATGGGATTAACCCTGAACAAGGACACTGAAACATTTTGAGTTAATGAACAAACTGGACCTTAGACACTTTGAAATGTGACGTTTGGGAAACATGAACGTGTAATTCTGTGAGAGCTAGTTGGGAGTCTGCTCTGCGGTCGACGATGGTTTAGTTTGTTTTCATTAGAAAACTATCCTTCTTGCTTCACCCTCAGGTATCAATCTCTCTCTCTCTCTCTCTCTCTCTCTCTCTCTCTCTCTCTCTCTCTCTCTCTCTCTCTCTCTCTCTCTCTCTCTATCTCTCTCTCTCCTCTCTTTCCTATATTGCTCTCTCTTTCCTATATCTCTCTCTCCCTCTTTCCTATATCTCTCTCTCTCTCCTTCTCATCTTCGCTATATCGCTCTCTGACTGCTAAATAACAGGGTTACCATTAGTCATAACCATGCTGAAAGAGTGTTGAGTCATGGTTTGAAATCGATAGGGCCCCTCCTCACGACGATGTGAAATGTGAATGTTTCTGCCCAGATCAAGATTTGGAAAATAAAATGTCAGATTCAGAAAGAGGAAGATGGTTTGGGGGGGCAACTCTCAGGGGAACTCTCAGATTCCAGAACTGAATGTCTGAGAGAGAATGCCAAACTAAATACTGTATTCCAACTGGACTTGTGGATGAAGAGACATGGCAAAGGGGGAATAGAATAGAATAGAAGCAGTCCTACCTCATTGATGAGGAACTGTAGCTGGAGAACAGCGGCTCCACTCTCATGCTGGCTGTAGCAGTCCACACCAGGCCGGCCCAGTCTGATGACATCACACAGTCAAGGAAACATCCAGGAGGTAGGATGTATTGGCATAGCGCAACATAATATATAGAACACACACACACACACACACACACCACCTGTTGCACCACTTGATACACTAGCAAATAGTATTTTTGTACAACATACAGTATCAGTCACAATATATACAAAAAGCTATGTAAAAAAAAAATAATACTCTGCCGAACCTACTTGCAGATGCACATGGATGAAATGTCAAAATAATTGCTGAGCGTCGTGACACACAAAGGGCTCTTCAGGTACTGTCGTCTACTGTCTTCAGGTACTGTTGTCTTCCAGAGGGCGATGGACCAGATCTTGAGTGGCTTGCCAGGAGTACAACACTGCCTGGATGGCATTCCTCGTTACTGGAAAGGATGAGGAGGACCATCTCCAGAATTTGGATGCGACTCTTTACAGAGATTGAAGGACTACGGACTGCGAGTTCGTAAGGACAAATGTGCATTCTTAATTTTCTTGTAAGCACACACCTACGACATCAAGTAGCCGCATGTCAGAACTGCACTGCACTGAAGTGAAGTGCAACGTAGATGGACTCTCCAGGTTACCACTACCTGAGGTCGTGCTACCTGAGGTCGTGCTACCTGAGGTCGTGCTACCTGAGGTCGTGCTACCTGAGGTCGTGCTACCTGTGGTCGTGCTACCTGTGGTCGTGCTACCTGAGGTCGTGCTACCTGAGGTCGTGCTACCTGAGGTCGTGCTACCTGTGGTCGTGCTACCTGAGGTTGTGCTACCTGAGGTCATGCTACCTGTGGTCATGCTACCTGAGGTCGTGCTACCTGAGGTCATGCTACCTGAGGTCGTGCTACCTGTGGACATAAATGTCGGACCCCAGTAAGACTAGCTTTCACGGTCATGGAACTTGTCGTTTAAAAGTCCTGTGATGAACAGTGTTATATGAAACAGCTAAACATGTAAGCGCTGTGCTGGTTGAAACATGATATTAACGCCATGGCTGTTACATGCTGCTGCTGACATCACAACAATATTGATTTGGATATTAGTTTCCAGATTGCGTCCCTTAACACTATTACAGAAAGGAACATTATATTGCTGCTTAGCTGTAAAATATCCTAATATTGTTTAGATATAGTTGTGCCACTGCATCCACAGGGCAAGCGGCGTCACTACAGACCCTGGTTCAATTTCAGGCTGTATCACAACCGGACGCGATTGGGAGTCCCATAGCGCGGCGCGCAATTGGCCCAGCATCGTCCGAGTTTGGGTTTGGCCGGGGTAGTGCCGTCATTGTAAATAAGAATTTGTTCATAACTAACTTGTTAAATAAAGGTTAAATAAAAAAAAAATATATATATAAATGTTACACACAACAGAGTTTTAAATGACTAAAATACAATTTTAAGTAATTGACCCGGTACTGGAAGTGGCATCATTGTTCTGTTTCAATTTGGACTGCAATTTAACCCCCTTGCAAATTGAGCTGGTTCTTGGTCTATATAACTTTTGTATGCTTTCTGCACACGAATGGTGCAACCATGCTGATCACAGAGATCTAAGTATGATTTCCCTATGCTGCTCAGAGGCTGAGGAACACTGAGCGGGTGCAGTAAAGATCTATTCCATGATGATCACAAGGATATTCGTATGTTTTCCCTGTGACATTCAGAGGCCGAGAAACAGTGATCTGAAATTTGGCCTCCAAAAAAAAGGACTAATCTCATAGAATGTCATAATTTGATTGATTTTACGACTTTGGTACAGTAATCAAACATTTGGCTCTAAATTATGAACAGTTGGATCTATCAACTCAGGGTGGGAAAAGCATATGAAAGAGACCATTCTCATCTACTGAAAACTATGTTTTGGGAGCTTGAACATCATATATTTATTATCTTGATTTGCAACTAGTAGATGTGCTTATGCAGAACAATTAGGGTTAAGTGATTTTCAAAATGTTTCATCTAGTCGGCTCAGGGATTCCAACCAGCAACCTTTCGGTTTCAAATCAAACGAAGGAACAGTAGATAAACCCTCTCAAACTTTTTCAACTAGTTGGCTGTCAAAATTGCACAAAAAAAACTCGACAGGCAACAGCCTACTCGTCCTTCTGCAGCTTGCTTGCCAATGCGTGCATTGTCCCAACCAAGCACCCAAGCTAACTGACTAAATTTGGCTAGCTTGCTAGCTAGCTACTTCTAGACACAAACGAGAGAAAACCTCTCTCTTACCATTTTACTCGCTGTAGCAGAGCTGGTTAGGCTGTTTAGGCTGTTATCTAGAGAGTTCGTGACTAACTAAAACTTTTTTTTGCCTACGCTTTACTGACATATTCAACGGGGGTTGCGCGTTTGTAAATTCATCTGTTTTTCTGCGCTCTGGCACACTCAGACAAGAGTGCTCTGAAATCGTAGTCTATAGCTTTCCAGAGTGAATTTGCGAACACAAGAGACACCCTAGCCAAATTACATGTGCATCTATAGCTGTGTAGCCGCCCGAAAAACAATACGAGGGGAAAAACCCATCTCGTCACTCACTCGCCCTCTCCTCCAATGACATGACGTCCTCTAGGCCGCTAGCTAGCTATCTAGCTGACATTAGGCTTTTAGCCAACATTTTGAGTCATTGAAAATTAAACAATTCATTCCGAATGGAGGAAGCAAACAATGTACCAGTCCAGCTGTGATTTACAACTTGATAGCAGTATTTTTTGGACTACCAAGAAATGTATTGGTGAATTATATTAAATCATGGATTGAACTGCATCCATTCTGCCAACAACGCATTACTGTACGTCATGGAATGTTGAGACAAAAACCAACCTATTTTTCAAACCTTTTATAAAGTAGAAAGTTGTTTTTTGTAGCATAAACTGGGAATTTTATATGTTTGACTGATATTAATATTGTCTGTTTGTTTCATATCTAGTTAGTTAACACACTGTCTGTTCCACTTTAAAATAAACCATCAAATGGGAATTATCCTATCAATCTGTCTCTCGCTCTTCATCTTTTTCCTCTCTCCCTCTCTGTCCTCTCCTCTCTCCTCTGTCTCTCTCCATACCAGTCTTACACTGAAATCGATAGAACCACTAGGGGAAAAAAATCAAAGGCCTCACAATCGGCTCAGTAAAATCGAGTGGACAAGGCCTTCCAAGCGTATACATCCATGTTACATAAAGGAGATAGACTAGATGGAGAAAAATCTGTTTCCATGCACAACCAATATTTTAAGCATAGTTGTGGCTGTCCACTTCAATTGAGCTTGGCTGGGCATCTCTTTTCTCTCCCCAAAACCATTAAACAAGCACATTACAACTACATTACAACTACATTACAACTACATTACAGGTATATTACAACTACACTACAACTACATTACAACTACATTACAACTACATTACAACTACATTACAGGTACATTACAACTACACTACAACTACATTACAACTACATTACAACTACATTACAGGTACATTACAACTACATCATAACTACATTACAACTACACTACAACTACACTACAACTACAATACAACTACATTACAACTACATTACAACTACATTACAACTACACTACAACTACATTACAACTACATTACAACTACAATACAACTACATTACAACTACATTGCAACTACACTACAACTACACTACAACTACATTACAACTACACTACAACTACATTACAACTACATTACAACTACATTACAACTACAATACAGGTAGATTACAACTACATTACAACTACATTACAACTACAATACAGGTAGATTACAACTACATTACAACTACATTACAACTACATTACAGGTAGATTACAACTACATTACAGGTAGATTACAACTACATTACAACTACATTACAACTACAATAGAACAACTACATTACAACTACATTACAACTACACTACAACTACATTACAACTACAATACAACTACATTACAACTACATTACAACTACATTACAACTACAATACAACTACATTACAACTACAATACAACTACATTACAACTACATTACAACTACATTACAACTACATTACAGGTACATTACAACTACATTACAACTACAATACAACTACATTACAACTACATTACAACTACATTACAGGTACATTACAACTGCATTACAACAACACTACAACTACATTACAGGTACATTACAACTACATTACAACTACACTACAACTACATTACAGGTACATTACAACTACATTACAACTACATTACAACTACACTACAGGTACATTACAGGTACATTACAACTACATTACAACTACATTACAACTACATTACAGGTACATTACAACTACATTACAACTACATTACAACTACACTACAACTACATTACAACTACATTACAGGTACATTACAACTACATTACAACTACATTACAACTACATTACAGGTACATCACAGATGTTCTAGCTGGGTCAGTTTCTAAGTGTTCTAGCTGGGTCTGTCTCTAAGTGTTCTAGCTGTTTCAGTCGCTATGTGTTCTACCTGGGTCAGTCTATGTGTTCTAGCTGGGTCAGTCTCTATGTGTTATCCCTCTCTCTCTCTCTCTACAGTCCCCCTCTCTCTCTCCAGTCTTCCTCTCTCCCTCTAGTCTCCCTCTCTCCCTCCAGTCTCCCTCTCTCTCTCCAGTCTCCCTCTCTCCCTCGAGGAGGGATGGAATGAAAGAAAGAGAAAGAGAAGGAGGGATTGTATGAAAGGAAAAGGGAGAGAAGGAGGAATTGAATGAAAAGAAGAGAGAGAGAGGGATGGTATGTAGGTCTAATTAGTTGTAGGTCTAATTCTGCTCTCCGCATGGTTGTCTGCATGGTTGCCTGTTAATTGGTCCTGGTTTTATTAGCTTGATAGATACACACATGAGATCTAGACTGGGAGCCACTGCAGAGACACAGCCAGGAGAAGAGACGCCAGCCAGGCTGCTGCTGTCTTCAATGGATCACTACCTCTGTGCCAGCCTGCCTGCTCACACCGTCAGAATCACAAATGGCTCCCTATTCCCAATACAGTGGGATTCACACACTCTCTCAGCTGGAGCAGTATGGTTGTTAAATACAGAGTAGTCAAACGTCCCTTGTGTACGCTACCCAGAGACAGGAGAGGTTGGCCAGCAGATTTAGCTTTTTAACAGGTGCCATCTTGGTATCCTGGTGAATCAGATCATCACAGTCCTGGTGAATCAGATCATCACAGTCCTGGTGAATTAGATCATCACAGTCCTGGTGAATCAGATCATCACAGTCCTGGTGAATCAGATAATCTCAGTCCTGGTGAATCAGATCATCACAGTCCTGGTGAATCAGATCATCACAGTCCTGGTGAATCAGATCATCACAGTCCTGGTGAATCAGATCATCACAGTCCTGGTGAATCAGATCATCACAGTCCTGGTGAATCAGATAATCTCAGTCCTGGTATGGTATTCTTGGAAGGCCCTGTATCAGGTTGAGATGTGGTATTCTTGGAAGGCCCTGTATCAGGTTGAGGTATGGTATTCTTGGAAGGCCCTGTATCAGGTTGAGGTGTGGTATTCTTGGAAGGCCCTGTATCAGGTTGAGGTGTGGTATTCTTGGAAGGCCCTGTATCAGGTTGAGGTGTGGTATTCTTGGAAGGCCCTGTATCAGGTTGAGGTGTGGTATTCTTGGAAGGCCCTGTATCAGGTTGAGATGTGGTATTCTTGGAAGGCCCTGTATCAGGTTGAGGTGTGGTATTCTTGGAAGGCCCTGTATCAGGTTGAGGTGTGGTATTCTTGGAACGCCCTGTATCAGGTTGAGATGTGGTATTCTTGGAAGGCTCTGTATCAGGTTGAGGTGTGGTATTCTTGGAAGGCCCTGTATCAGGTTGAGATGTGGTATTCTTGGAAGGCCCTGTATCAGGTTGAGGTGTGGTATTCTTGGAAGGCCCTGTATCAGGTTGAGGTGTGGTATTCTTGGAAGGCCCTGTATCAGGTTGAGGTGTGGTATTCTTGGAAGGCCCTGTATCAGGTTGAGGTGTGGTATTCTTGGAAGGCCCTGTATCAGGTTGAGGTGTGGTATTCTTGGAAGGCCCTGTATCAGGTTGAGGTGTGGTATTCTTGGAAGGCCCTGTATCAGGTTGAGATGTGGTATTCTTGGAAGGCCCTGTATCAGGTTGAGATGTGGTATTCTTGGAAGGCCCTGTATCAGGTTGAGGTGTGGTATTCTTGGAAGGCCCTGTATCAGGTTGAGATGTGATAACCTCACACTGAAACATCTCCGTTGATCTGTAATCATTCATCTGATCTGATCTGTAATCATTCATCTGACCTCTCTGTCAGTCAGCATGACATTTTAATGTCTTATTTCACACCGAAAGGACGGGGCTATTAGAAGAAACGGCGCTGTATACGACAGAGATAATATTGACTGAGACACAACAGTATCAGACTGAGAGTGTACTGACTGTATTCCTAGTTGGGGGATGTTCAATTTCCATCTGTCATCTATCATATGAACCGAGACGGTATAATATCTAGATAAATGATGGTGATAAAAAGAAGGTAAAATCACCTCTCCCCTTTCACCCACCTCTACTCCGCCATCTGTCAATTGATACATCCATCCCTCTCTGCACCGCTTCCAGCCCAGTCCCCGAGGCCTCCCATCCCTCTCTGCACCGCTTCCAGCCCGGTCCCCGAGGCCTCCCATCCCTCTCTGCACCGCTTCCAGCCCGGTCCCCGAGGCCTCCCATCCCTCTCTGCACCGCTTCCAGCCCGGTCCCCGAGGCCTCCCATCCCTCTCTGCACCGCTTCCAGCCCGGTCCCCGAGGCCTCCCATCCCTCTCTGCACCGCTTCCAGCCCGGTCCCCGAGGCCTTCCATCCCTCTCTGCACCGCTTCCAGCCCGGTCCCCGAGGCCTCCCATCCCTCTCTGCACCGCTTCCAGCCCGGTCCCCGAGGCCTCCCATCCCTCTCTCCACCGCTTCCAGCCCGGTCCCCGAGGCCTCCCATCCCTCTCTGCACCGCTTCCAGCCCGGTCCCCGAGGCCTCCCATCCCTCTCTCCACCGCTTCCAGCCCGGTCCCCGAGGCCTCCCATCCATCTCTCCTGCCCTCTCTTCATCCCTCACGCCATGGCTGACGGGCCAGTAAATTACAGTGATTGTTCGCCACGCTCCATTTAATGAGGAAGAGATCAAACTGAGAAGTTATTATGACCCCAAGGAGAGGAATGAAGGAGAGAGGGAAGGAGAGGACTGAAAGAGAGAGGGAAGGAGAGGAATGAAGGAGAGAGGGAAGGATAGGACTGAAGGAGAGAGGGAAGGAAGGAAGAGAATGGAGTGGGATGAAATTAGGGTAGAGTTCCAAAGTGCACTGGAACAAGGTTGTTCCAAGTATATTATTTTGACCAATAAAGTCTAATCTTCTTTTGAGGGTGAGATGATTATCAAAGTCAGAGAAAGAACACTACTCATCTTAAGTCCTCTCCTCCCTTCTTCCTCTTCCCTCTCCTCCTCTCCTCCCTTCCTCCTCTTCCCCCTCCTCCTCTCCTCCTCTCTTCCTCCTCTTCCCCCTCCTCTTCCCCCTCCTCCTCTCCTCCCTTCCTCTTCTTCCCGTCATGCCGTAGCTGTATGTCCTCATCTGGAGAGAGACCAGGCTGGCAGAGTGTCACCCTGCTCCCCCTAAACATCACAGCGGTCACCAGGGACGAGGGGACGCGATGGGTTACAACTATCGTCATGGCAACCATTTCACAGAGACAGCAGGGCAACCATTACATTTCCACCCTCCGAGGGCTCATCAACCTCCTCCACCATCCATTTACTCCCACCGAGGGCTCATCAACCTCCTCCACCCTCCATTTACTCCCTCCGAGGGCTCATCAACCTCCTCCACCCTCCATTTACTCCCTCCGAGGGCTCATCAACCTCCTCCACCATCCATTTACTCCCACCGAGGGCTCATCAACCTCCTCCACCATCCATTTACTCCCACCGAGGGCTCATCAACCTCCTCCACCCTCCATTTACTCCCTCCGAGGGCTCATCAACCTCCTCCACCCTCCATTTACTCCCTCCGAGGGCTCATCAACCTCCTCCACCCTCCATTTACACCCTCCGTGGTGTATTCAAACTCCTCCATCCTCCATTTCCACCCTCAGAGGGCTCATCATCCTCTTCCACCCTCCATGTCCACCCTCCATTTCCACCCTCCATCTGAGGGCGGAGGGAGACAGCCTCTCCTTTCAACGGGCCTGTAGGATGGGACAGTAGAGGGGGAAAGTGAGAAGAGAGGAGATAAGTGGTAGAAAAGGAACTGGCAGAAAGAAAGAGGACTTGATTGGCTCTATAGACAGTTCTAATAAGAAAGAAGCAGGCAGGCAATTATGTTCTGGCACTTGCTAAATTTAAGTGGGTTGGGATACTGGGTAATCTGGACCTGAGGAAACAGGGTGGGAGGATAGACATGGGAACATATTGAAGTTTTTATCCTCCTCCCCTCTCTACTGTTGTAGTTTTGGCATAGTCCTGTGAATCGTGAACATATTTGTTCTGTTTTAGTCAAATAAATGATTAATCCTGCGGGGGGTTGGGGGTCTGGTGTGAGATGATGGGAGAATGAAATATATGGAGGAGGAAGGGAGGGGAAGAGGAAGAGGAGAGAGATAGACACATTTGATTCATTTTGGAAGTATTTGATCAAGTTGTGATACAAATTAATACCTAAATACATTTGGTCAATCTGACAATCATTTTAAATTATTGTTTCTCAATTCTATAGTGTTTGAATTACACAAGTAAATTAATGAGCAAATCTGTAATAATAATTTCATGTGAAAACTAACCCGCTTCCATTAGCTGTAACTACTGCCCAAAATTAAACTAAATATATCCAACTACTTTTATTGTAGTTTCTATTATAGCACAGAGTCTGTCACCAGCTGGCCAAGTCTGTCTATACTGCTAGAGTCTGTCACCAGCTGGCCAAGTCTGTCTATACTGCTAGAGTCTGTCACCAGCTGGCCAAGTCTGTCTATACTGCTAGAGTCTGTCACCAGCTGGCCAAGTCTGTCTATACTGCTAGAGTCTGTCACTAGCTGGCCAAGTCTATCTATACTGCTAGAGTCTGTTACTAGCTGGCCAAGTCTATCTATACTGCTAGAGTCTGTTACTAGCTGGCCAAGTCTGTCTATACTGCTAGAGTCTGTCACCAGCTGGCCAAGTCTATCTATACTGCTAGAGTCTGTTACTAGCTGGCCAAGTCTATCTATACTGCTAGAGTATGTCACTAGCTGGCCAAGTCTGTCTATACTGCTAGAGTCTGTCACTAGCTGGCCAAGTCTATCTATACTGCTAGAGTCTGTTACTAGCTGGCCAAGTCTGTCTATACTGCTAGAGTCTGTTACTAGCTGGCCAAGTCTGTCTATACTGCTAGAGTCTGTCACTAGCTGGCCAAGTCTATCTATACTGCTAGAGTATGTTACTAGCTGGCCAAGTCTATCTATACTGCTAGAGTCTGTCACTAGCTGGCCAAGTCTATCTATACTGCTAGAGTCTGTCACCAGCTGGCCAAGTCTATCCATAGTGCTGGGCTTTTAGAGTACAGAGTCTGTCTTTATTTTTTAACCTGGCAAGTCAGTTAAGAACACATTTTCTTATTTACAATGTTGGCATACCCCCAGCCAAAACCGGACGACGCTGGGCCAATTGTGCACCACCCTATGGGACTCCCAATCATGGATGGTTGTGATACAGCCTGGATTCGAACCAGAGTGTATGTAGTGACGCCTCTAGCACTGAGAGCAGTGCCTTAGCGCCATTTGGTAGCCCCATGACAGCAACAACTCTCTGTGTGCTTGTATAAAATGTAGGTGTGCATGCCAGTGTGAGTAAATGCATGATTACATTGTCTCTGAGCATCTCAGTTGTGTGTGTGCGTGTTTGTGCACCACAGTGTATATCTTTAATTGAATCCTGTCATCTGTGTCATCTTTCTACTTGTGTGAGTCAGAGGACTATATTTTAACCAACCTAAATGCAGCATGACACGAGTCTGAGACACAGCATGACCCGAATCTGAGACACAGCATGACCCGAGTCTGAGACACAGCATGACCCGAGTCTGAGACACAGCATGACACGAGTCTGAGACACAGCATGACCCGAGTCTGAGACACAGCATGACCCGAGTCTGAGACACAGCATGACACGAGTCTGAGACACAGCATGACACGAGTCTGAGACACAGCATGACACAAGTCTGAGACAGACACCACACTGTAATTTGTCCTTCCTGGAAATACTTGCTGGTCTGCTCATTAAACTGCAAATAAAGGTCACTAAACACCAAATGCCACATGTCTCCCTGAGCCACTCTCACGCTATGTAACCAGCCAGGTGGGTCAGTAGGGACAGGCTGCTAGGGAGGGACAGGCTGGTTGGAGGGACAGGCTGGTTGGAGGGACATGCTGGTGGGGACAGGCCGGTGGGGAGGGACAGGCACTAAATTACTCTGGCCTCACACAGGGTCAAGCAGGTAAGTAGGTAGGGGTGTGTACCAATAAAATGTGTGCACATCTGTTCCTTGGCTCATTGCGCTCTAGCGACTCCTTGTGGCAGGGCAGGGTGCCTGCAAGCTGACTTCAGTGGTCAGGTGATCAGTGTTTCCTCCGACACATTGGTGCGGCTGACTTCATGCGAGCATTGTGACAAGAATTATTCAACGGGAAGGTCTAATCCTGAATGCTGAGCGCAAGTTACCACTGGCTAAATCTATGACATTAAATCTATGACATTAAAATGCCTATTTACCATCTGACTGTGCAATCCACTGTCTAATCAGCCCAGGCAGGGAAAGTTATAAACTTGATCTCCGCTATAAAAAGCATTTAGACATCATCTCCCATTTCTTTTAGACATTTAGTTTTCAACAGCAGAGATTTGTATGAACCTTGCAGTCTGTCTCTCCGACATTTGTAGCGATGGTTCAATATTCAAATTCAATCTCCAGCTGTCCCATAGCAATGAACGTGTCGGGGTAGGGAGTAGGGACGAGAGAGAGAGAGAGAGAGAGAGAGAGAGAGAGAGAGAGAGAGAGAGAGAGAGAGAGAGAGAGAGAGGCAAGCAGTGTTTCTCAGCCAGTAGAAATCATGAATCAGCTGACATCATTTATACAGTTGAAGTTGGAGGTTTACATACACCTTAGCCAAATACATTTCAACTTAGTTTTTCACAATTCCTGACATTTAATCCTAGTAAAAATGCCCTGTCTTAGGTCAGTTAGGATCCCCACTTTATTTAAAGAATGTGAAATGTCAGAATAACAGTAGAGAGAATGACTTATTTCAGCGTTTCTTTCTTTCATCACATTCCCAGAGGGTCAGAAGTTTACATACACTCACTTACTATTTGGTAGCATTGCCTTTAAAGTGTTTAACTTGGCTCAAACGTTTTGGGTAGCCTTCCACAAGCTTTCCACAATAAGTTGGGTGAATTTGGGCCCGTTCCTCCTGACAGAGCTGGTGTAACTGAGTCAGGTTTGTAGGCCTCCTTGCTCGCACACGCTTTTTCAATTCTGCCCACATATTTTCTGTAGGATTTGGGTCAGGGCTTTGTGATGGCCACTCCAATACCTTGACTTTGTTGCGACCAAGCTTTAACTTCCTGACTGATGTCTTGAGATGTTGCTTCAATATAACCACATACATTTCCTTCCTCATGATGCCATCTATTTTGTGAAGTGCACCAGTCCCTCCTGCAACAAAGCACCCCCAGAACATGATGCAGCCACCCCCGTGCTTAACGGTTGGGATGGTATTCTTCGGCTTGCAAGCCTCCCTCTTTTTCCTCCAAACATAACAATGGTCATTATGGCCAAACAGATCTATTTTTGTTTCATCAGACCAGAGGACTTTTCTCCAAAAAGTACGATCTTTTTCCCCATATGCAGTTGCAAACCGTAGTCTGGCTTGTCGATATGGGACTCGTTTTACTGTGTATATAGATACTTTTGTACCTGTTTCCTCCAGCATCTTCACAAGGTCCTTTGCTGTTGTTCTGGGATTGATTTGCACTTTTCACACCAAAGTACGTTCATCTCTAGGAGACAGAACGTGTCTCCTTCCTGAGCAGTATGATGGCTGCGTGGTCCCGTGGTGTTTATACTTGCGTACTATTGTTTGTACAGATGAACGTGGTACCTTCAGGCGTTTGGAAACTGCTCCCAAGGATGAACCAGACTTGTGGAGGTATACATTTTTTTCTGATGTCTTGGCTGATTTCTTTAGATTTTCCCATGATGTCAAGCAAAGAGGCACTGAGTTTGAAGGTAGGCCTTGATATACATCCACAAGTACACCTCCCATTGGCTCAAATGATGTCAATTAGCCTATCAGAAGCTTCTAAATCCATGACATCCTTTTCTGGCTGTTTAAAGGCACAGTCAACTTAGTGTATGTAAACTTCTGACCAACTGGAATTGTCATGCAGTGAATTATAAGTTAAATAATCTGTCTGTAAACAATTGTCAGAAAAATGACTTGTGTCATGCACAAAGTAGATGTCCTAACCGACTTGCCAAAACTAAATTTGTGGAGTGGTTGAAAAATGAGGTTTAATGACTCCAACCTAAGTGTATGTAAACTTCAGACTTTAACTGTATATATAAAAAGAAATGTCAATTGAAAAAAGGGAAAAAGAAAGGAAGTGCAGCTAGTTTGAAGTCTTTCTAGTTTCAATTTGAATTCATTGTGTTAGCTGTGTTCTTGGCTAGCTCCTCTGAACAACAGTGTCCTAACGAGAGAGTACATTTTCTATGCCAGGCGAAATCGAGCCTCATTAGCTCATTGTTATGGATGTATCCAAATAAATGTCACTAGAAAACAGCTTAAACAAATGCAAATGCAGCTACTGTTGTTAGTCTGTCTGCACTGTTTGACATGACTGAAAATTTGCCATAGTTAGCTAGCTAGAAAGCAAGGGATAAGAACGTTGCCAGCCAGTATGGCAATGGAACATTTAGAACGAACGACTGGCTCTTGTCCATAGATACGGAACAAAAGGACTGGGTCGTGTCTCTGGCAACCAAACCAATAGAACAAACAGCCGTCTTAGGTAGCAACCCTGGATGTGCTTCGGGACTATATCTTGCGGAAGGATGAAATAGTATGAATAAATTCATAAAAATAACAATTTGATGAAAATATGTCAATCATTATTTGAATATGTTGATAACCCGTTGTATAAACGTGACAATGCCCTCAAAGCTGGTGTTTGGAAGATATATTGGCACAGTTTTCAAGCCCTAGACTTCGTCTCTGGCCTAACAACACCCGTGCCAATATATCCTCCAAACACCGGATTCTCGGGCAATATCACATAAGTAGAACATGACTCAACCTTTACCTCTCCCGAGCCCATTGGGGAGTTGCAGCGATGAGACAAGGTCGTAATTTGGGGACAAATAAATGGTGTAAAAGCAATATGCTCGTGGTCATACAACCATGAACACGCCTGATCTCGTCTGATATCGGTAGCTAAGCATGGTCGGGCTTGGATGGGAGACCGCCTAGGAATAGCAACAAAAATAAAATATGATTATGTGCATATGAGAGTCGCTATGCAACACTAGAAGGAGAGGTGCATCACAGTGAGTTGTGGTTATGCTTGAAGTCGTCTCCTTGACATTCCTACTGCTACTACGTGCACATCGTTACAACCCTGTACATAGCTAACAATAACATTTGAAATGTCTTGATCCATTTGAAAACTTTTAAACCGTGCCAATATATCCTCCAAACATAGGGCTTCGAGGGCATTATCAGATTTACACAATGGGTTACCAACATATTCAAATAAAGATTTACATATTTTAATTTAAAGATTTGTCTTGATTAATGAATTAATTGTATTCTTTACTTTTTTTAAAACTTTCGTTAGTCTGCTACAGCCACTCCACTGTCCGTTACAGCCGCTCCACTGTCCGTTACAGCCACTCCACTGTCCGCTACAGCCGCTCCACTGTCCGTTACAGCCGCTCCACTGTCCGTTACAGCCGCTCCACTGTCCGCTACAGCCGCTCCACTGTCCGTTACAGCCGCTTCCACTGTCCGTTACAGCCGCTCCACTGTCCGTTACAGCCGCTCCACTGTCCGTTACAGCCGCTCCACTGTCCGTTACAGCCGCTCCACTGTCCGTTACAGCCGCTCCACTGTCCGTTACAGCCGCTCCACTGTCCGTTACAGCCACTCTACTGTCCGTTACAGCCACTCCACTGTCCGTTAC
This sequence comes from Brachymystax lenok tsinlingensis, assembly GCA_030435695.1. Taxonomy (NCBI): domain Eukaryota; kingdom Metazoa; phylum Chordata; class Actinopteri; order Salmoniformes; family Salmonidae; genus Brachymystax; species Brachymystax lenok. Next base: position 5,041,108 of record CM059781.1, on the reverse strand, counting down.
AGCCACTCTACTGTCCGTTACAGCCGCTCCACTGTCCGTTACAGCCACTCCACTGTCCGTTACAGCCGCTCCACTGTCCTCTACAGCCACTCTACTGTCCGTTACAGCCACTCTACTGTCCGTTACAGCCACTCCACTGTCCGTTACAGCCACCCCACTGTCCGTTACAACCACTCCACTGTCCTCTACAGCCACTCTACTGTCCGCTACAGCCACTCCAACTTCATTTTCAGTTACTCCAACAATCCAATCCACTCACGGAGTTATCATGGGAGACTCTCAATCCAGACGTGACAGAGCTTAACTCAATACCCTACTTCCCATAACTTAATAACCCAATGCATTGCATGGACTGTACTTCCACGTGTGACGTCGAGCCGAGTTAAAATAATATGCAGCTTAGCTGGATGGAAGCTTATAGACAATGAAACAGACACATGAAATGAAATGTTGAACTCCTAATCAGTTTAGAGCACGCCTATTAGTCAGTCACAATGAAAGAGAACAACCAACCAGAGAACAGAACACTTAATAAGGCAATTAACAGTCAGGCTATGCAATTTGGCAATTACTGACATACAGGGTCTTGCGAAAGTATTCACCCCCCTTGGCATTTTTCCTATTTTGTTGCCTTACAACCTGGAATTAAAATAGATTTTTTTGGGCGGTTTGTATCATTTGATTTACACAACATGCCTACCACTTTGAAGATGCAAAATATTGTTTTATTGTGAAACAAACAACAAATAAGACAAAAAAAAACTGAAAACTTGAGCATGCATAACTATTCACCCCCCCAGTCAATACTTTGTAGAGCCACCTTATGCAGCAATTACAGCTGCAAGTCTCTTGGGGTATGTCCCTGTAAGCTGGGCACATCTAGCCACTGGGATTTTTGCCCATTCTTCAAGGCACAACTGCTCCAGCTCCTTTTAGTTGGATGGGTTCCGCTGTGGGAGTGGGAGGGGCAGGTAGCCTAGTGGTTAGAGCGTTGGACTTCCCTGAATCCCTGAGCTGACAAGGTAAAAACAAATTGTCGTTCTGCCCCTGAACAAGGCAGTTAACCCACTGTTCCCCGGGCGCCGAAGACGTGGATGTCGATTAAGGCAGCCCCCCCGGCACCTCTCTGATTCAGAGGGGGTTGGGTTAAATGCGGAAGACACATTTCGGTTGAAGGCATTCGGTTGTACAACTGACTAATAATGGTGACTTTGATGTACAGCAATCTTTAAGTCACACCACAGATTCTCAGAGATTACAAGTTGATCAACTTTCAGAGCAGAATTGCTTTCCCATTGTTCCTCAAATGCAGTGTATGATCTACCATTTGGTAGCTCTGAGTCTCTACTTTTATCCAATGTAAAAAAACACAATTTCAGACTTTGCTACATGAGACCGAATCCAGGTGGTGAGTCACATTTATGTGACCGGTTATTTGAAATTGAACAGAGTTGACAAAAGTTACCTCACTAACTCCTCAAACCTGATTTGTAGCATAGGGCTCAGAGCTGGCTGTGTTGCTACACTCTCCCAGCCTCCACAAACACAAAGCCCTAGTCGATGTTTTGCTCCACAGAATGAAATGCTGCTGAAACAACATCCCGCTGTGGATGAATCTGCCAGGGCTCACTATAACACACAGCACACAGCACACACTAAAACACACACAGGAGCACACACTATAACACACACACTTACACACACTATAACACACACAGCACACACTATAAAACACACAGCACACACTTACACACACACAGCACACACTATAACACACACACACACAGCACACACTTACACACACACACACAGGAGAGACAGGCACACACTTACACACACACACAGGAGAGACAAGCACACACTATAACACACACAGCACACACTATAACACACACACAGGAGAGACAAGGTGGTATTGTTGTATGGTGGTGTTGTTGTATGGTGATGTTGTTGTATGGTGATGTTGTTGTATGGTGGTATTGTTGTATGGTGGTGTTGTTGTATGGTGGTGTTGTTGTATGGTGATGTTGTTGTATGGTGATGTTGTTGTATGGTGGTGTTGTTGTATGGTGGTGTTGTTGTATGGTGATAGTGTTGTATGGTGGTGTTGTTGTATGGTGGTATTGTTGTATGGTGGTGTTGTTGTATGGTGGTATTGTTGTATGGTGATGTTGTTGTATGGTGATAGTGTTGTATGGTGGTGTTGTTGTATGGTGGTATTGTTGTATGGTGGTATTGTTGTAAGGTGATGTTGTTGTATGGTGGTGTTGTTGTATGGTGATGTTGTTGTATGGTGGTATTGTTGTATGGTGGTGTTGTTGTATGGTGGTATTGTTGTATGGTGGTATTGTTGTATGGTGATGTTGTTGTATGGTGATGTTGTTGTATGGTGGTATTGTTGTATGGTGATGTTGTTGTATGGTGATAGTGTTGTATGGTGGTGTTGTTGTATGGTGATGTTGTTGTATGGTGATGTTGTTGTATGGTGATATTGTTGTATGGTGGTAGTGTTGTATGGTGGTGTTGTTGTATGGTGATGTTGTTGTATGGTGGTATTGTTGTATGGTGGTGTTGAACATGTTGTGGATATGTGGTGGGGTTGAACATGTTGTGGATATGTGGTGGGGTAGGGACGTTATATGATGTACTGTTTTATCTTTAGCTCATTCAGTACCAACATAGTTCACTGTTCTATCTGTTTTTTTATATGTAATGTGGTGCTTTGGTGTGTTTGGACCCCAGGAAGAGTAGCTGCTGCCTTGGCAGGAACTAATGGGGATCCATAATAAACCCCAGGAAGAGTAGCTGCTGCCTTGGCAGGAACTAATGTGGATCCATAATAAACCCCAGGAAGAGTAGCTGCTGCCTTGGCAGGAACTAATGGGGATCCATAATAAACCCCAGGAAGAGTAGCTGCTTGATTGGCAGGAACTAATGGGGATCCATAACAAACCCCAGGAAGAGTAGCTGCTGCCTTGGCAGGAACTAATGGGGATCCATAACAAACCCCAGGAAGAGTAGCTGCTGCCTTGGCAGGAACTAATGGGGATCCATAATAAACCCCAGGAAGAGTAGCTGCTGCCTTGGCAGGAACTAATGGGGATCCATAACAAACCCCAGGAAGAGTAGCTGCTGCCTTGGCAAGAACTAATGGGGATCCATAATAAACCCCAGGAAGAGTAGCTGCTGCCTTGGCAGGAACTAATGGGGATCCATAACAAACCCCAGGAAGAGTAGCTGCTGCCTTGGCAAGAACTAATGGGGATCCATAATAAACCCCAGGAAGAGTAGCTGCTGCCTTGGCAGGAACTAATGGGGATCCATAATAAACCCCGGGAAGAGTAGCTGCTGCCTTGGCAGAAACTAATGGGGATCCATAATAAACCCCAGGAAGAGTAGCTACTTCCTTGGCAGGAACTAATGGGGATCCATAACAAACCCCAGGAAGAGTAGCTGCTTGAATGGCAGGAACTAATGGGGATCCATAATAAACCCCAGCAAAGTGGCTGCTGCCTTGGCAGGAACTAATTGGGACCCCTAATACATACACATAAACATACACAGAGAAACACCCTGACATAAACACGTCATCAAGGCAAAGGGTGGCTACTTTGAAGAATCTCAACTATAAAATATATTTGTTTAACATTTCCTTGCTTACTGCATTATTCCATATGTGTTATTTCATAGTTTTGATGTCTTCACTATTATTCTACAATGTAGAAAATAGTACAATTAAGAAAAACCCTGGAATGAGTTATGTGTGTCCAAACCTTTCATTGGTGCTGAATATTCCTAAATAGACTCACATAAACAAATGTACACACACACACACACGCTGTGCTGCAGCCAGTGAGCTTTCCCAGGCCCCTCCATCCTGGGCTTCATTTACCATCAAGAGATATTGATTCAATAGCAACCATCACCATCATTAGGGCCCTGCCCAAACCCTGTGTCTCTGCCTCTCTGCCTGCTTGCCTGCCTCTCTGCCTGTCTATATGCATGCCTGCGTCTCTGTCTACCTCTCTGCCCCTTAGGAAGAGGGAGAGGTACTGCAGAGAAAGAGAGAAACAGAGAGAAATGGAGAGAGAGACATGGAAAGGAGTCAGAAATGCTGGTCCTTTGTTGTGAATTGCTAATGTAATGTATATTCCCTATGCTAATGACACATGTATATTCCCTATGCTAATGGAACATGTATATTCCCTATGCAAATGACACATGCATATTCACTATGCTAATGACACATGTATATTCCCTATGCTAATGTCACATGCATATTCCCTATGCTAATGACACGTGTATTCCCTATGCTAATGACATATGTATATTTCCTTATGCTAATGACATATGTATATTCACTATGCTAATGACACATGCATATTCACTATGCTAAAGACACATGCATATTCCCTATGCTAATGACACATGCATATTCCCTATGCTAATGTCACATACATATTCCCTATGCTAATGACACATGTATATTCCCTATGCAAATGGGGGTGCAGTTTTCTGTGATACAGTGTGTGCTAGAATATGCTTCAATATGATTAAAATGTTCAATGTTAGGTAACATCTTCATTTTCACTTAATGTCCCTTCTTTTCATGAGCAGAACATTTATATTTATCCTGAGTAGCTTTCAAAACAGAGCTGAGGGGGTGTTGTCAATATCTTAATTAGATTTTCATAAACATAATCAACAAAATGATGAACACATATAAGACACACTTTCATTTGTGTGTGTGTGTGTGTGTCTCTGCCCCAGGGTTTAATCTGTGATTGGCTGTCTGGTGTGACACACAACAAAGTAAAGCCTGTTTTACCTCTCCACTGAAACGTTAGGTGTTCAAACGCCCTACACGCTAACCAACACTACACGCTAACCAACACTACACCCTAACCAACACTACACCCTAACCAACACTACACGCTAACCAACACTACACACTAACCAACACTACACGCTAACCAACACTACACGCTAACCAACACTACACCCTAACCAACACTACACGCTAACCAACACTACACGCTAGCCAACACTACACGCTAACCAACACTACACGCTAGCCAACACTACACGCTAACCAACACTACACCCTAACCAACACTACACACTAACCAACACTACACCCTAGCCAACACTACACACTAACCAACACGACACGCTAGCCAACACTACACCCTAACCAACACTACACGCTAACCAACACTACACACTAACCAACACTACACACTAACCAACACTACACGCTAACCAACACTACACGCTAACCAACACTACACGCTAGCCAACACTACACGCTAGCCAACACCACATGTTAACCAACACTACACACTAACCAACACTACACGCTAGCCAACACTACACGCTAGCCAACACTACACGCTAGCCAACACTACACGCTAACCAACACTACACGCTAACCAACACTACACGCTAGCCAAAACTGCACGATAACCAACACCACATGTTAACCAACACTACACGCTAACCAACACTACACGCTAGCCAACACTACACACTAACCAACACTACACGCTAGCCAACACTACACACTAACCAACAATACACGCTAACCAACACCACACGCTAACCAACACTACACGCTAGCCAACACTACACACTAACCAACACTACACGCTAACCAACTTGCAACAGCAAGAGTAAAAAAAGAGAGTGAGACAGAAACAGAGAGAAAGACAGAAAGAGAGAGACAAAGCTATCTAACCTTTCTCTACCTCTGTCCCTTACACATTACCCCACTAAACACATCATTCCCTCTCTCCCTCCATCCCTTTCTCCCTCCATCCCTCTCTCCCTCCATCCCTCTCTCCCTCCATCCCTCTCTCCCTCCATCCCTCTCAAACGAGCGAGCTCCTTGACAAGACTACGTTGGCGAGAACTTACAGTGCCTTCGGAAAGTATTCAGACCCCTTGACTTTTTTCACATTTCGTTACATTACAGATTTATTCAAAAATTCCTTAAAAAAAAATCCCTCATCAACTTACTGTACAAACAATACCTCGTAATGACAAAGCAAAAACAGCTTTTTAGAAATGTTTGCAACAAAAAAATGTATACACTATCGTTCAAAAGTTTGGGGTCACTCAGAATGGTCCTTGTTTTTTCGCATGTCCTCAACTAGCAGCTTCATTAAATAATACCCGCAAAACACCAGTCTCAACGTCAACAGTGAAGAGGCGACTCCGGAATGCTGGCCTTCTAGGCAACCCCGTGATGCTGGCCTTCTAGGTAACTCCATGATACTGGCCTTCTAGGCAACCCTGTGATGCTGGCCTTCTAGGCAACCCCGTGATGCTGGCCTTCTAGGCAACCCCGTGATGCTTTTTCTTTGCAACTCTGCCTAGAAGGCCAGAATCTCGGAGTCGCCTCTTCACTGTTGACGTTGAGACTGGTGTTTTGCGGGTACTATTTAATTAAGCTGCCAGTTGAGGACATGCGAGGCGTCTGTTTCTCAAACTAGACACTCTAATGTACTTGTCCTCTTGCACAGTTGTGCACCGGGGCCTCCCAGTCCTCTTTCTATTCTGGTTAGAGCCAGTTTGCACTGTTCTGTGAAGGGAGTAGTAGAGAGTGTTGTACTTGTAATGCTTTTCCAACCGTCTTGAAGGAGTTCCCACATATGCTGAGCACTTGTTGGCTGCTTTTCCTTCACTCTCCAGTCCAACTCATCCCAAACCATCTGAATTTGGTTGAGGTCGGGGGATTGTGGAGGCCAGGTCATCTGATGCAGCACTCCATCACTCTCCTTCATGGTAAAATAGCCCTTACCCAGCCTGGAGGTGTGTTGGGTCATTGTCCTGTTGAAAAACAAATGATAGTCCCACTAATCGCAAACCAGATGGGATGGCGTATCGCTGCAGAATGCTGTTCCAGCCATGCTGGAAAGTATGGCTTGAATTCTAAACAAATCACAGACAGTGACACCAGGAAAGCAGCCCCACACCATAACACCTCCTTCTCCATGCTATTCGGTGGGAACTACACACGCGGAGATCATCCGTTCACCCACACCGCGTCTCACAAAGAATTTCCAATTTGGACTCCAGACCAAAGGACACATTTCCATCGGTCTACTGTCCATTGCTCGCGTTTCTTGACCCAAGCAAGTCTCTTCTTCTTATTGGTGTCCTTTAGTAGTGGTTTCTTTGCAGCAATTCAACCATGAAGGCCTGATTCACGTGGTCTCCTCTGAACAGTTGATGTTGAGGTGTGTCTGTTACTTGAACTCTGTGAAACATTTTTTGGGGCTGCAATTTCTGAGGCTGGTAACTCTAAAGAACTTATCCTCTGCAGCAGAGGTAACTCTGGGTTTTCCATTCCTGTTGCGGTCCTCATGAGAGCCAGTTTCATCATAGCGCTTTATGGTATTTGCGTCTGCACTTGAAGAAACTTTCAAAGTCCATGAAATGTTCTATATTGACTGATGGACAGTCGTTTCTCTTTGCTTATTTGAGCTATTCTTGCTATGAAAGGGATTTAGTCTTTTACCAAATAGGGCTATCTTCTGTATACCCCCTCACCTTATCACAACACAACTGTCTCAAATGCATAAAGAAGGAAAGAAAGTCCACAAATGTACATTTAACAAGGCACACCTGTTAATTGAAATACCGCTGGTTTAGAGAATGCCAACAGTGTGCAAAGCTCTCATCAAGGCAAAGGGTGGCTATTTGAATAATCTCAAATATATAATATATATATATATTTGTTTAACACATTTTTGGTTACTACTTGATTCCATATGTGTTATTTCATAGTTTTGATGTCTTCACAATTATTCTACAATGTAGAAAATAGTAAAACTAAAGAAAAGCCCTTGAATGAGAAGGTGTGTCCATCAACAGACGTAAACATAAACACAGTAGCCTGTACATATACATAGAGTATAATACATGTACACTATAATACACACACAGTATAATACATATACAGTATAATACACATATACGCAGTATAATACATACACAGTATAATACACATATACACAGTATAATACATATACAGTACAATACAAATACATACAGTATAATACAAATACATACAGTATAATACACACACACACACACACACACACACACAGCATAATACATAAACATTTAATATAACACACATACACACAGTATTAAACACATACATACAGAATAATACACATACACACAGTATAATACACACACACACACACAGCATAATACATAAACATTTAATATAACACACATACACACAGTATTAAACACATACATACAGAATAATACACATAAACACAGTATTAAACATATACATACAGAATAGTACACATACACACAGTATAATACACATACACACAGTATAATACACATACACACAGTATAATACAAATACACACAGTATAATACACATACACACAGTATTAAACATATACATACAGAATAATACACATACACACAGTATAATACACATACACACAGTATAATACACACACAGTATAATACACATACACACAGTATAATACACATACACACAGTATAATACACATACAGTATAATACACACACAGTATAATACACACACACACAGTAGAAACAGAAAAACCCAATTGAAATAATAAAATCTGCTCAGTAGGGCAGTCATATAAACCCTCACATACAGTCCATACCTGCAGACATTTGACCCCACGTACTTGACACCAACTAGCTACATGCATGTCCAACTGCAGGCCTATCTCAGAAGACAACTACCGCCTTCTATACCCAAAAGGGTAATTGTGCTAAAAGCTTTGAATTGAAATCGATTTGTTGACATCTCCTTCAGGCCTACACAATGAGGTGGGGTTCAGAGGGTTGTTGGCAGACGATGGAGCAGCATCCGGCCTTGGGACAAGCATTCTCATCCCTCTCTGCTTCAGCTGCCTCCTGCATTAACACTGCACATGTAGTTCAACGTCCATGTGTAACACCACCGTAGACAATCTGCCGTACGCAACTCACCTAATCTCTCTCTCTCTCTCTCTCTCTCTCTCTCTCTCTCTCTCTCTCTCTCTCTCTCTCTCTCTCTCTCTCTCTCTCTCTCTCCAATTTAATGGCATAACGTAACAATGAAAATAACAAGAATCAAAATTGTCAACAATAACCAAGGGTCAAAATAACCACACATTGAACAATAACATTAAGCATACAGTAGAGGACATGTGCAGGTTGATTGGTCTGTCAGACACTGTCCCTCGTCTTATGGCAGGCAGCAATGTAGTGCGCTGCCAACCCACAGCTCTCTGCGTCCTCCCCCAACAGGATGGGTAGCCTACTCTCATCAAAGAGGTCTTTGAAACCTTGAATAAGGGTTTCAAATTTGGGGAAATGACAGTCTCTAATTGTTTTATATTTTTTACATTTTGTCAGGAAATGCAGCTGTCTCAGGTTCTGCTGTTGTGCAGTGGTTGCACAGCCTTTCCTCTACAGGGAGCCAGGTTTTCCTGTGTCTACCCTTCTCAAAGCAAGGCTGTGCTCACTGAGCCTGTACTTTGTCAAGGTTTTTCTAAGGTTCTGATCAGTAACCATGGTCAAATAGTTTGCCATGGTGTACTGTTGATTTAGGGCCAGATAGCACTGCATTTTGCTTTGTGCTTGTGCTTGTGTTTCCCAATGAGCAATGTAGTTTTGTTTTGATTGTGATGTAATTTGTTTTATTCTGATTGATTGTATGTTCTGGTCCTGAGGCTTCAGTGTGTTAGTAGAACAGGTTTGTGAACTCAGCCCCAGGACCAGCTGGATGAGGGGGCTCTTTTTTTTGCTCTGCTCTTGGCATTTCAGGGCTTGGTAATGATATGAGAGGGGGTCACTGTATTTTAGATGTTTCCAAATCTTAATTGCTCTTTTTTGAGTTTTTATTATTAGTGGATATTGGCCTAATTCTGCCCTGCATGCATTGTTTGTAGTTTTCCTCTGGACATGTAGGAGAATCTTACAGAACTCTGCATGCAGGGTTTCAATGGGGTGCAATTGGTTCAATGACACATTCAATTAGTTTTAGCCAAATTTTAATAGGTATTTCAATTTCAATTTGTTTTTTAGTGGCGTAGAATGCCCTGCGTGCTTTCTCTCTCAGTTCATTCACTGCCTCATTAAGGTGTCCAGTTGAGCTTATTTTTAAACCTAAGTAGTTGTAGTGTGTGCAGTACTCTATATATTTTGTACCAATTGAGAACTTTGGTCTAATTCCCTGAGATCTGGATCTTCTCAGAAAAATCATTATTTAACTTTTTGCGGTTTACTGCCAGGGCCCAGGTCTGGCAGTACTGCTCTAGCAGGTCCAGGCTCTGAATTGTGGAGACTAACACGAGGGGCAGAGGATTTTTCTAGAATAGTGGACACTTTGTTGATATAAATATTAAAGAGTGCAGGGCTCAGATTGCAACCCTGGCGAAGGCCCCGCCCCAGGTTAAAGAATTCTGTTATTTTCTTGCCAATTTTAATGGCGCACGTATTGCCAGTATACATTGATTTAATTATGTCATATGTTTTACCCCCTACACCACTTTCAATAACTTTGTAGAACAGTCCTGTATGCCAAATAGAATCAAATGCTTTTTGGAAGTCGATAAAGCGTATATTTTGGTATTATTTTGGTGGACATGTTTATCTATCAGCGTGTGTAGGGTGTAAATATGATCGGTTGTGCGATGTTTTGGTATAAATCCAATTTGGCTTTTACTCAAGACATTGTGCTTATTAAGGAAGTTTAGAACTCTTACATTTATAATACTACAGAAAACCTTCCCCAGGTTCCCCAGGTTCACACAAATGCCTCTGTAATTGTTAGGGTCAAATTTGTCTCCGTTCTTAAAGATTGGTGCATGCTTTTCTACATTTGAGGGCCTGAAGTTTCTTATAGAGCTCCTGGTCAGTAATTGGGGGAGTCCAGTTTTTTCCAATTTTGCCAGAAGTTTTTTGTTTTTATGGACTCCTCAATTAGGGTCAGCTGCTTGCTGTTGTAATGTGCTTTTTTGGTTCTGAGTGTACGTTTATAGAGTTTTAAAGTCTCACAGTAATGAAGGCGTAATTCACCATTATTTGGGTCTCTGTGCTTTTGGTTTGATAGTGTTCTAAGTTTTTTCCTTATAATTGTACAATCTGCATCAAACCAGTTGTCATCTGTGGTCTTTTTTGTTTAGTTTTTTATCAATTTCAATTGTGCTTCTTTTGCCGTTTGCCTGAATATATAGTTGATGTTTTTTTACTGCTAGATTGATGCCTTATTTACTGTGGGTGAATGTGGTATCCAGAAAGTTATCTAAGAGTGTTTGAATATTTTGGTTAGAGGTTGCTTTCTGGTATTCTTCTGTGCTGTTTTGGGCCCATCTGTATGAATGTCTGATGTTGTACAGCTTACTGGGCTGTGAATGTGTGGTTGTTTCCATGTCTGTTCTTTTGAGGAACAACGTAATTTGGCTGTGATCAGACAGAGGTGTTAGTGGCTTGACAGTGAATGAGCTGAGAGAGAAAGGGTCAATGTCTGTAATCATATAGTCTACTGTACTGTGGCCAAGAGGTGAGCAACAGGTGAATCTCCCCAAAGAGTCCCCCCGTAACCTACCATTGACAACGTACAGACCCAGGCTTCTACAGAGCTGCAACAGATCTCTTCTGTTTTTGTTGCTGGTGCTGTCACTGTTGTTTCTATGGGGGAGATGAAGACAGTTAGAAACAGTATGGCCTGTAATAAAGCTGTCCCCTCGTGTGGTCGTTAGATCAGGTAGTGCTCCTGTGCGCCCATTTGTGTCCCCACAGATGAGCACCTTTCCCTGGGCCTGGAAATGGCACGTCTCTTCCTCGAGGGTGGGGAAGATCTCCTCTGAGTAATATGGGGATTCTGAGGGGGATATATATTGCACAAAGGAACACATCTTTTTCTGTCAGTACAAGTTCTTTTTTTAGTTTTTAACCAAATGTGATATTTACCAATTTTGAGGGGGTCAATTAGATTTTGTAGTTGGGATTTGTACCAAATGATCAGTCCTCCAGAGTCTCTGCCTCTATTGACAGAGCTGTGTTTCTGTGATGGCACAATTACCTCTCTGTAGCCTGTGGGACAGTGAGTGACAATGTCAGCCTTACACCATGTCTCCTGCAGAATGATGACGTCAACATCTTTCAGATGCATGTTGAACTCCAGTGCTAAACTCTTCAGTCCAAAGGTTGATGAGTTGAGGCCCTGAATGTTCCACATGCTAACTGATAGGGATTTCATGTTGCAAAGAGAAAGAATAGCAGTCAGAAATACAGTAACTACTAACTAATACGTTGTTAAGACTGAGAGAAACAGGGTAACCGCTAACATTTTTTTTGTTATATATATATATATAAATATTCCTATTAATTGAACATTTTAGTACAATAGGTGTGTGTGTGTGTGTGTGTGTGTGTGTGTGTGTGTGTGTGTGTGTGTGTGTGTGTGTGTGTGTGTGTGTGCATGCATGCATCCGTGTGTGTTTAGTGCAGTTTAGTGCAGATGTATTGGAGGAGCTGTTTAATCTCACTCAATCCTACATGGTTCTCCTGTCCTCTGGGGACCTCCGCGTAGCTGCGCTGGTCCTGCTGTTGGGCCCTGTGGAGTGGAGGGGGGGCCAGGTATGGGCCGGGGGGGCTTCCTCTCTGGTCTGGTAGAGGTGGTGGTCTGGTGCGAGGTAGTAGGCTGGGCCCTGTCCGGCTAAGCCGATGGAAGGGGTGATACTCTGGTGGTGGGTGGGGCCTGTGGGGTGCGCTGGGTCTGGTGGGGCGTTCAGTGGGCCTGGGGCTCCTTGGTGGTGCAGTGGTCTGGTAGGGGTCTCTGGGTGGTCCTCTGTCCAGTGCATCATGGCAAACATCCCTGCTGTCTGCTTCCTCAGGTGGGAGTGGTCGTGCAGGTGCTCTGGGGTGATTGTTGGGTGGTGAGCAACGTGCACGTTTGGGAGTAGGCCACACCCCATGTCAGCGTTGACTTTCTGAATGGTACGGGGATGAAAGTGGTTCCCCAACTCCCACATCACCTGCGGGGCAGTGGAGATGGTGATGTGGGAGTTGGGGAACCACTCAGAGGCCCTCTCTGCTACTCTGTTGACCAGGCTGCCTACTCTCTCCCTGCTCCTCTCGCAGGTTGTTGGTGCCGGTGTGAATAATAATGTGGCCTGGTGTGCCAAAGTCAGGCTGGGACAGGATGTGGAGTGCATCCTGTGTTTTTGGGCACCATATTTTGGACACCTTGTGGTGGGGGAAGATTTTATCCTCTTGGATGAATTTCCCATTTGAGTCAATGAGGATGGCGACCTCAGTGGGTTTTACCAGAGTAGTGGGTTTTACGGTCTGTGGCTGGGGTACACAGGGCCTGTGTACATGGAGGGGTGTGTGGGGGTGTGTCAGGGGCAGTGAGCTTCTCTGTAGTAGGTGTCCCCATGTGAGCCTCCTTGTTGCCTGGGGGTGTGGGTAAAGGGGTAAAGGGTTGTCGGTATGGGGGGAAGGGGGTTGTGGGTAAGGGTGGGTCAGTGGGGGGGTTAGGGGTGGTGAGGGGCTGCAGCTTCTCTCTAGGAGTCTCTACAGTCTGTTCTCTGTGTTGCAGCTTCTCTCTAGGAGTCTCTACAGTCTGCTCTACGTGTTGCAGCTTCTCTCTAGGAGTCTCTACAGTCTGTTCTCTGTGTTGCAGCTTCTCTCTAGGAGTCTCTACAGTCTGCTCTACGTGTTGCAGCTTCTCTCTAGGAGTCTCTACAGTCTGTTCTCTGTGTTGCAGCTTCTCTCTAGGAGTCTCTACAGTCTGCTCTCTGTGTTGCAGCTTCTCTCTAGGAGTCTCTACAGTCTGTTCTCTGTGTTGCAGCTTCTCTCTAGGAGTCTCTACAGTCTGCTCTACGTGTTGCAGCTTCTCTCTAGGAGTCTCTACAGTCTGTTCTCTGTGTTGCAGCTTCTCTCTAGGAGTCTCTACAGTCTGTTCTCTGTGTTGCAGCTTCTCTCTAGGAGTCTCTACAGTCTGCTCTCTGTGTTGCAGCTTCTCTCTAGGAGTCTCTACAGTCTGTTCTCTGTGTTGCAGCTTCTCTCTAGGAGTCTCTACAGTCTGTTCTCTGTGCTGCAGCACCCTCTTGATGACAACTCTTTTGCCATCTCCTCCTTTACCTGCACTAGCTCTCTCCTCATGGTGGCCTTTACATCCTCAAGCGCTGTGGTAAGGCTCTCTCTCAGCTCCTGGACAGAGTTCTTCAGCTGGGTCCTGCACTGGTTGATCTGGTCCTGTAGAAGCTCTGTGTCTGGGCTGGTGGTGGTGTAGCTGGGGGGCTGCTCCTTCAGCTCAGTAACCCATACTTCTAACAGAGCCAGCCTGTTTCTCAGCAGGCTGATGGTGGTGTGGTCTTGGCTCTGGTGGTTGTAGGCAGGCAGGGGGGAGGATAGTCCTGCTGTTGGGGTGCCTGAGGTGAGGGGAGAGGTCGGGGTGCTGTCCTTGTCTTTTTTGCTTTCCGCTATCTTCCTTAGGGTGGGGAAGTTCTGCACAAAGAGCTGAGTGCAGCCTCACTTCCCTGGACCATGACCGTGCCGTTCTGGTACGTTTACCATCAGAAACCTGTTTTCCTGGTCCTTATCGCTGTCCTCAAAAATGTGGATTTGCCGTCCCTTGCAGATGCCTTTTTTTTGTGGTATAGCTGAAATGCCTGGTTCCAGCTGTACGCCAGGCAGTAGCGTGGTCTGTGTAAAATAACAGGTTTGTAACAGTCCTGTTTTGTGAGCAGTCGGCAAACAAAGTTTCTGGGTTTTCCCTCAGAATTCGGTGTTTAAAATTGATTCTTCCCTTCTCTGATTTGATTTCTGATGGATACTCAAAACAAAGTGGGGAGGAAAGTCTCTCCGTCTCTGCTGCTGCTGGCGCTGCCTCAGTGGCCATGTTGCTATGGTTACCAGCAGTAAACGGTTGGAGCTAGACGGTAAACTAGCTGAGAGATTTGAATTTGGCTAGCTAGCACAATGAATATTGGTCTTTTAACTCACTGTCTGTCAATCTTTTCCTCCTGTGTTGATCTTCAGTTGTACAATTTGATTACCTACACATTTTTTTTTTTGCTAATTTAATCGTGTCACTCTCACTCTTAACAACCATATAGTTATAACAAGTCATGGGGCTGTTCCTCTGCCTCTCTCTCTCTCTCTCTCTCTCTCTCTCTCTCTCTCTCTCTCTCTCTCTCTCTCTCTCTCTCTCTCTCTCTCTCTCTCTCTCTCTCTCATGTAATTCAACATCCATGTACAACACCATCATAAACAATCTTCTGTACACAACTCACCCCTGGTACAACATCACTGTTACCTAATCTGATACGTAATCCGGTTTGTGATTGTGACCAGAACAAGATGTTGATCAGTCCCTCCAGGATTCAGGATGTTAAGTAAAATCAATAATCCCCTTGCATATTTGACCAATTACTGCACTTTTTCTGCATAAAACAGTGAAATCAACTCAATATTATTGCATAAAATTGACCAATCACCGCAGTACAAAAAGAAGGTTTGCAATTTCAACCAATCACCGCACATTTATAACATAATATGGTTCAATCAAGCCACATGTCAACAAACTCTTTCCCTCGTCAGTGTATTTTTACGACAAATTAGACAAAATAAAAATGTCAGAATTGCTGCAGCATTTTCCCTGTGATATCCTGGAGGGACTTGTTGTTATGGGAGGGACTTGTTGTTATGGGAGGGACTTGTTGTTATGGGAGGGACTTGCTGATATGGGAGGGACTTGTTTTTATGGGAGGGACTTGGTGTTATGGGAGGGACTTGGTGTTATGGGAGGGACTTGGTGTTATGGGAGGGACTTGTTGTTATTTGAGGGACTTTGTTCGATCTAAAATAGGTTTGCACATCTAATCTCTGAAGAGTGACTGTCAGAGTTTGTTTAGAGTTTATTTACCTGTAGCCCAAAAATACAACTCCTGGCTGCATCACAACTCCTGGCTTCATCACAACTCCTGGCTGCATCACATCTCCTGGCTTCATCACAACTCCTGGCTGCATCACATCTCCTGGCTGCATCACATCTCCTGGCTTCATCACAACTCCTGGCTGCATCACATCTCCTGGCTGCATCACAACTCCTGGCTGCATCACAACTCCTGGCTGCATCACATCTCCTGGCTGCATCACAACTCCTGGCTGCATCACAACTCCTGGCTGCATCACAACTCCTGGCTGCATCACAACTCCTGGCTGCATCACATCTCCTGGCTGCATCACATCTCCTGGCTGCATCACAACTCCTGGCTGCATCACATCTCCTGGCTGCATCACATCTCCTGGCTGCATCACAACTCCTGGCTGCATCACAACTCCTGGCTGCATCACATCTCCTGGAGGCATCACAAGACTGTTCTTTTACCATATGGATGATGGTAGCCCATTGTGGCAACGCTGCTTCTGTTATGAAGTGGTGGTGCTACTCACTCGAACTCACTCTGTAACAAAGGAAGAAATGTACACATGCAGAGCTGAAAGCTATCAAATGATGGTTGATTTGTTTCCCATTAACTCTCCCTATTTCCTCTCTCTAACCTCTCTCGCGCTCTCTTTCTATCTATCCATCTATCAACTCATCTTTCTCTTTTCTTTCTCTCCCTATCTCTCTCTCTCTCTCCATCTAACCATCTGTCTCTTTCTCTCCCTCCATCCCTCCTTGTCTCTTTCTCTCCCTCCATCCCTCAGTCTCTTTCTCTCCCTCCAAACCTCTCTGTCTCTTTCTCTCCCTCCATCCCTCCCTGTCTCTTTCTCTCCCTCCATTCCTCCCTGTCTCTTTCTCTCCCTCCATCCCTCCCTGTCTCTTTCTCTCCCTCCGTCCCTCCCTGTCTCTTTCTCTCCCTCCGTCCCTCTCTGTCTCTTTCTCTCCCTCCATCTCTCCCTGTCTCTTTCTCTCCCTCCATCCCTCCCTGTCTCTTTCTCTCCCTCCATCCCTCCCTGTCTCTTTCTCTCCCTCCATCCCTCCCTGTCTCTTTCTCTCCCTCTATCCCTCCCTGTCTCTTTCTCTCCCTCCATCCCTCCTTGTCTCTTTCTCTCCCTCCATCCCTCCTTGTCTCTTTCTCTCCCTCCATCCCTCCCTGTCTCTTTCTCTCCCTCCATCCCTCCCTGTCTCTTTCTCTCCCTCCATCCCTCCTTGTCTCTTTCTCTCCCTCCATCCCTCCCTGTCTCTTTCTCTCCCTCCATCCCTCCCTGTCTCTTTCTCTCCCTCCATCCCTCCCTGTCTCTTTCTCTCCCTCCATCCCTCCCTGTCTCTTTCTCTCCCTACATCCCTCCCTGTCTCTTCCTTTCCCTCCATCCCTCCCTTTCTCTGTCTCTTTCTCTCTATGTCTGGCAGACAGTTTGACATGAACTCCACATCAATCAAAAGGTGGGTCATTATGTGGGAATATTTCACTTTAGAGGAATCATTTGAAGATAGTAGAGGCTGTTTGGTGTTATCAACTAACACCTCCACACAAACAGTGCCTTTGGAAAGTATTCAGACCAACAAAAGGACATTATTATCAATAAATAAATGCGCTTCTCAAGAGTTTAGATTATGTGACGGAGGACCCTGATTTGAGGCTATACAGTGTTTAGACTTTTTGTCGTATTAGTTACAAACGATGGAGTAAATATAGCTCCTATTTTGGATTCTGATCGGGTACGACAGTTGAACTAAGTGCATGATGTACGGCAAGTTATATTCTTCAAGAGTCAAAAGTTATATACAGTTAATTTAAAATTGCCCAAATCGATGTTGCATTTGCAGATTGGCCCTTTGACAAGGGCTCCACTAAGACTCCAGTAGGACTCCACTAAGACTCCAGTAGGACACCAGTAGGATTCCACTGAGACTCCAGTAGGACTCCACTAAGACCCCAGTAGGACTCCAGCAGTACTCCACTAAGACCCCAGTAGGACTCCAGCAGTACTCCACTAAGACTCCAGTAGGACTCCAGCAATACTCCACTAAGACTCCAGTAGGACTCCACTAAGACTCCAGTAGGACTCCACTAAGACTCCAGTAGGACTCCAGCAGTACTCCACTAAGACTCCAGTAGGACTCCAGCAATACTCCACTAAGACTCCAGTAGGACTCCACTAAGACTCCAGTAGGACTCCACCAAGACTCCAGTAGGACTCCAGCAGTACTCGACTAAGACTCCAGTAGGACTCCAGCAATACTCCACTAAGACTCCAGTAGGACTCCACTAAGACTGCAGTAGGACTCCAGTAGGACTCCACTAAGACTCCAGTAGGACTCCAGTAGGACTCCACTAATACTCCAGCAGGACTCCACTAAGACTCCAGCAAGACTCCAGTAGGACTCCAGTGGGACTCCACTAAGACTCCAGTAGGACTCCAGCGGTACTACACTAAGACTCCAGTAGGACTCCACTAAGACTCCAGTAGGACTCCGCTAAGACTCCAGCAGGACTCCAGCAGGACTCCACTAAGACTCCAGCAGGACTCCACTTAAGACTCCAGTAGGACTCCAGTGGGACTTCAGTAGGACTCCAGCAGGACTCCAGTAGGACTCCACTAAGACTCCAGTAGGACTCCATTAAGACTCCAGTAGGACTCCAGTAGGACTCCAGCAGGACTCCACTAAGACTCCAGCAGGACTCCAGCAGGACTCCACTAAGACTCCAGCAGGACTCCACTTAAGACTCCAGTAGGACTCCAGTGGGACTCCAGTGGGACTCCACTAAGACTCCAGTAGGACTCCAGCAGTACTACACTAAGACTCCAGTAGGACTCCACTAAGACTCCAGTAGGACTCCACTAAGACTCCAGCAGGACTCCACTAAGACTCCAGCAGGACTCCACTTAAGACTCCAGTAGGACTCCAGTGGGACTTCAGTAGGACTCCAGCAGGACTCCAGTAGGACTCCACTAAGACTCCAGTAAGACTCCAGTAGGACTCCAGTAAGACTCCACTAGGACTCCAGTAAGACTCCACTAGGACTCCACTAAGACTCCAGTAGGACTCGACTAAGACTCCAGTAGGACTCCAGTAGGACGCCAGTAAGACTCCACTAAGACTCCAGTAGGACTCCAGTAAGACTCCAGTAGGACACCACTAAGACTCCAGTAGGACTCGACTAAGACTCCACTAAGACTCCAGTAGGACTCCAGTAAGACTCCAGTAAGACTCCAGTAGGACTCCAGTAAGACTCCAGTAGGACACCACTAAGACTCCAGTAGGACTCGACTAAGACTCCACTAAGACTCCAGTAGGACTCCAGTAGTACTCCAATAAGACTCCACTAAAGCCCCACTAGGGCTCCACTCGGACTACATGATAAAGACATCTTGTTGTTGCTGATAGTACGCCTAGCTGAGGTGAATTTCAACATAAAATCATTTCTGTCTGAAATGAATGGGGGGGGGGGACTCAGCACAAGAAGATCAAAAAGACCAGCGTGTGTAGTGATAGTGGTTCTTGAGTGGATGTACAGAAGAGAGAGAGAGAGAGAGAGAGAGAGAGAGAGAGAGAGACCATTAGGTTCCTTTACTCTCCACAATGAGACTCAACCATTAGAATCACACTGTAAACCTAATTATGTAGTGTAGGGCAACTGATTTCTAGCCAATTACCCACTATAAACATTAATAATGTTCATTATGATGGACAGACGCACACACACACGTTTGTCATTGTGCTATGCAACTGGAGTTGTTGTTTGTGTGGTTGAAAGGAGGTCACAGTGGTATTTCCATATTACCAAATGTGTTACTGCCTGATGGGATGCACAGTAAATGGAATTTAACATTATAGAGAAGCACATTTAAATATTGCAGAGTTCTTGTAAAGT
Source organism: Brachymystax lenok tsinlingensis (assembly GCA_030435695.1). Classification (NCBI taxonomy): domain Eukaryota; kingdom Metazoa; phylum Chordata; class Actinopteri; order Salmoniformes; family Salmonidae; genus Brachymystax; species Brachymystax lenok. Next base: position 5,021,280 of record CM059781.1, on the reverse strand, counting down.
TACATTATGAGATATAGCGACAATATATTACTAGGTCGTGTTGTGACTGGGTAGTGTTATGGCTGGGTAGTGTTATGGCTGGGTAGTGTTATGGCTGGGTAGTGTTATGACTGGGTAATGTTATGACTGGGTAGTGTTATGACTGGGTAGTGTTATGACTGGGTAGTGTTATGGCTGGGTGGTGTTATGGCTGGGTAGTGTTATGACTGGGTAGTGTTATGACTGGGTAATGTTATGACTGGGTAGTGTTATGACTGGGTAATGTTATGACTGGGTAATGTTATGACTGGGTAGTGTTATGGCTGGGTAGTGTTATGGCTGGGTGGTGTTATGACTGGGTAGTGTTATGGCTGGGTAGTGTTATGGCTGGGTAGTGTTATGGCTGGGTAGTGTTATGGCTGGGTAGTGTTATGGCTGGGTAGTGTTATGACTGGGTAGTGTTATGACTGGGTAATGTTATGACTGGGTAGTGTTATGGCTGGGTAATGTTATGACTGGGTAGTGTTATGACTGGGTAGTGTTATGGCTGGGTGGTGTTATGGCTGGGTAGTGTTATGACTGGGTAGTGTTATGACTGGGTAATGTTATGACTGGGTAGTGTTATGACTGGGTAATGTTATGACTGGGTAATGTTATGACTGGGTAGTGTTATGGCTGGGTAGTGTTATGGCTGGGTGGTGTTATGACTGGGTAGTGTTATGGCTGGGTAGTGTTATGGCTGGGTAGTGTTATGGCTGGGTAGTGTTATGGCTGGGTAGTGTTATGGCTGGGTAGTGTTATGGCTGGGTTGTGTTGTCTATCTATCATGACCCCTCTAAGGCAAGATGAGACTCTCACACATATGTAGATGCCAGTTGTTGAGCTTTAGGACCCCCACAGACATCACAGGACTTGTCTGAAAGTCCCCAGTTGAAATAAATTATGGAAGTTACATATGGAGACTTTTGTGTGCCAAAAATATGGGCAAATTAACAAATGTTTCCTGATCTTTCTCATATCTCTCAGATACAGGACAGACATTTCAGAACAAACTCCCTGTATATTTTTTTTGGGGGCTTCCACTGTGTGGAAGGACATACAGCTGCAGACCTTGTGAACACATACCTTCAATATTACATACATATTCTGTTACAAACACAGTCTAAAACTGATTCATCTCCAAGGAATCTGCCTCATACAAGAAACATGTTTTTCTAATACAGCTTTCCTTGGATCTGTGTGTGTCCGGAGACAATATGTTGAATACAAGCAACATTGATTAGAAACCACAAGGTGTTTTCACAGTGGAGAGAAGGAGTTTCATACAGCATCGAGGCTATTGTGTGTGTCTCTGTCTCTCTCTCTCTCTCTCTCTCTCTCTCTCAATTCAGTTCAATTCAATTCAATTTGCTTTATTGGCATGACGTAACAATGTACATATTGCCAAAGCTTACATTTGATATTTATAATATGAACATAATTAATAATCAAAATTGTCAACAGGACAACAGTAACAACAATAACCACATTGAACAACAACAATAAGCATACAGTAGAAGACATGTGCAGGTTGATTGGTCTGTCAGACACTGTCCCTCATCTTATGGCAGGCAGTGATGTAGTGCGCTGCCAGCCCACAGCTTTCTGTTTCCTCCCCCAACAGGATGGGTAGCCTATTCTCATCAGAGAGGTCTTTGAAACCTTGAATATGGGTTTCAAATTTGGGGAAATGACACTCTCTAATTGTTTTATATTTTTGACATGTTGTCAGGAAATGCAGCTCTGTCTCAGGTTCTGCTGTTGTGCAGTGGTTGCACAGCCTTTCCTCTACAGGGAGCCAGGTTTTCCTGTGTCGACCCTTCTCAATGGCAAGGCTGTGCTCACTGAGCCTGTACTTTGTTAAGGTTTTTCTAAGGTTTTGATCAGTAACCGTGGCCAAATAGTTTGCCATGGTGTACTGTCGGTTTAGGGCCAGATAGCACTGCATTTTGCTTTGTGCTTGTGCTTGTGTTTCCCAATGAGAAATGTAGTTTTGTTTTGATTGTGATGTAATTTGTTTTATTCTGATTGATTGGATGTTCTGGTCCTGAGGCTTCAGTGTGTTAGTAGAACAGGTTTGTGAACTCAGCTCCAGGACCAGCTGGATGAGGGACTTTTTCTTTGCTCAGCTCTTGGCATTGCAGGGCTTGGTAATGATATGAGAGGGGGTCACTGTATTTTAGATGTTTCCAAAACTTAATTGCTCTTTTTTGAGTTTTTATTATTAGTGGATATTGGCCTAATTCTGCCCTGCATGCATTGTTTGTAGTTTTCCTCTGGACATGTAGGAGAATCTTACAGAACTCAGCATGCAGGGTTTCAATGGGGTGTTTGTCCCATTGGGTGAAATCTTGTTTTGCAAGTGGACCCCACACTCGCTGCCATAAAGTGCAATTGGTTCAATGACACATTCAATAAGTTTTAGCCAAATTTTAATAGGTATTTCAATTTGAATTTGTTTTTTAATGGCGTAGAATGCCCTGCGTGCTTTCTCTCTCAGTTCATTCACTGCCTCATTAAGGTGTCCAGTTGAGCTTATTTTTAAACCTAAGTAGTTGTAGTGTGTGCAGTACTCTATATATTTTGTACCAATTGAGAACTTTGGTCTAATTCCTGAGATCTGGATCTTCTCTGAAAAATCATTATTTTAGTCTTTTTGGGGTTTACTGCCAGGGCCCAGGTCTGGCAGTACTGCTCTAGCAGGTCCAGGCTCTGCTGTAGGCCATGTGGTGTGGGTGACAGCAGGCATAGGTCATCTGCGAAGAGTAGGCATTTAACCTCTGAATTGTGGAGACTAACACCAGGGGCAGAGGATTCTTCTAGAATAGTGGCCAATTCGTTGATGTAAATATTGAAGAGTGCAGGGCTCAGATTGCAACCCTGGCGAAGGCCCCGCCCCTGGTTAAAGAATTCTGTTCTTTTCTTGCCAATTTTAATGGCGCACGTATTGCCAGTATACATTGATTTAATTATGTCATATATTTTACCCCCTACACCACTTTCAATAACTTTGTAGAACAGTCCCGTATGCCAAATAGAATCAAATGCTTTTTGGAAGTCGATAAAGCAAGCATATATTTTGGTATTATTTTGGTGGACATGTTTATCTATCAGGGTGTGTAGGGTGTAAATATGATCGGTTGTGCGATGTTTTGGTATAAATCCAATTTGGCTTTTACTCAAGACATTGTGCTTATTAAGGAAGTTTAGAACTCTTACATTTATAATACTACAGAAAACCTTCCCCAGGTTACTGTTCACACAAATGCCTCTGTAATTGTTAGGGTCAAATTTGTCTCCGTTCTTAAAGATTGGGGTTATGAGTCCTTGATTCCAGATGTCAGGGAAATAACCTACACTCAGGATCAAATTAAACAGTTTTAATATAGCCGAATGAAATTTTGCACTAGTGAGTTTGAGCATCTCATTTAGGATGCCATCAGGTCCGCATGATTTTCTATATTTGAGGGCCTGAAGTTTCTTATAGAGCTCCTGGTCAGTAATTGGGGAGTCCAATGGATTTTGATTGTCCTTTATAGCTTTTTCTAATCTATTTAACTTCTCATGAATTTGGCGTTGTTCTGCGTTTTTGTCAATTTGAACGGTGTTGTAGAGTGTTTTAAAATGGGTTGTCCATATGTCACCATTTTGTATCGCTAATTCCTCTTGTTTCGATTTTTAGTTTTTTCCAATTTTGCCAGAAGTTGTTTGTGTTTATGGACTCCTCAATTAGTGTCAGCTGCTTGCTGTTGTACTGTGCTTTTTTGGTTCTGAGTGTACATTTATAGAGTTTTAAAGTTTCACAGTAATGAAGGCGTAATTCACCATTATTTGGGTCTCTGTGCTTTTGGTTTGATAGTGTTCTAAGTCTTTTCCTTATAATTTTGCAATCTGCATCAAACCACTTGTCATCTGTGGTCTTTTTGTTTTGTTTTTATCAATTTCAATTGTGCTTCTTTTGCCGTTTGCCTGAATACATAGTTGATGTTTTTTACTGCTAGATTGATGCCTCCTTTACTGTGAGTGAATGTGGTATCCAGAAAGTTATCTAAGAGTGTTTGGATATTTTGATTACAGGTTGCTTTCTGGTATTCTTCTGTGCTGTTTTGGGCCCATCTGTATGAATTTCTGATGTTGTACAGCTTACTGGGCTGTGAATGTGTGGTTGTTTCCATGTCTGTTCTTTTGAGGAACAACGTAATTTGGCTGTGATCAGACAGAGGTGTTAGTGGCTTGACAGTGAATGAGCTGAGAGAGAAAGGGTCGATGTCTGTAATCATATAGTCTACTGTACTGTGGCCAAGAGGTGAGCAATAGGTGAATCTCCCCAAAGAGTCTCCCCGTAACCTACCATTGACAAAGTACAGACCCAGGCTTCTACAGAGCTGCAACAGATCCCTTCCGTTTTTGTTGACGGTGCCGCCACTGTTGTTTCTATGGGGAGATGAAGACAGTTAGAAACAGTATGGCCTGTAATAAAGCTGTCCCCTCGTGTGGTCGTTAGATCAGGTAGTGTTCCTGCGGCGCATTTGTGTCCCCACAGATGAGCACATTTCCCTGGGCCTGGAAATGGCACGTCTCTTCCTCGAGGGTGGGGAACATCTCCTCTGAGTAATATGGGGATTCTGAGGGGGGGATATATATTGCGCAAAGGAACACATCTTTTTCTGTCAGTACAAGTTCTTTTTTTAGTTTTAACCAAATGTGATATTTACCAATTTTGAGGGGATCAATTAGATTTTGTAGTTGGGATTTGTACCAAATGATCAGTCCTCCAGAGTCTCTGCCTCTATTGACAGAGCTGTGTTTCTGTGACGGCACAATTACCTCTCTGTAGCCTGTGGGACAGTGAGTGACCATGTCAGCCTTACACCATGTCTCCTGCAAAATGATGACGTCAACATCTTTAATATTTTTGTTGAACTCCAGTGCTAAACTCTTCAGTCCAAAGGTTGATGAGTTTAGGCCCTGGATGTTCCACATGCTAACTGATAGTGATTTCATGTTTCAAAAAGGAAGAATAGCAGTCAGAAATACAGTAACTACTAACTAATAGCTAACTAATAGGTTGTTAAGAGTGAGATAAACAGGGTAACCACTAACATTTATATATAAATATTCCTATTAATTGGACATTTTAGTACAATAGGTGTGTGTGTCTGTGTCTGTGTGTGTGCCTGTGTGTGTGTGTGTGTGTGTGTGTGTATGCGTCCGTGTGTGTTTAGTGCAGTTTAGTGCAGATGTATTGGAGGAGCTGTTTAATCTCACTCAATCCTACAGGGTTCTCCTGTCCTCTGACGACCTCCGCGTAGCTGCGCTGGTCCTGCTGTTGGGCCCTGTGGAGTGGAGGGGGGCCAGGTCTGGGCCGGGGGGCTTTCTCTCTGGTCTGGTAGAGGTGGTGGTCTGGTGCGGGGTAGTAGGCTGGGCCCGGTCCAGTCTGGTTAAATCGATGGAAGTGGTGATGCTCTGGTGGTGGGTGGGGCCTGTGGGGTGCGCTGGGTCTGGTGGGGCGTTGAGGGGTCTGGGGCTCCTTGGTGGTGCAGTGGTCTGGTAGGGGTCTCTGGGTGGTCCTCTGTCCAGTGCAACATAGGGTGTTTGTCTACCAAGTGCCACGTCCTTTAGAGACTTGGCAAACATCCCTACTGTCTGCTTCCTCAGGTGGGAGTGGTCGTGCAGGTGCTCTGGGGTGATTGTTGGGTGTTGAGCAACGTGCACATTTGGGAGTAGGCCACACCCCCTGGTGATGTCGGCGTTGACTTTCTGAATGGTACGGGGATGAAAGTCTTTGCGGGGCAGCAGAGTGGAGATGGTGATGTGGGAGTTGGGGAACCACTCAGAGGCCCTCTCTGCTACTCTGTTGACCAGGCTGCCTACTCTCTCCTGCTCCTCTCGCAGGTCGTTGGTGCCGGTGTGAATAATAATGTGGCCTGGTGTGCCAAAGTCAGGCTGGGACAGGATGTGGAGTGCATCCTGTGTTTTTGGGCACCATATTTTGGCCACCTTGTGGTGGGGGAAGAGTTTATCCTCTTGGATGAATTTCCCATTTGAGTCAATGAGGATGGCCACCTCAGTGGGTTTTACCAGAGTAGTTGGTTTACGGTCTGTGGCTGGGGTACACAGGGCCTGTGTACATGGAGGGGTGTGTGGGGGTGTGTCAGGGGGGCCAGAGAGCTTCTCTCTGTAATAGGTGTCTCCATGTGAGCCTCCTTGTTGACTGGGGGTGTGGGTAAAGGCTTGTCGGTATGGGGGGGTTGTGGGTAGAGGTGGGTCAGTGGGGGTGTTAGGGTGGTGAGGGGCTGCAGCTTCTCTCTAGGAGTCTCTACTGTCTGCTCTCTGTGCTGCAGCACCCTCTTGATGACAGACAACTCCTTTGCCATCTCCTCCTTTACCTGTAATAGCTCTCTCCTCATGGTGGCCTTTACCTCCTCAAGCGCTGTGGTAAGGCTCTCTCTCAGCTCCTGGACAGAGTTCTTCAGCTGGGTCCTGCACTGGTTGATCTGGTCCTGTAGAAGCTCTGTGTCTGGGCTGGTGGTGGTGTAGCTGGGCGGCTGCTCCTTCAGCTCAGTAACCCATACTTCCAACAGGGCCAGTCTGTCTCTCAGCAGGCTGATGGTGGTGTGGTCTTGGCTCTGGTGGTTGTAGGCAGGCAGGGGGGAGGATAGTCCTGCTGTTGGGGTGCCTGAGGTGAGGGGAGAGGTTGGGGTGCTGTCCTTGTCTTTTTTGCTTTCAGCTATCTTCCTTAGGGTGGGGAAGTTCTGCACAAAAGAGCTGAGTGCGGCCTCACTTCCCTGGACCATGACAGTGCCGTTCTGATACATGTTCACCGTCAGAAACCTGTTTTCCTGGTCCTTATCGCTGTCCTCAAAAAGTTGGATTTGCCGTCCCTTGCAGATGCCTTTCTTCGTGGTATAGCTGAAATGCGTGGTTCCAGCTGTACGCCAGGCAGTAGCGTGGTCTGTGTAAAATAACAGGTTTGTAACAGTCCTGTTTTGTGAGCAGTCGGCAAACAAAGTTTCTGGGTTTTCCCTCAGAATTCGGTGTTTAAAATTGATTCTTCCCTTCTCTGATTTGATTTCTGATGGATACTCAAAACAAAGTGGGGAGGAAAGTCTCTCCGTCTCTGCTGC